>JAVSCE010003962.1:0-312474 GCA_032199065.1 Smutsia gigantea | reverse complement strand
ATCTGGGTGGAATCACAGAGTCACTCTCCCTTCATAAAGTGAGCTGGGACCCCAAGAGCAAAGCGAGTCACGTGACAGCCGCCATCTTTGAGGCTTACCCACATTGTTGCTTGCAGCAGGGCACAGGTGGCCAATGGGCACATAAGTAATTCCAGAAAAGAAAGTTCTAGAAATCTGTCCAACATTGTGTTTATGCTTAGCAATACTGTCCTGTATATTCAGTACTTTGTTCTGAGGGTAGAGTTGGTGTTATGTGTTTTTTCCCACAATTTAAAAAACCCTTTAAAGAAGTCTCTGGAAGATCACCTTGGCTATGCACACCACCTCCCTGATGCTCCTGGGAAGCTGGAAAAAGTACCTCCCACTGGAGGCCACTGCAGCAGAGATCTCAGGGGACAGGGACAGGCATTTTTAAAGCCCCCACCCCAGGAGATAGTAATGTGCATCCTGGGGGGCAAATTTGGCTGTAAAGGGGGCCTCTGCAACCATCTTTCTTCTGCAAGTTTTAAATGTTTTGGGAGTTTGGAGGTCAAATGGCAAAATCCCAGGGAGAGTTCTTGCTGCCAGTCTCCCATCAGGGAGAGCAGGGAGGGTGGCTGGTGCCTTCTGGGGTGCTGCTGAGGAGGGTGCTGGCCGAGGGGGGACTGAACCCCAAAGCCAAGCAGAGACACACCCCAGGCCCAGCTTCCCAGAAAAATCAGAAAGACCCCATGTCCACGTGCAGAGATGAGCGTGTCCTGCCACCTCCCACCTGCTCCCTGGTAGCCCTTCCATCCTGACGGGCTGGGGTCCCCGTCCAAGGGCACACTCCTGTACTTCTCCATCCACTCTGCTCAGCCCCCTCCAGAGCAGAGGCATGATTACATCTTAAATACAGGCTCACCGGAAGCCTCTGGGAAGTCCACCCCGAGAAAAGTGGGTTCTCATCCCAGCCCCCATCTCTATCAGTGGGGCACCAGTTCAAAGTGATAAACCATTAAGTCCAACAAGGGATTGTGAATGACCTGTAGGCACACTCAGGCGAGTTTCTGAAGACGTCCTACTGCACTGTGTCCAAGTGCCCAGAATCTGCCTGAATCCAGAAAATCTTGCAGGTTTATATGAACTATGTGTGAGAGCAGTGCAGAGGCAGAGAAATCTGATGGGACCACCTACCCCGCAGCTAGGAAGGAGTTCTGGGTTAGGCGGGCCCTGCTGCCGCCACGGTGTGGGGGGTGGTCTGCAGGGGCGCCAGGCTCCTCCTCACCTGGGCTGCTCACCTGGGCTCCGGCGTAGCCAGGCGCAGTCCTGCACCTTCATCTTCCAGGTCAGCTCCTGCAGCGAGAGTCTGGCATGCTTTCCCAGAGAGACGAACTTCTTTACGTTCCGCAGGAAGCGTCGCTCGTTGTGCCTGGAGCCCCAGAGGCTGGCGGGCACCAGCCGGCGGAGGCAGGCCCGCAGAAGTGTGTACACCTGCCAGGGGCTGCTGTGCTGGCGGAGCAGCTGCATCAGGCGCCGCGGGCCCGCCCTCTCCGTGGAGGCCGCCATCCGCCCGTCCGCGGCACCCGCCGGGGTGGCGGCGGCCCGAAGCGGGCAGTATGTCCTGAGGAGCGCGCCATACGGGCACTTCGCATGGTTTCCGAGCAGCTCCCTGAACAGCGGCCGCATCCGCCAGTAGCGAGCAGGCAGGCGACGCATCCTGCGGGCAGCTCCTGGCCGCTGGGGGCGCGAGCCCAGAAAGATGGCCTCCACGAGGGTCCGGGCCCCAGTCAGGCTGGGCTGCAGGGCGCTGAGCAGGAAGGAGGGGCGCAGCCGCTCTTCGCACCCTGAGCTGTAGAGGAAGCGCTTGGTCTCCGCATACGTTCGGGGCCCGGGTGTGCCCTGGGGCCGCTGGGTGGGTGGGTAGCCGGGTTGGCGCCCGCGGCCCTTGGGCCGGCGGGTCCTGGGGGGCCCGCGCTCCAAAGACGCGGCCTCCGCGGTGGCGCCAGCAGGGGTCACCGCTCGAAGGTCGCTGTGGCTCAGTCCCTGCTCGGGCTCCGGGGCCAGGCCGCGCCTGGGCCTCTTGGCTGGAGGCGGACTTGCCCCAGCGCGGCCCCGACGCTGCCTCGCGCCTCGGACTGGCAGGCTTGGGGGTCTCCCAGCCTCCGCGTCGCCGCCGTCCCTGGCCTGGTGCGTGGTTCGGAGGCCCGCCAAGGTCCTGTCCGCATGTCGAGTGGGCCGAACCGTGGCGGGGGCGCAGAGGTCGTAGAGCGGCGCCCCGCACACCTGGTAGGCGCAGCTAGGGGCCACCAGCAGGTAGAGCGCACAGCGCACCAGCAGGTGGGTGAGCACGTCGTCGCCCAGGCGGCGCAGCAGCAGCCCCCACGCGCCGCTCCCGCGCAACGTCTCGGTCACCGTGTTGGGCAGGTAGCTGCGCACGTTGGTTGTGAAGGCCACCGGCGGCCCGCCGCGGGCCCCATCCAGCAGGGCGAAGCCGAAGGCCAGCACGTTCCTCGCGCCGCGTTCGCAGAGCCTCTGCACCACCCTGGCCACCAGTTCCTTCAGGCAGGACACCTGCGGGGAAGGGTCCAGAGTGGCCGCGATCAGGGGCGCCCGGGGGCCCGCATCTGGCCTCGTGCCCCGCGGCCCTCCCTTTCTCACCCAGCAGGCCCGACAGGGGTCCCGGGCGGCCCACCTGGCGGAAGGACGAGGCAACGGGGTGTGGCGGCGCGTCCCAGGGCACGCACACCAGGCACTGCGCCACGAGCGCGCGGAAGGCCGCCGGGTCCCCGCGCCGCACGAGCCGCCGGCCCTCGGGCCCCAGGCGCCGCGTGAAGGTGGCCAAGGGCAGCACCTCACGGTAGCGGCCCCGCAGCAGGGCGCGCACTGCACGGCACCGGGGCGCGCGCGCCATCGCCGAATGCCGATCGGGGGATCCGCTTGCGGGGACCCGCCAGCGCCGGCGCCGCGGAGGAAGGGTCCGGGTGGGGGGCGGGGTCGGCGCGGAGGAAGGGGCGGGCCGGGCGGGGCGGGAGGAAGGAAGGGGCGGGCCGCGCCCCGGCGCAGGTGCAGGTGCACCGCCCCGTCCTCCCCGCGCGCGGCTGGCGGCTCCCGGGGCTGGCGCCCGGATGTTGGTGAGGACCCGCCGTGCCCCGACTGCGCGGATCAGGGCACATCCGGCGGCGTGATGTGCAGGGGTCACAGCGTGGGTCGCTGCGGAGAGCGGTGGTCATCCTGGGCTCTGGGAGTACCGAGGGAGGAGACCGTAACGCGGGGCTCCTGGGGGACGCGGTGCGCTCCGTGTCCCCGGGAGCGGGTCCTTCTGGTCACTTTCTCACGTGGGCCGTGACGCAGGCCTGAGGTCTTGCCTTGGGGTCCACAGGGCAGGGCGGAGAAAATGCTTAAGGATGTGCAAAAAGATGTGCCGAGGCTCTGGCCCGGCAGGCCTGCGGGAAACCGAGGGCGCAGGCACATCGCCAGGGGCACGCGGTTGCTCCCGGAGCTCTTCCCTGGGGCGCGTGGCGGGGGCGGGGGTCAGCTGGCAGTGGTCAGCAGCAGCGGGTAAGATGAGAGGTCGGGGGTCAGCGGGCAGTGGTCAGCTAGCAGCAGCGGGTAGGATGAGAGTCGGGGGTCAGCGGGCTGTAGCAGCGGGTAAGGTAGAGGTCGGGGGTCAGTGGGCAGTGGTCAGCAGCAGCTGGCTGTACTTTTGATGGTTTCTTTGTTTAGACCATAAAAAAAGACGCCAAATCAACTCCCTGTTCATTGCCCACCAGGAAAAGGAATGGGAGGAAATGGAGCCACAGGCTCCCACGTGGCACCATCTGCAGGCTCTCACACCTCCTGTGGCTCCCTGCATACTCAGAGCTGCCAGGCCACAGGCGCCCACCATGGGGGAGAGAAGGTGGGGCTGGGCAGGTCAAGGGACCTCCCGAAGCCTCAGTGTTCTCTGGAAGAGCGAGAAGCCTCCCTTCCAGCCCAGGGCAGAGACCTTCCACAACACTCACCCCGAGGGGGACAGCGTGACAGTGCTGTCACAGGAACAGCACAGTCCAGAGGGGTCACCCTAATGAGATTCACCCCTGTCCCAGGTGCTGCAGGATGCTCACGTTTGAGTCACCAAGGAATGGGGGCTTCTGGGTCTAGGGAGGCTCAGGGGCATGACGTTCCTGTGTCTGGCGCACGCTGGATGTCTGAGCAAACGCTAGCCTTACACACCTATGAGACTGTCAGGAAATTCCTTTTATTCATTGCTGTACATTAAACAGGCCTCGCTCTCCTCCCTTGATGGACGGTGTCTCACGCGTGTCAGCTCGCTCAGGGGCTGCCCCATCCGCAGAGACTCAGCAGTATGCTGCCGCACAGTTGCACCGAGTGGGGACCATGAAGTCTTTGCGCCATTTGAGACGCTTGCTTCTACCACTGGAGGGCCCGGGATTTGCCTCAGGAAATTTCTTTGTGTCCAACAGCAAAGTTACTCTTGTTCACCCCGAGAAAAAACAGCACGGAGAATGTTAAAAAAGAGAAAGAGTAGGAGAAACCGAGGCAGAAGGCTGCGCTAGGGTGCTTACTGCCACATGGATGGTGCATGCAGAATGCCTCCCCTGCATTCACCGTGCCTCATCTCCAAGAAGCCAGTGATAGTCTTAAATTGCTGTATCGTAAAACATACTTAGGATAAAATAAAACAAGATTCCCTTCCAGGACTGCCGGAAGGCAATGGCAGGGCTTCTCTCCACCCGGTTTCTAGCTGAGTGGCTTCTGCACAAGGAGCGAAACAGCAAACACTGGGGGTCACTGGCTCTGGAAGAATGAGCCCCACCCGTGTGAGCGCTCTGCCCAGAGGGCAGCCCGCAGCCTGCACGGTGACCCGACCCTGGGGCCTGTGGAGCTCTGCCCACTGTGCTCGTGCTGCCCCAGAACCTGCAGACGGCTCAGACTGCCGGTCCCACCCGCGGGGGCGACAGAGCATTCCGCAAACTGCACACCACAGTGACTTGAGCCCCGGGAAGATTTTGAACAAACACCTGGGTGGCTGGTTCCCAAGCGGGGCCCCGGCCTTGGTGGGCATGGGTGGCTTCCTGTGTCCACTGTCACGGGGTAGGGCTGGAGTGGCAGGCTGCCTCCTGCTGGAACAGCTCAGGTGATAGTGTCGGGAGGCCCTGGAGTGGGACAGGTGTGGGAAGTGCCCTGGCATTGCCCACACCCACTGGGCGGCACACCCCGTTGCTGGCGTCCTGGATGAACACGTGGCTCACATCTCAGGCGGCCAGGAGGTGCAAGGGCGCCACCAGAACCAGGACCCAAACAGGCCTCAGCCGCCAGGATGCACTCAGCACCGCACATGGGACATGGACGTCTCTGTGAACGCCGGCCACAAAGGCAGCACGAAGAGCCGTGGGTGCCAGCACGTCTGCTGACAAGTGCCCACATTTGTGAGCCGATGCTGGGGGACGGTGCCAGGAGAGTGGCGGTGCTCCGTCCTGCCCCATGCTCCCCGCCCAACACAGCACCCCCAAGTGCCCAAGGCCATGACTCCCCGACTCACCCTCCAGGGCCTTCTGATGGGGACCCTCTGCGTGGTTAGGGTCCACACACACACCAGATAATCCAGGGATGTCTTCCACCACAGAGTCCTTCACAGAACCCCATCTGCTAAGACCCTGGTGTCTGGTGAGGTCGCACTCCCAGTCCTAGGATTGGCACGGACATCTTCGGGGCATTATTCTACTGGCACAGTGAGGGAGAACGCAGCTAAGCGGAAGGGCCCTGTGCCTCGTGTACCGTGGCCAACCCCAGGCCGAGGCCGCACACTGTCTCCATGCAAGTGTGCCGTCTGCTGTCACTTGCCACCTGCATAGGTTTGTGTGGCCAGCGCTGCCCTCAAGGCAGGGAACTGTCCCACCACCTGCAGGATGGCCCCGTACTCACCAAGGTGAAGCCGTGTGGCTTGGGGGGTGGCACATGGAGTCACCACGTGCGGCCCCTTGACTCTGGCCTTTGCACCCCCATAGCTCTCGCGGTGTGTCTGTCACAGTCCGCCTCCTCTCGGAGGAGCGGTTGTGCGGTGGTGTGGACGTGCCGCTCATCTACCCGCACACCTGCTGGAGGCCGTGGGCTTTCCGCTCTGGAGCCGTCACAGCTAGAGTCGCTCTGAGCGCGTGTGGCCAGGGTTTTGTCTGCGCTGCAGTTCCTACAGCGTGTGATTGCCAGTCACACCGTGGGTGCCCAGTGTTAGGCACCCTCCCAGCGGGGCCGAGGCATTCTGCGTCCCCACCTGCCACCTGTCTCCACGTCCCCTCTTCTCTGCCGCAGCCACTCTGAGCAGGTGTGGATGGGACAGGGACTCTCACCACGTCCTGACAGACCTTGACAACCGTGGGCGGCTCGGGGAGCTGGCTGAGCCCAAGGCCGCGGCCGGGACACCAGGGCCTGCATGTGGGTCGCAGCAGGTTCAGGCTCAGGACAGTGGGACGCAGGTCAGTGCAGCAGGCAGCACCATCGTCCTCCCGAGGTGCAGAGTGCAGGGAGCAGGAAGCGCTGGGGGGGCCTGGGGTTTAGGAAGTGTTTTCTGGAGAAGCAGAGGCCAGAGTGGCTGGATTTCTCAAGGAGCCTGCTGAGGGGGGTTGAGGCCGGCTAGGGAGATGCCCCTTCCTGAAAGCTGCTCTGGCAGCTCCCAGGAAAACAATCCCTGTGCCCATCTTAGCACACGGCCTTTACTTTCCCCGCGCTCTGGTGTTGCCCCGTTAATCCGTCCTGGCCTGTCTCCGTCTCTGTGTACTTTCCCTTGCACCCTAAGCCACCTTATGAAAACCAATAACAAGTGCTTAGTGCAGAAACCGCTCATTCTGTGGGGACTTAGCCCCAACCCTCAGCAAACACAGCTCGACCCCATGCACACCTTTGGCTTCTGCGCTCCTGAAGGTTGTTTGATGAAATTTAAGAAAGCGGCAAGACAGAATTATCCACATGAAGGCCGAGAGGTGGAATTTACCCACAGAGTTAAGTCCTGATGGCTCCCTTTGCGACGGCCAGGTTCCTACCCAGGCGCATCCCTGCTCCCTAGAGAGCAAGCCCGGGGCCTCCCCAGGGTCACAGGCGGCTCGGGCTGGGCCCACGGATGCCAGCCGCTCTGTTCCCATCAGCAACGGCGCCCCTCGGAGGACAAGCTTTTGAGTTTATGACTTTTCTATGATGCTGACTTTTGCTCTGATACTATACCCTTGTTCTTACTCTGGGTTTAGTTTGTTTTAGGTTTCTTCAGGTGGAAGCTGAGGACCTCGAAGCCTTTGTCTGTACTGTAGGTTTTAGTGTGATGAATCCCCCTTTACCTACCCTCCAGCTTTCAGCAACCAAAATGCCACAAACTTGGAAATTTTGTTTTCATTTTCATTCAGTTCAAAATACTTTGATTTCCCTTTTGATTTCGTTTGATCCATGGGTTCTTTCAAAGTGTGATATTTAATTCCCAAATGTCTGGAGATTTTCCCAGGGATCTGTTATTGCTGGCTAATTTGAGGCTATTCTTATACAATGTGTAGGATTTGAATCCTTTTAAGCGTATGTTTGTTTTACAGCCCAGAATATTGTCTTTCTTGGTAGACCTCCTATGAGCGCTTGAAAACCATGTGTGCCTCTGGGTTGGGGGTACCGCCTGTGATGCAGCTGTAGGCTGACAGTGATCCTCCTCCTCCATGTTCTCATGGCTGTTCTGTCTCCTCGTTTTACCAATTATTGAGAGAGGTGTGGAGATCTCCTATAATTGTGGATCCCACTATTTCTCCTTGCATTTCTAACAACTTTTGCTCAATGTAACTTGAAGCTCTCTTATAGGGTACATAAACATTTAGGACTGTGTCCTTTTGATGAACTGAAAGATTTTGTTTAATGAAAAGACTATTTCCTGGTAATAGTCTCTAAAATCTACTTTTCCTGATATTAAGTCAGTCCAGCTTCCCTTTTAGGAGTGTGAACATGGTGAATTGTCTCTCCATGTTTTATTTTTAACCTGTTTGTGTCCTTGAATTTCAGGTGGACTTCTTATAGGTGGCATATAATTGGATCTTGCTTTTTTGATGAAGTCTGGCAATGTCTGCCTTTTAATGGACCATTTAGCCGCTTACATTTAGTGTAATTACTGGCATGGCTGGGTTCGAATCCGCTGTGTCGCTATTGGCCGTTCGCCTCGTCTGTTCTCTGTTCCTCATCTCACATTCTTCTGCCTTCTCTTTAATTTAGGATTTTTTGATTCTATTTTATCTCCTTTATTGGCACCACAGGTTCTATTGTACAGGCTGTCAGGCTTATGGTCGATGCCTTTAGTCTCAGGCTCCCTCTGCATAGAGCCCATGCTTGTATCTGGTAGGAGCCTTGCCCAGGGCACCTCCATGCGCCTCCCCCTGCACAGGTGCTGGTGTCACACATTTTCATTCTGCACATAAACACTGCTGTTATTTTAGCTTTATGCAGTCCATTAACTTTTTTTTTTTACAAGCTCCCACAAGGTGAACAATGCAAGGAACATAGTGAACAAGTTCTCACAAGGTGAGCAATGCAAGGCAGTCATATCAGAGAAACTAATTCAGTTACTATAATCAATCAACTATGATTATTCATATGATTTTTATACTTAAATTATAAGTGCATCCCACACTTCCCCCCTTTTTTTTAATTGACGCAAATGCATATGCATGTATTTGTGGAAGGTGCCAGAATAATGATTAGCTGGGCTCGGCCTGTGACATAGCTTGTCACAGGCAATGTCTCTCTCGTCTGGAGGGGTGAGGTTCTATGCCTCACCTCAGTTGGCCCCCACGTTGCTCACCTGAGGTCCCTTGCGACTGTGCCTGTCTTAGGTTATTCCTCCCTTGAGGAATCTTACCTGTCTCTGGCTAACCAGCCATCTCCTGGGACCAAACAGGGAGATAAAATACAAAAGAGAGGACAGCCAGCAGCTATAATTCTGGATAAAATCACAATATACATGATTATTTTCTTGCAGCAAATGCAGGTGGGGAATCAGTATATGATTTCACAAAGCTGTTTGAAAGGAATCATTTATTTCTTGAAGTTAATTCTTGAAAAGTAGCATATGCTTGTATTGGCTTTAAAAGACCAACAACTGCCTTCTGAACACACACTAGGAGAACAGGAATACAAATGCATAACAGTATTAGACCTACAATTATAGGCCATATCCAATGAAACAAAGAAAACCAATTTAACAATCCAGGCATTTGTGAAAACTTATCAATAACATGGTGAATGTTGTCTACTTGATCTTGAATAGTATGAGAAAAATCAGACAAATTAAAACAACACATCACTGGAAATTGTTCACATCCCATATGTTCTTTTTTTTTTAATTACTTATTCTTTTTCTTAGCTTCTCCTAAATATTCTTTTTTTTCATAATTTATTTTGGTTCATTAATCTACAATTACATGTGCAATATTATAATTATTAAACTACCCCCTTCATCAAGTCCCCCCCACCAACCGTATTACAGTCACTGTCCATCAGCGTAGTGAGATGCTGTAGAATCACTACTTGTCTTCTCTGAGTTGTACAGCCCTCCCTGTGCCCCCCAACATTACATCTGCTAATCATAATGCCCCTTTTTCCCTCTTATCCCTCCCTTCCCACCCATCTTCCCCAGGCCCTTTCCCTTTGGTAACTATTAGTCCATTCTTGGGTTCTGTGAGTCTGTGGCTGTTTTGTTCCTTCAGTTTTTTTCTTTGTTCTTATACTCCACATATGAGTGAAATCATTTGATACTTGTCTTTTTCGGCTTGGCTTATTTCACTGAGCATAATACCCTCTAGCTCCATCCATGTTGTTGCAAATGGTAGGATTTGTTTTCTTCTTATAGCTGAATAATATTCCATTGTGTATATGTACCACCTCTTCTTTATCCATTCATCTACTGATGGACACTTAGGTTGCTTCCATTTCTTGGCTATTGTAAATAGTGCTGCGATAAACATAGGGGTGCATCTGCCTTTTTCAAACCGGGCTGCTGTATTCTTAGGGTAAATTCCTAGGAGTGGGATTCCTGGGTCAAATGGTATTTCTATTTTGAGTTTTTTGAGGAACCCCCATACTGCTTTCCACAATGGTTGAACTAATTTGCATTACCACCAGCAGTGTTAGGAGGGTTCCCTTTTCTCTACATCCTTGCCAACATTTGTTGTTGTTTGTGTTTTGGATGTTGGCCATCCTCACTGGTGTGAGGTGATATCTCATTGTGGTTTTAATCTGCATTTCTCTGATGATTAGGGATGTGGAGCATCTTTTCATGTGCCTGTTGGCCATCTGAATTTCCTCTTTAGAGAAGTGTCTAGTCATGTCCTCTGCCCATTTCTTAATTGGATTATTTGCTTTTTGATTGTTAAGGTGCATGAGTTCTTTATATATTTTGGATGTCAACTCCTTATTGGATACGTCACTTATGAATATATTCTCCCATACTGCAGGATGTCTTTTTGTTCTACTGATGGTGTCCTTTGCTGTACAGAAGCTTTTCAGCTTGATATAGTCCCACTTGTTCATTTTTGCTTTTGTTTCCCTTGCCTGGGGAGGTATGTTCATGAAGAAGTTGCTCATGTTTATGTCCAAGAGATTTTTGCCTATGTTTTTTTCTAAGAGTTTTATGGTTTCATGACTTACATTCAGGTCTTTGATCCATTTTGAGTTTACCTTTGTGTATGGGGTTAGAGAGTAGTCCAGTTTCATTCTCTTACATGTAGCTGTCCAGTTTTTCCAACACCAGCTGCTGAAGAGGCTGTCATCTCCCCATTGTATAGCCAAGGCTCCTTTATCAAATATTAATTGACTGTATATGTTTGGGTTAATGTTTGGATTTTCTATTCTGTTCCACTGGTCTGTGGGTCTGTTTTTGTGCCAATACCAAATTGTCTTGATTACTGTGGCTTTGTAGTAGAGCTTGAAGTCAGAGAGCGTAATTCCCCCTGTTTTATTCCTCCTTCTCAGGATTGCTTTGGCTATTGGGGGTCTTTTGTGGTTCCATATGAATTTTAGAATTATTTGTTCCAGTTCATTGAAGAAAGCTGTTGGTAGTTTGATAGGGATTGCATTGAATCTGTAGATTGCTTTAGGTAGTATAGCCATTTTGACAATATTTATTCTTCCTAGCCAAGAACATGGGATGCATTTCCATTTGTTAGTGTCCTCTTTAATTTCTCTTAGGAGTGTCTTGTAGTTTTCAGAGTACAGGTCTTTCACTTCCTTCGTTAGGTTTATTCCTAGGTATTTTATTCTTTTTGATGCAATTGTGAATGGAATTGTTTTTCTGATTTCTCTTTCTGTTAGTTCATCATTAGTGTATAGGAAAGCAACAGATTTCTGTGTGTTAATTTTGTATCCGGCAACTTTGCTGAATTCAGATAGTTCTAGTAGTTTTGGAGTGGAGTCTTTAGGCTTTTTTATGTACAATATCATGTCATCGGCAAATAGTGACAATTTGACTTCTTCTTTAACAATCTGGATGCCTTGTATGTCTTTGTTTTGTCTGATTGCCATGGCTAGGTCCTCCAGTACTATGTTGAATAACAGTGGAGAGAGTGGGCATCCCTGTCTTGTTCCCGATCTTAGATGAAAAGCTTTCAGCTTCTCGCCGTTAAGTATGATGTTAGCTGTGGGTTTGTCATATATGGCCTTTATGATGTTGAGGTACTTGCCGTCTATACCCATTTTGTTGAGAGTTTTAATCAGGAATGGATGCTGAATTTCATCAAATGCTTTTTCAGCATCTATGGAGATAATCATGTGGTTTTTGTTCTTCTTTTTGTTGATATGGTGGATGAGGTTGATGGATTTTCAAATGTTGTACCATCCTTGCATCCCTGGGATGAATCCCACTTGATCATGGTGTATGATCCTCTTGATGTATTTTTGGCTTCGGTTTGCTAATATTTTGTTGAGTATTTTTGCATCTACGTTCATCAGGGATATTGGTCTGTAATTTTCTTTTTTGGTGAGGTCTTTGCCAGGTTTTGGTATTAAAGTGATGCTGGCTTCATAGAATGAGTTTGGAAGTATTCCCTCCTCTTCTATTTTTTGAAATATTTTAAGGAGAATGGGTATTATTTCTTCTCTATATGTCTGGTAGAATTCAGAGGTGAATCCATCTGGTCCGGGGGTTTTGTTCTTGGGTTGTTTTTTGATTACTGATTCAATTTCACTGCTGGTGATTGGTCTCTTTAGTTTTTCTGTTTCTTGCTTGGTCAGTCTTGGAAGGTTGTATTTTTCTAAGAAGTCATCCATTTCTTCTATGTTTTCCAGCTTGTTAACATATAGATTCTCATAATATTCTCTTATAATACTTTGTATTTCTGTGGGGTCCATCGTTATTTTTACTTTCTCATTTCTGAATCTGTTTATGTGTGTAGATTCTCTTTTTCTCTTAATGAGTCTGGCTAGGCGTTTATCTATTTTGTTTATTTTTTCAAAGAACCAGCTCTTGGTTTCATTATTTTTTCTATTGTTTTATTCTTCTCAATTTTATTTATTTCTTCTCTGAATCTTATTATGTCCCTCCTTCTGGTGACCTTGGGCCTCATTTGTTCTTCTTTTTCCAATTTCAGTAATTGTGTCTTTAGACTATTCATTTGGAAATGTTCTTCCTTCTTTAAATAGGCCTGGATTGCAATATACTTTCCTCTTAGAACTGCCTTTGCTGCCTCCCACAGAAGTTGTGGCTTTGTGTTGTTGTTATCGTTAGTCTCCATATAGTCTTTCATTTCTGTTTTGATTTGGTCATTAACCCATTCATTAATTAGGAGAATGTTGTTAAGTCTCCATGTATTTGTGAGCCTTTTTGATTTCTTTCTAAAATTTATTTCTAGTTTTATACCTTTGTGATCTGAGAAGTTGGTTGGTAGGATTTCAATATTTTTGAAATTACTGAGGTTCTTTTTGTGGCCTAGTACGTGGTCTATTCTGGAAAATGTTCCATGTGCACTTGAGAAGAATGTGTATCCTGCTGCTTTTGGGTGTAGAGTTCTGTAGATGTCTGTTAGGTCCATCTGTTCTAGTGTGTTGTTCAGTGCCTCTGTGTCTTTACTTATTTTCTGTCTGGTTGATCTGTCCTTTGGAGTGAGTGGTGTGTTGAAGTCTCCTAAAATGAATGCATTGCTGTCTATTTCCTCCTTTAATTCTGTTAGTATTTGTTTCACATATGCTGGCACTCCTGTGTTGTGTGCATATATATTTATAATGGTTATATCTTCTTGTTGGACTGACCCTTTTATCATTATGTAATGTTCTTCTTTATCTCTTGCTACTTTCTTCGTTTTGAAGTCTATTTTGTCTGATACAAGTACTGCAACACCTGCTTTTTTCTCCTTGTTGTTTGCATGAAATATCTTTTTCCATCCCTTCACTTTTAGTCTGTGTATGTCTTTGGGTTTAAAGTGAGTCTCTTGAAGGCAGCATATACATGGGTCTTGTTTTTTTTATCCATTCAGTGACTCTATGTCTTTTGACTGGTGCATTCAGTCCATTTACATTTAGGGTGATTATGGATAGGTATGTACTTATTGCCATTGCAGGCTTCAAATTCGTGGTTACCAAAGGTTCAAGGTTAACTTCCCTACTATCTGAAAGTCTGACAACTAACTTAATATGCTATTACAAACACAATCTAAAGGTTCTTTGTTTGTTTGTTTGTTTCCTTCCTCCTTTTTCTTTCAATTCCGTTCTTTATATATTAGGTATCATATTCTGTACTATTTGTCTATCCCTTGATTGACTTTGGGAATAGTTAATTTAATTTTGCATTTGCTTAGTAACTAGCTGTTCTATTTTCTTTACTGTGGTTTTATTACCCTGGTGACAGCTATTAATCTGTAGGAACACTTCCATCTATAGCAGTCCCTCCAAAATACACTGTAGAGATAGTTTGTGGGAGGCAAATTCTCTCAGCT
Source organism: Smutsia gigantea (assembly GCA_032199065.1). Classification (NCBI taxonomy): domain Eukaryota; kingdom Metazoa; phylum Chordata; class Mammalia; order Pholidota; family Manidae; genus Smutsia; species Smutsia gigantea. The sequence goes on along the minus strand of JAVSCE010003962.1, from coordinate 298,573 downwards.
TTTGCTTATCTGGGAATTGTTTAATCCCTCCTTCAAATTTAAATGATAATATTGCTGGATAAAGTAATCTTGGTTCAAGGCCCTTCTGCTTCATTGCATTAAATACATCATACCACTCCCTTCTGGCCTGTAAGTTTTCTGCTGAGAAGTCTGATGATAGCCTGATGGGTTTTCCTTTGTATGTGATCCTATTTCTCTCTCTGGCTGCTTTTAATAGTCTGTCCTTATCCTTGATCTTTGCCATTTTAATTACTATATGTCTTGCTGTTGTCTTCCGTGGGTCCCTTGTGTTGGGAGATCTGCGCACCTCCATGGCCTGAGAGACTATCTCCTTCCCCAGATTGGGGAAGTTTTCAGCAATCACCTCCTCAAAGACGCTTTCTATCCCTTCTGGTACCCCTATAATGCGAATATTGTTCCGTTTGGATTGGTCACACAGTTCTCTCAATATTTTTTCATTCTTAGAGATCCTTTTTTCTCTCTGTGCCTCAGCTTCTTTGTATTCCTCTTCTCTAGTTTCTATTTCATTTATTGTCTCCTCCACAATAGCCAATCTGCTTTTAATACATTCCATTGTGTTCTTCAATGATTGGATCTCTGACCGGAATTCATTCCTGAGTTCTAGAATTCATCTTTCCGTACCTCCATGAGCATGTTAATGATTTTTATTTTGAACTCCCTTTCAGGGAGAGTCATAAGGTCCATATCATTTAAATCTTTCTCAGGAGTTGTGTTCATAATTTTACTCTGGACCAGGTTCCTTTGGTGTTTCATATTTGTGTATGGCGCCCTCTAGTGCCCAGAAGCTCTACTCTCTGGAGCTGCTCAGCCCCTGAAGCCATGCAGGGATTGTAGGGGAGTGGTATTGGTGCCTCCGGGGAGGAAATGGCTGTTTGCTGGTTCCTGGCTGCTATGCCTGTCTCCACTGCCTGAACCAGTGGGCTGAGCACACAGGTATAAGCCTCTGTGCTTTGCGTTTTTAGTTGGTATAGACAGATCTTCCCTCTGGCTGGCCTAACACCAGGGAAGGATTTCCCAGTTTGCAAGCCCAGTGGCGCTGGCCAGAAGAAATACGCACAAGTCTGCCTGTCACAGAAGGGGTTCTTGGAGCTGTGTAGGCAGCCAGGGAGCTGGAGCACCTGAAGATCGTGAAAGCTCCCAACCTGCTGGGCAGAGTGCACCAGGAAAATTTTGTCTGCCTGTCCTTTCTCCTGAGCAGTAAGCTCCGTGCAATCCTTGCCCCTTTAGCAGCTCTCTTACTAAGGGCTTCTTTGTTAGGAAGTCTCTCAGACTGCCCGCCCTTCTTTTGTCCCGGAGCAGCTGGGTATGGATCCCTGCTTTCACAAGCAGCTGGATTCTTAGTCTCTCCAGGAATTCTGCCTGTCTTAGCTTTCCAACCCCCTAATTACAAGAGTATCATGCAAGCACCATGAAATGCAGGTTTGAGCTCCCAGAGCAGATCTCCAGAGTTAGGTATTCAGCAGTCCCACATCTCCACTCCTCCCTGCTCTGTTCCTGTTCCTCCCACTGGTGAGCTGGGGTGGGGGAAGGGCTTGGATCCCGCAGGACCACAGCTTTAGTACATTACCCTTTTCTGTGAGGGCTGCTCTTGTCTCCAGGTGTATGCAGTTTGTTGCCGTCCTCTTTCCTGTTGCTCTTTCAAGAGTAGTTGTAGTAGCTTTATTTTCATATTATATGAGGTTTTAGGAGGAAGCCTCTGTCTCACCTCTCACGTCGCCATCTTTAATCCGGTTGTTTAGTTTTTTTTTTGGTCCATTATCTTTTAAAGTAATTTTAGTACTAAGAAAACAACTGTCCCTATTTCCCCACAGTTGCTGTTTCTGGTGTCTGCATCCCTTCGTGTAGATCAGAATCCCACCTGGCCCTGTCCCCTGCTGCTGGGGGCTCCTTTATCGATTCTAGTAGAGCGAATGTGGGCAATGAGATCTTCCAGCTTCTGTATGTCTGTAAAACACTTACTTTCAAAATGTATTTTGAAATCATTTTCACTGGGTAAAGAATTCTAAGTCAGGATATTTTCCTTTCAGTATCTTAAAAATATCTTCTAAGCTGCATTGTCGCCTGCCCTCCTGGCCCTTTGTCCCTCATGTGCCATGCGTGCATTTTCTCTGGCTGCTTCAGAGATTTTCTCTTTGTTCCCGGTGTTCAGCAGTTATTGCACCTTTTGGTTTTCTTTCTGATTTTTTTTTTCTCAGAAATTAAAAGAATTTTTATTTATTTTGGTATCATTAATGTACAATCACTTGAACAACATTATGGTTACTAGACCCCCTATTTTCAAGTCCCCACCACATGCACCACTACAGTCACTGTCCATCAGGGTAGTAAGATGCTATAGAATCATTACCTGTCTTCTCTGTAAATACTGCCTTTCCCGTGTGCTCCCCCCCGCTACGTTATATGTGCTAATCATAATGCCCCCTTTCCCCCCTTATCCCTTCCTTCCCACCCATCTTCCCCACTCCCTTTCCCTTTGGTAACTATTAGTCCATTCTTGGGTTCTGTGAGTCTGCTGCTGTTTTGTTCCTTCAGTTTTTTCTTTGTTCTTATACTCCACAGATGAGTGAAATCATTTGATACTTGTCTTTTTCCCCCTGGCTTATTTCACTGAGCATAATACCCTCTAGCTCCATCCATGTTGTTGCAAATGGTAGGATTTGTTTTCTTCTTTTGGCTGAATAATATTCCATTGTGCATATCTACCACCTCTTCTTTATCCATTCATCTACTGATGGACACTGAGGTTGCTTCCATTTCTTGTCTATTGCAAATACTGCTGCGATAAACATAGGGGTACATATGTCTTTTTCAAACTGCGCTGCTGCATTCTTAGGGTAAATTCCTAGGAGTGGAATTCCTGGGTCAAATGGTATTTCTATTTTTAGTTTTTTGAGGAACTTCCACACTGCTTTCCACAATGGTTGAACTAATTTGCATTACCACCAGCAGTGTAGGAGGGTTCCCTTTTCTCCACATCCTTGCCAACATTTTGTTGTTGTTTGTGTTTTGGATGTTGGCCATCCTCACTGGTGTGAGGTGATATCTCATTGTGGTTTTAATCTGCATTTCTCTGATGATTAGCGATGTGGAGCATCTTTTCATGTGCCTGTTGGCCATCTGAATTTCTTCTTTGGAGAAGTGTCTATTCATGTCCTCTGCCCATTTCTTAATTGGATTATTTGCTTTTGTTTGTTAAGGTGCGTGAGTTCTTTATATATTTTGGATGTCAACCCTTATCGGATACGTCATTTATGAATATATTCTCCCATACTGTAGGATGTCTTTTTGTTCTACTGATGGTGTCCTTTGCTGTACAGAAGCTTTTCAGCTTGATATAGTCCCACTTGTTCATTTTTGCTTTTGTTTCCCTTGCCCGGGGAGATATGTTCATGAAGAAGTTGCTCATGTTTATGTCCAAGAGACTTTTGCCTATGTTTTTTTCTAAGAGTTTTATGGTTTCATGACTTACATTCAGGTCTTTGATCCATTTTGAGTTTACTTTTGTGTATGGGTTTAGACAGTCCAGTTTCATACTCTTACATGTAGCTGTCCAGTTTTGCCAACACCAGCTGTTGAAGAGGTGTCATTTCCCCATTGTATATCCATGGCTCCATTATCATATATTAGTTGACCATATATGCTTGGGTTTATATCAAGGCTCTCTAGTCTGTTCCGTTGGTCTATGGGTCTGTTCTTGTGCCAGTACCAATTGTCTTGATTACTGTGGCTTTGTAGTAGAGCTTGAAGTCAGGGAGCATATTTCCCCCTGCTTTATTCTTCCTTCTCAGGATAGCTTTGGCTATTCGGGGTCTTTTGTGGTTCCATATGAATTTTAGAACTACTTGCTCTAGTTCATTGAAGAATGCTGTTGGTATTTTGATGGGGATTGTATTGAATCTGTATATTGTTTTAGGCAGGATGGCCATTTTGACAATATTAATTCTTCCTAGCCAAGAGCATGGGATGAATTTCCATTTATTAGTGTCCTCTTTAATTTCCCTTAAGAGTGTCTTGTAGTTTTCAGGGTATAGGTCTTTCACTTCCTTCGTTAGGTTTATTCCTAGGTATTTTATTCTTTTTGATGTAATTGTGAATGGAATTGTTTTCCTGATTTCTCTTTCTGCTAGTTCACCATTACTGTATAGGAATCCAACAGATTTCTGTGTATTAATTTTGTATCCCACAACTTTGCTGAATTCAGATATTGGATCTAGTTATTTTGGAGTGGATTCTTTAGGGTCTTTTATGTACAATATCATGTCCTCTGCAAACAGAGACAGTTTGACTTCTTCCTTGCCAATCTGGATGCCTTTTATTTCTTTGTATTGTCTGATTGCCGTGACTAGGACCTCCAGAACTATGTTGAATAAAAGAGGAGAGAGTGGGCATCCTTGTCTTGTTCCCAATCTTAAAGGAAAAGCTTTCAGCTTCTCACTGTTAAGTATAATGTTGGCTGTGGGTTTGTCATATATGGCCTTTATTATGTTGAGGTACTTGCCCTTTATACCCATTTTGTTCAGAGTTTTTATCATGAATGGATGTTGAATTTTGTCAAATGCTTTTTCAGTATCTGTGGAGATGATCATGTAGTTTTTGTCTGTTTTATTGGTGTAGTGGATGATGTTGACAGATTTTCAAGTGTTATACCATCCTTGCATCCCTTGAATGAATCCCACTTGATCATGGTGTATGATCCTCTTGATGTATTTTTGAATTCGGTTTGCTAATATTTTGTTGAGTATTTTTGTATCTATGTTCATCAGGGATATTGGTGTGTAATTTTCTTTTTTGGTGGGGTCTTTGCCTGGTTTTGGTACTAGAGTGATGTTGGTCTCATAGAATGAGTTTGGGAGTGTTCTTAAAGTACTTTTTGGAAAACTTTAAGAAGGATGGGTATTAGGTCTTCACTAAATGTTTGATAAAATTTTGCAGTGAAACCATCTGGTACAGGGGTTTTGTTCTTAGGTAGTTTTTTGATTACCAATTCAATTTCCTTGCTGGTAATTGGTCTATTCAGATTTTCTGTTTCTTCCTGGGTCAGCCTTGGAAGGTTGTATTTTTCTAGAAAGTTGTCAATTTCTTCTAGGTTATCCAGTTTGTTACCATATAATTTTTCATAGTATTCTCTCATAATTCTTTATTTCTGTGGTGTCTGTAGTGATTTTTTCTTTCTCATTTCTGATTCTTTTTATGTGTGTAGACTCCGTTTTTTTCTTGATAAGTCTGGCTACAGGTTTATCTATTTTGTTTATTTTCTCGAAGAGCCAGCTTCTACTTTCATTGATTTACCACGGCCTTCACTGCATCCCACAGATTTTGTGGTGTTGTATTATTGTTGTCATTTGTCTCCATATATTGCTTGATCTGTTTTTATTTGGTCATTGATCCATTGATTATTTAGGAGTATGTTATTAAGCCTCCATGTGTTTGTGGGCTTTTTCGTTTCCTTTGTGTAATTTATTTCTAGTTTCATACCTTTGTGATCTGAGAAGCAGATTGGTACAACTTCAATCTTTTTGAATTTACTGAGGTTCTTTTTGTGGCCTAGTATGTGATCTATTCTTGAAAATGTTCCACTTGCACTTGAGAAGAATGTGTATTCTGTTGCTTTTGGATGGAGTGTTCTGTAGTTGTCCGTTAGGTCCATCTGTTCTAATTCATTGTTGAGTGCCTCTGTCTCTTTACTTATTTTCTGTCTGGCTGATCTGTCCTTTGTAGTGAATGGTGTGTTGAAGTCTCCTAAAATGAATGCATAGCGTTCTATTTCCCCCTTTAGTTCTGTTAGTATTTGTTTCACATATGTAGGTGATCCTGTGTTGCATGCATAGATATTTATAATAGTTATATCCTCTTGTTGGACTGACCCCTTTATCATTATGTAATGTCCTTCTTTGTCTCTTGTGAGTTTGTTTTGAAGTCTATTTTGTCTGATAGAAGTACTGCAACTCCTGCTTTCTTCTCCATATTACTTGCATGAAATTATCTTTTTCCATCCCTTCACTTTCAGTCTGTGTATGTCATTGGGTTTGAAGTGAGTCTCTTGTAGGCAGCACATAGATGGGTCTTGTATTTTTATCCATTCAGTAACTCTATGTCTTTTGATTGGTGCATTCAGACCATTTACATTTAGGGTGATTATCAATAGGTATGTACTTACTGCCATTGCAGGCTTTAGATTCATGGTTACCAAAGGTTCAAGGGTAATTCCCTTACTATCTAACAGTCTAATTTAACTCATTTCCTATGGTATTTCAAGTACAATCTACAGGTTCTTTTTTTTTCCTCCTTTTTCTTCCTTCTCCATTCTTTGCATGTTATGAATCATATTCTGTACTCTTTGTCTATCCCTTGGGTGACATCTATTTAGCCTTAGGAATACTTCCATCTATAGCAGTCCCTCTAAAATGCACTGTAGAGGTGGTTTGTGGGAGGTAAATTCTCTCAGCTTTTGCTTATCTGAAAATTGTTTAATCTCTCCTTCAAATTTAAGTGATAACCTTGCTGGGTAGAGTATTCTCGGTTCAAGACCCTTCTGCTTCATTGCATTAAATATATCATGCCACTCCCTTCTGGCCTGTAAGACTTGTGTTGAGAAGTCTGATGATAGCCTGATGGGTTTTCCTTTTTATGTGATCTTTTTTCTCTCTCTAGGTGCTTTTAAAAGTCTGTCTTTATCCTTGATCTTTGCCATTTTAATTATTAAATGTCTTGATGTTGTCTTCCTTGGGTCCCTTGTTTTGGGAGATCTGTGCACCTCCATGGCTTGAGAGACTATCTACTTCCCCAGATTGGGGAAGTTTTCAGCAATTACCTCCTCAACGACACTTTCTATCCCTTTTTCTCTCTCTTCTTCTGGTACCCCTATAATGTGAATATTGTTCCATTTGGATTGGTCACACAGTTCTCTCAATATTCTTTCATTCTTAGAGATCCTTTTTTCTCTCTGTGCCTCAGCTTCTTTGTATTCCTCTTCTCTAATTTCTATTTCATTTACTGTCTTTTCTACTACATCTAATCTGCTTTTAAATCCCTCCATTGTATGTTTCGTTTCAGATTCGGAATTTCTTAATGATTGAATCTCTGACTTAAATTCGTTGTTCTTGAGTTCTTGAATATTTTTCTGTATCTCCATAAGCTAGTTTATAATTTTATTTTGAACTCTCTTTCAGGAAGATTGGTGAATTCATTTTCATTTGGCCCTTTTTCTGGGGTTTGTTGAGATTTTGGTCTGAACCATGTTCTTTTGACGTTTCATATTTCTGTGTGGTGCCCTCTATTGCCGAGAAGTTCCAGTCTCTGGAGCTGCTCAGCCCCTAGAGTGAGGTTGGGGGTTGTAGGGGAGCGGAGCTGGTGCCTGGGGGGAGGAAAGATCTGTTTCCTGATTCCTGTCTGCAGTGCCTGTCTCCAATGTCAAAGTCAGTGGGCCAAGCACGCACGTGTAAGCCTCTGTGCTTTGCGTCTCTAGCTGTTGTAGGTGGGGCCTCCCTCTGGCTGGCCTGACACCAGCATAGTGACTGCCAGTTTGTGAACTGGTGCCGGCAGTCTAGGAGGAATGTGCAGCACCCTGTGTGTAACAGTGGGGGGCCTCGGAGCTGAGTAGGCAGTCAGGGGGTGGAGCACCTGAAGCTCCTCAACATTCCCAACCAGCTGGGCAGAGTGCACCTAGACAACATTGTCCAGCTCTCCCTTCTCCCGCACAGCAAGCTCCATGCAATCCCCACCCCTTCAGCAGCTCTCTCGCTGCTAGAAAGCCTCTCAGACTGCCTGCCCCTCCTCTGACACAGAGTGCCCGGCTGTGGATCCCCCCCTCCACAAACGGCCAGAATGTCAGTCTCCCAAGCACTCCGCCCATCCGAGCTTCCTAACATCCAGAGCACCACACAATATACGCCATCACTCAAAAAGCGATCTCTAGGGCTAGGTGCTCAGCAATCCCAGGCTTCCATCCCCTCCCCACTCTGTTTCTCCTCCTGCTGGTGAGCTGGGGTGGGGAAAGGGCTCGGGTCCTGCCGGATTAAGGCTTTCCTATGTTACTCTGTTTCGTGAGGTCTGCTCTGTTCATGAGGTCTGTATGCAGTCTGGTGTAGCCTTCTTTCTTGTTGCTGTTTTAGGGCTAGTTGTATTAATTAACTATATTTTTGTACTATTTGTGGTTTTGGGAGGAGTTCTCCGTGTCACCTCTCACGCTGCTATCTTGAATCTCCCTCTTTCTGCTTCTTATGCTTGGTTTTTGGTAACCTTGAATTTCTGGTTTTATATTTTATCAAACTTGATAAATTGTGAGACATTTCTTCCAAGATTTCCCCTGCCAGCTCTCTGTTGGGGACCCACTTTCACATCAGACCACCACACTCCCCGTGGCTCACTGGTGCTGCCCTTGGGCATTTCTCAGTCTGTTTTAGTTCACATGGTTGCTCTTGCCACACATAAAATGTTCATCTTGTGTGTTGCCTCATCTTCCGTTGGTTTTTCATTTCAGACATTACAGTTTTATCTGTAGGAGTTTCATGTGGATTTCTACATCTTCCACATTTCCACTTAACACCTTCAATCTTTTCTCTGGTAGCCTCACCTACTAGTTCCATCGTTATTTCTGGTTCAGTCCCAGTTGACTGATTTTTCTCATTATGGGAGATATTTTCTTGCTTCTTCACATATCTGGTAATTTGTACTCAGACATTGTGAATTTCGGGTTGTTGGGTGAAAGGTGTTACTGTATTCCTGTAATTTTTTAGGTTTTTACTGGGAAGCACTTACAAGTCCCTGGAAACAGCTTGACCATTTGGGATCTGGTGTCCAAGCTTGCTTTGTGAGACCAGAGCAGTGGTGAGTGTGTGATTAAGTTTTTTTCTCCCAACTCCTGTATCCTGCAGTTAGTGTCTCTTGAATTACAAAGCTTTCACTCTGGCCAACAGCACAGGCACCACTGTTGTTTGAATGTGGGCCCTGTGGGCTGTTCCATCAGGTCCGCCTGGGTGGCTCCTCCATGGACTAGTTTCCTGACATACACGCACCGATGGGGGACCCTCTGGTGGCTTCCAAACTCCTCCTGGTACAGCTGTAGCCTCTCATGGGCTGGCCCTGGGAATGCTACCACCCTGGCCTCCCTGACTCCCAGTATCATCTCCTTGGCCCAGGAGGACACATGCTGGAGCTGGGTGGTCTCTCCAGGCAGGTGGTGTGGACATGCCTCCCTGCCCTGCCCGCTGTCCAGGGTCTGGGACTGTTCATTCAGATGGGAAGGTAAGCCCAGCTCCTGCTATTTCTTTGTCCAGAGGTAGAAGTTCCTAAAACAGAAACGTAAAGCCTTCTTGGGAAAAAGTGAAGGCTGAAAAGTAATGAGGCAATGAACCATCTCCAAAAACAGGAAGGATGGCATGAAAATCATCCATGTGAACAGAAATAAGAAAGAAAGCTGTGAGCAGAAGTTAATGCAAGATAAAAAGTATGAATAACCAGCAAACTCAACCTACCCCTTTAGGAAAGATTCCCTAATATGAAATCGACAGATCAGGTCAACCACAACACAAAAGGGATACAAAGAACCAAGCTGGGAGCTGAGGGGCTGACCCCTTATTTGGAAATACGGTCTTTGCAAATATTACGTTCAGACGGGTCATTCGGGTGGGCCCGATCCGCCATGACTGTGTCCCTAAGCATGGGGAACCTGGAGATGGACATGTAGACAGGACACAAGGTGATGATGAGGACAGCCACCTCATGCCGCGGAGGAAGTTGGGACACGTCCTCCCCCAACCCAGCCTCCAGAGCGGAATGTCCTGTTTATGCTAACAGTTTCTACTATTTGTACCTCCATCCATGAAATCAGTCCCACCTGCATGTTGCCCTCACCTCCACCTGGTATCACTGTTATCAGTCGACTACAGGCCGCTCATCTGTGTCACCTGTTATGGTGGCCACAGAAATGCTGCAGACAGCAGATGCTGCTACAGACAGAAAGACAAGAGGACCCCTGAAAACTGCACGCTGATAAACGTAAAAATTTAGATCAAATGGACAAATTCCTTAAGCAGAATAAAACTTGAAGAGAAAATAGAGTACTTGCATAGCATGATGGCCATAACAATTACAGAGCTGTCAGTAGTGAAAGCCCACAGGAGAACCTCAGGCCCAGAGCTTCACCAGCTGCATCACAGATCACATAGGCAGTAAGTTCCAATGGTGGAAAAAGAGGAAATGCTCTCTGACTCACTTTATACAGCTATGGCAGCTTGATTAAGAAGGCCAACCAGACGGGTATTAGGGAGAGACTACGGGGGATAACAGAAAATGGAAGAAGAAAACAGGCACTTCACCAAAATGGGTATATGCAGACAGTCAGTGACAACACAAGGTGTTCAGCACATGGGTCGACAGGGAGATGCGAGTCGAGGCCTCAGTAAGACTCTGCGGCCCACACACCTGGGCTGTAATAGCACAGACTGAGCCTGGAAAACCACGGTACATCTGCACTTTCTAAGTGCCAGTTTTTAGGTGTGGATGCAAATCAAGTTCCATGTGACATCACTGTTATGGGAGCAGGGCTGCAGGCGTGAGGGCCTGGGGGGATGCAGGAGATGGACACAGAGGGTAAAACCACGGGGGCAGCTGGCAGGTCCACAAGCCCTCCAGCACAGCCAGGGTTGCCTTGTACGTCCCCTGCCCACTGGTCTTTGTGGTGTATCACCCGCACTTGCTGGATGAGTTCCTACACAGAAGCAGGTGCACATTTCATGAAGCCAGTCTCTGCTCACCCCAAGATGAATTATCCACACCAGTGGGCACCCAGAGGGTGAGGCCACTGGGGAATCTGACTTTTGTAAGGCGTGTTCCATGCAGCCCAGCCAGGCCCTGGCACGCATGCCATGCCCATCAGGAGCCAACTGCGTAGTGGGGAGTCTGCGTGAGTCCTCTGGCTGGTAAATGTGACATGGGGTACCTTGCAACCCGAGTGCTTTTCTTTCCAGGTGAGGTCACACCTGAAAGCTGCCAATTCCGGACAAGCACCCAGGGCTGGTTTCATTGGAGCTGGTACCCTGCACCTGCACGTGGGCAGGGGGCAAGCCGGAAGGACACGTGCCTGGGCACAGACCTCCTGCAGACACACTTGGATGTGGGCGAAGTGCCCAGACACGACATCCAAGGAGAGAAGATGGGGTTCAGAGCCATGCCCTGGGCACGCACAGCCAGCACATGCCTCGGGGAAGCAGACCCTCAGGAGTGGTGTCCCTGAACACGTGACTAAACCTCGCCACACACCAGGTCTCACCATCTCTGCCCTCCTGTCCATGTCTGCGTTAACCTGGGCATCTTGCTGACAAGAACGCCATGAGTCTGGCTGAGCATGACTGTGGGATAAGTCAGTCTTGATTCCAGATGTAAACACCTAGAACGTTCACAATCCGAAGGTCTGGGTGCTCCTAACAGACACAAACCCACACCATGTGCTCATTTCTGGGAGCTGGGTAAGCTCAAGTGCCCCAAACGTCTCCAGATCATGCCAGGCCAAAATGTCACAGGCAGAGAAATTTATTTTAAAATAGAAATGTACATACATTAAATTTTAAAAGTAAATTTTTAAATCATAAGGAGAAAACCATTTGATCCCAGAGTCTACATGGAATGGGTGGGAAGAGGCATCTGAGATTCCATATTGGGCACTTACAGACAAGGGAGGTGGGAATCCACGCCTCCCTGCCTCTGGCACTAGCCAGGTGGGAGACATCGCAGAGCCGAGTGGCCCCCACCCACCCAGGGCTCCTGTACCTACAGTTGGCAGTGCCAAGGGTGAGGTCGAGCACCCACAGCTCAGCAGCCCAGGTGGATGTCTGCATGGGGGCAGGGGACGTCGGAAGTGCGGCCAGCTCCTTGCAGATGCGACAGAAGGGCCCCCGGAGACAGACAAGAACATTGAGAGTTTGGCAATGCAGAAGACATGACGTCCAGCATGTCCCCCCAAGTGTCCAGAAACACTCGGTTGATAACCCAAGCTACCAGGCAATGGCTGGCGCACGTGGGCCAGGCTCAGTCTGGATGGGGCTTCCGCTGGGATTGTTCCTCGTAGGACTCCCCAAACTCATTCACTCTGCTCCTATCCACAGGATACAGCCTGAAATGACACCGTACAGCTCCTGGGGCTCTGTGCTTGGGAGGGAGGATGCCTGCTCTTGGTTCTCAGCTGTCAGGAACCAGACATCATTCACTGCAGGTGGGGGTTGGGCTTCTGGGTTGCCCATGCCCTGCTGCGGATGTGCTTTTCAGCGGTCAGAACAGAGCTCTGCACCCAGGCCAAGGATGGGGACACCTGCACCAGGCAGAGGCGGGGCTGGGGACCACCTCCTGCGGAAGGCTGGCTCCGGGGGACCCAGCCCTGCCAGACAGCAATCACGAGGGGTGCTCACAGACTTCATGGAGAGATGTGGGCATGCAGTGGCTAATCAAACCCCTCAGACAGAAACACACACTTCTACACAAGGGGACAAACAGAACAGCTCCTTCCAAACTGTCACTGGCAGCTGGAGCCCTGCTTTAGGCAACTGGCAACCACCACCTGCCAATTGTCTCCCCTGAGGACCACCTGGGACTCACCAGCGCTGGTAAAGGTACACGAGGAACACCACATCGTCCCTGAAGCACGCCAGCCGGTGCGAGGTGGGCATGGTGATGATGAAGGCGAAGACGTCATCGATGAAGGTGTTGAAGGCCTGCCTCGCGGGATGGGGTGGGAGGGAGAAAAACGGTTCTGGGCCCACCTGGGCCACCAGAACTGCCCCCTTCCTGAACCCGGGGAGCAACTGCCACCCAGCAGATGAGCACTTATAACAGTGGCTCCCATAGAGACAAAAGGGCAGAAAATGAGCAAGAGGCCCCCAAAGCCTGGGAACTGTGGCTGAGGAAGCAGGCCGGCTCTGACCCTTGTACAGACCCCACAGCAGGGCACTGCACTGTTCTCCACCCCCGAGAACTGCCCTGAAAACCTGCCTGGGAAACTGCGGGTTCCTTCCCAGAACTGATCATTTAACTTCAGAAAATGGAGACACTGTAACTTGGTTTCTCCCCTACAAACAGTGCAGCACTTACTCAGCTGGGCCGAGGGAACCCGACCTGGAGGCCACGTCGTCCTGGCCTCTGCGGGTAGGGATGGCCCGACACACCAAGCCGACCCTCAGGGCACCGTGTCCAGGGGGACTGCCGAGAAGTAACTCAGCCTTTAACCTAAGGAGCTGCCTTGTGGCTACAACTGCAGGGCTGTGGCGTTTTAAAGCTGGTGCCAGGGCTCCTCTGCTCTAGAGACATGTCCCCCACTCTGCAGCCCTGGGGGTGGTGAGTCCGTCCGCCTTGGGCTCCGGCCGTGAAGCACTGACCTTGTAGGTGAAGGCCTTCCAGGGCAGGTGTGCCACAGACTTCATCTGGGGACAAGTACAGACATGCTGCTGGCAGACCAGGCAGCCCAGAAGACCCCAGGCCGCCCAGGCAGGGCCACACCATACCTTGTAGTTGACGAAGAGCTGGGGCAGCATAAAGAGGAAGCCGAAGGCATACACCCCTGAGGAGACAGACGCCTGGCATGTAGCCGCTGCACATGCCCTTCCTGACCTGCGTACCTTGGGCAGGACGAGGCGCCACCCAGGCCACCCAGGGGCTCGCGGGCCGTGTGCAGGGTGCTGGGGGTCAGGGCTTTGGTCTGACCTAAGGAACTGCACCATACAGAGGCCCTGAGGTTCACTGCTCGCGGCTCCAGGTCTCGGCAGCCTGCGTGGGCCTCTGCCAGGCAAACCAGGCCCTCTGGACCCTGTGAGCGGGGAGCTCAGGGCAAGGTGGCAGTCCCGGCGGGTCACTGCAGACCAACTAGGCTACTTGCAGGAGCGATGAAAGGCACATGCGTAAGTGCCATGGAGGACAGAGACACACTCACCGTTGACAAGGCTGTTGATTAGCCAGGAATACCAGCTGAAAGGGAAGAGTGTGACCTGTAGGAGGCGCGCTCCCAGCCATGACTGCTGTGGAAGCCCGCCCTCACGGGGGCTGCTTCCATGGGGCAGGGCACAGGCTCTGTGCTGACGTGTTTTTTCCCTCAGAACTTCTGCCCTAGCCCGGTGCTCAGAACCACATGCCCACCTGGCCCCCTGCGCCCCGACGGCATTAGCCACGCTGCCTGGCCAGGTATTCCCTGGACCCACCCGGGGCTGCGGGTGTCACTTCCAGAAGGTGGCACAGGAAACCATCAGCCCGGCCCAGCCTGTCTGCAATTTGGAGGTTGGCTCCCACCAGCACCCCCACCACAGAAGGACCAGGTGAGGCCCCACATTTTCTGTGCTGCAGAGGGGACAGGCCTGGAGCCAGCCCTGCCCTACGTCCCCATGGAGCTGGGTGGGCCCAAGCGGGGCTAAGGGCCGCCCCAGGGAATAGCTGGCAGTAGGAGGCTAGGACGGCATCCTACCTCTTGTACTTGATGTTGAGCAGTGAGTACACGGCGCCCCCGATACACAGCGGGTAGAGGAGGTAGGACAGATACTTCATGGCCTGCCGAGTACAATAATTACAGTGAGGGCCCAAAGGGCAAAGGGCCAAGGCCATTTTGGCACATACCCCTCAGCACTGGGGCGCCTAGTGGGTATGAACCCTCAACCCTACCCTGACTGCAACACCAACCCCAACTCTAAACATTAATCCCAACCCTGAACCCTAAAGCATGATACCAGCTTATGAAAAACAACCGATGAATAAGCACCAGGGAGGGATATGTGAATAAATCTGGCACCAGAAGCCTCTCTTCTAAGGCTGTCTGGTCGCCATGTTTACCCTGATTTAAACTTTATTTCTACCCAGTAAAAAACAGAATGCAAAATGATGTCCATCAAACCAAGAAATAAAATCACCCTGTATGGGAGACATGGCACCAAACCCAACTAAAGCCTGCAGCCGCCCACAGATGGGGAAAGCCACTGCCCCTCCCACAGGCCCCCCAGTCTTGGAGGAACTTGCTTGCAGCACCCTGGAGAACCACAGGGGAACAAACCTCACTATGAAAACTGAAGATGTCTCCCAGCCGTCAAGGACGGCACGGGATACTGAAGAGGACCAGACCCAGGAGCCCTCCCATCCCACCTCTCCCGAGCAGAAATCCAAGGCCATGTGCCCCCAGGGCCTCAAGCTCTCAGACTCTGCCCCCTCACGGGCCCAGCACGTCCCAGACTGGTCCTGACGCTCACCTGAGCATCGTACTCCTCTGTTTTCCTCTCAGAGTCACTGTACGTGCCAAACTGATAAAATACAGAACAGTGTGTTAATGAACTGACTCAAGGCAGGCACCTGAACCCGACCACCCCACAGCTGAAGGGGACTCTGGGGTAGGGCTGCCCCTCCGGACCCCACCAGCAAAGCCCGTGGCCAACACAGTGGCTCGCTCACACCGTCAGGGCCCCAGTGGGGCTCAAGTGGGGCCCGACAGGCAGTGGCTCTGCCTCTATTGCGGTCTGGGCCCCATGAGCCACCGTGTGTGCCATGCGTAGGAGAGGCCCATCCCTGACAGCGTGTTTCACTCAGCGGGCTGCTTCTGAGACTGAGTCTACTGGGTTTTACTGAGGACGCCCCCTGCGCACACACACCTCTGACACTGCTCTTAGCTCAGTGAAGGTGGCTTCCCGGCTGATCCAGGAACCTGCAGACCATCCATCTGCCGGGTTTCCTGCTGACTTTTTGCCCACCTAGGGCTGGAGCACTGTGACTCCCGAGGTGCCCCCAGCTCTGGCCCACTATGAGGGACGCGCATGACAATAAGGCTCAGCCTAGAGCCCACTGCACAGGAAACAGCCCGTCTGCAAATGGGGGATGACTGCCACCCCCAGTGGTGGCTCCCTACTTGGTATCTGGCTTGAGCCTCACCCTCAACATCATGCCACCGCCTTGGGGAGGGAGCACGCGGAGGCAGGACGTGACCCTGAGCCCTGGGAGCGCGCCGACCCGTGACGGACGGGCATGCTCTGCTGTCAGTGCTCATCTGTGACAGGGGTCCCCGCGTGAGCAAACTGGCTGCGGCCAGGGCAACTGCAAGCCTGCCTTGGCCGCCATGCACCTGTCAGCGGCCATGGGGCTGCCAGGGTGCAGGGGGCCATCACGCACCGGACAAGCGTGGGTGGGCTCGCCGGGCGGCAGGGCAGCCTGCACAGAGGGCGGCGGGCAAGCCCGTACCTGGATCTGGGGCCTCAGGCCTCCCCACACGATGGTCATCTTCAGTGCCTTTTTCACCTTCCACAGCTGAGGGGCAACAAGAAACGTGGCGTTTAAGGCTACAGGGCCAAGAAGATGCCGGAACTCGTTACTGGGAGGCAACAGACACGGCGGTCCGCCCAGCCCCAGTGGGCTCACCCGGGCTCCATTGGGCCACATCCATTGGGTGTGTCTGCCTGTGTGGGCACACAGCCTCCTCCCGGTGCAGGGCGACTGGCGCCCGACCTGGCCGGCCGCTTCCCAACTCACCCCAAGTCCAGCCATTCTGGCCTCTCCGGGACCCATGCCTGCTCGCCGCCCCATGGAGGGACTAGCCCAACTGCCTCTGAGATTGCTTCCCATTGGGACCTGTGGCTATGGGACAGCCCGTGCCGGCGTGTCAACAGCAGACCCCACGCAGTCCAGCCTGACAGCCACGTGCTGGTGCCGCAGGTGGGCATGCAAGAATGTGGTCCCGGCTAGGGCCTGGGTCAAGGTGGCACCAGAGGCCTGGGAGAAGGGCTGGGACCCGCAGAGTGGGGAGCTCCAGCCTGCCACCCCTCCACGACTGTGTCAAGGCCTGCCCCGAGCCACTGCGCAGAGCTCCCTTTCCTAAGCCCACATGACCAGGTGTGTCACAGGGCCCCAAGCTCCTTGGCATGCAGCCCAGCACAAAGCAGTGTGCTCTGGGAACAACTGTGCCCACGCGTCAGCAGCCAGCCGGCCCGTGCCTTGTTCCAGAGCCTACAGCATCTGCCATGCCCCATGGCCCCCCACCAGGTGGCCTCATGTCGCTCCCTGCACAGAGCGGTTTTGACGGGGCCTCGTGCTCGGGCCCAAGGCAGACCGCCGGGCCCCAGCTCACCTCGATGGCAGCTCCGATGCCCGCTGGGACCAGCACCAGCAGGCTTGTCTGCTCGTCCAGTAGGAACAGGAAGATGACCACCGTGCTGAAGCAGCGCCAGAGCACTGGGGAGGGCACCATGCTGAGGGGGCCGCATCACACACAGCCCCGTCCAAGCACATCCCCCAGGCCCCACACGGCTTCAAGGGACTCCTCCCAATTCGTCCAATAAAAAAGAACAGAGGGCCCTATACGGCTACAAAAAACATCTCTAAATGACTAAGAAAGGTCACAGAAGTGAACAGGTCACCTTGTGTGAGCAATTATATCTACAAATGCAAAAATGCATGGAAAAACACTGGGAAGGCAAATTCTCAACTGGGATCATGACTGCCTTTCCTGTAGCCTTACGTTACTCTCCTGCGTTTATACTGGTTCTGCGATAGAGCATCTACCTGTCAACAGCTGCACTTTAGGAAACCCTGCTTCTGGCTGCACGCACACCACCACCTTCCTTTCACTCCCCTCCCGGGCTGGGGTGGAGACACGTGGCTGCCTCCACGGGTACAGCCTCGGGCCCCACACATCCCGGTTATAGCCACAGCCATCTGTTGCCTTCCCGCAGTCCCTGAGAAACGTGGGGACTCAGCGGTGGCTTCATTCTCTCTGAGGAAACAGGGAGGACAGAGAGGAGCATCTGAGACACAGAGGACACCAGGGCACTGAGCAGCCCGGGCAGCCTATGGCAGAAAAAGAACCGCCTTCTGTTTGAGATAGTTTGGCAGTGAACACTAGCCCTAAGTAACGCCAATGGGCAGTGAGACTGGCACCCATGGCACTGCCAAAGCCAGCCTGGCCCCGTGGCCCCAGGCATACGGGACACTCATCACGACCTGCAGACAGCCCCCCTCGGGTGCTGGGAGGCATGACGAGGCCTCTCCTGGGCAAGAGCAGGATGGGGTCCTGGCCTGTGTTTGTCAGATAACCCAACCTCAGGTCTCATGTGAATTGAAGCCTGTGTACCAATGATGCAACACGCTCTGGGAGCAGGTCAAAGATTCTGAGCGCCTACCTGCTTTGGCGGACATTCCAGTCATGCTCTTTTTCTTCTTCCAGAAACTGATGTCATTTTTAAATGCTAGGAAATCAAACAGAAGCTGGAAAGAAGAGAGGACAGCAATTGGCATCTCAAGCTGTTCCTGTCACCTGCATCCACCAGGTGGGGCGCAGGTGGGCAAAGACATATCCAGATGGACCCACAGCCACGGGCCCCAGCTACCAGGCGAGCACCACAGGATTCACAGGGGCCCGTCGGAGCCAGCCCGACTCCACTGCGGCAGAGGCTTCCTTCCCTCTGGGCGCACACGGGGCAGTGTCCAGCACTGTCCTTGTAATAAAAATGCTGTTCCTTAGCAGCGCTGAGAAGGGTGAGCCCGGCTGGTGGCCAGCTCCCCGGCCCTCGGAACGAGCTCAGCAGCTCCCCCGCTCTACGCCACGTGGCCCTCCCCCTCTGAGCTCAAATCTAGCACAGCCACACGTTGGGGGGTGACAACTTTCCTCCTCCAGCCTTAAGACTCCACCTTCAAAAAGGGATTCTACACATCGGACTAGCTTCTTAACAGTAGTACAGCTGCCCGGCTAGCACTTACTGAAATGCTTACTTTGCAAAGTCATTCATTAATCTCATTTTTTACTCCTTTTCAAAGTAGCCTCCAAAGCCAGCAGACAAAGCCCCAGGTCCCCACTTTGGTCAGTGCCCCGAGGTCACACATCCTCCCCTGAGCTGGGGGAAAGGCACTGGGACCGTGGCCCACTAAGTCTCAGGCCTGAGGCCACCAAGGGGCGGCAGGGCTGGGCGGCGTCCCACGCATCCCCCCACCGAGGACCACTGGCGCCGTGGGGCCCCCACGCCATCACCACCAGCGGCCAAAAGCTCAGCGAGCCACTCACATGAAACGCCGCGACAAAGAAGGTCAGTGCTAAGAAGTAGAGGTTGGTGTCAACAAAAATGCCCTTCACCTCGTCGGCGTCCCTCTCTGAGAACCCTGGGGAGAAAAAAACCTGAGTAAGTGCCAACCTCCCCAATCAGAGACGGTCTGAGGGCGGGACTTCGCTCTCTGCAGAAGGGTGCATCTGACTAAATGGCATTGTCATTTTGCTCTGAAGCAAGCAGGTTTCCAGGTGATTGACAAGGCCCTTTCGACAGACACGGGAAACTAGATACTGGTATCCTGGTTGAAACCATGTGGAAGACCCAGCAGGAGGCGCGAGGGCACCGGGAGCCCGTCCCCCGCATTGGGCTGCCTGGACTGGGCACGCAGGGCCTCACCGAACTGCCGCAGGGAGTACACGGCATCCTGCATGTGGATCCAGAAGCGCAGCCTGCCCAACGAGATCTTGTCATAGGACACGGTGAGGGGCAGCTCGGTGGTGGAGCGGTTTATGACCTGGTGGGGGGCCAGCAGTGAGAGGCTGCTCCTCCTGGCCCGCGTGGTACACAACCCCGGTCACGTCACAGGTTGTGGACAGCGCCCCTTTCCACAGCCCATGCACAGTGGAGGCGGAGGCTTTAGACTGGGCCGCATGTGGCCAGTCTGTTCCAGATGCATTCTACCTGCATCCCAGGCCAGGACCACCCACCTCCCGACTCCCCTCCCTCCTCAAGGCCATCCCAAGAAGCAGGTGCTCCTCTACCCCAGCTCTGCATCCCTGAGGCTGGCATTCCTGCCCGCTCTTGCTTGCTCAGCACGAGAGCTGGTAGTACCCTCAGCACCTGTCCTCTAAGGCCTGGACTCCCTTAGAGGGAGGCATGCATGGTCCCCACTGTGCACATGGGCCAAAAGCCCAAGGCTGAGGCAGGAGCTCAGGGCAGGGCAGTCCCTTGTTTGGGGACAGCAGAAAGCTTCAGGAGACACAGAACCCGGGCTGGGCCTACAAGGGCGTGCAGAGTGGGTGAGTGTGGGACTGGGGGCTGCCTCGGGAGTGTAAATGCAGTCCCAAGCTCTGACAGCACATTGGCCTGGGGCACCAAGAGTGGCTAGGTCCCAGGACACCGTGGGGGGTGGCACTCCCCAGCACCTGGGGCAGAGACCCCTCATCCCGAGGGTCCTGGAAGTGTACATGAGTGCCACATTCCATTACACTGTGTGGGGGCCACACCGTCTACTCCACAGGCCCTAACCCACCATGACCCTTCTTGGAGCACACTGCTGTCGCCATGGATCTGGCAACCAGACACCAGGCCTGAGAGCAGCCTGAGGTTTGCACACCGCAGAGAATACCATGGGAACTGCTGGCCCCGTGGCTACCCCACAGCCTGGTCTATAGGCCACACAGGGAAGTGCCCCTGTGCGTTACAGACCCCACAGGGCCCTAGGAAGCGCAGGAGTGGGAGGATAGTCATTTCTGAGTGCCTCAGCCAGCAGGAGGTGGCAGAGTGGACACAGGGGCCCCAGAGGCAGCCTGGCTCAGGTACCTGGCTCACTGGGCACTCCGCAAGCCCTCCACCATGGCTTCGTCATCTGTCAGACAAGGAGTGTCCACATGAGAGCTGCCGATCGTCGAAGTGAGAAGGCAGCCTGCCTCCTGGCAATGCTTAGGTGACCTTGATGGCTCCCGGGAGTGGCAGCACACGCCAGTGCAGAGGGCACCCTGAGCCTAAGTAAGCCCCCATGGAACGTGGGCAGTGACGACAGGCCCCACAGGACTGGTACCGGACCCTGCATACTGTCAGTGGCGCTAAGCGTTAACCACTGCTATCACTGCGGGCGGAGGTCAGCACGTGTCATCTGCCCTCCCCACCACTGGGACAGCAGTTGAGCTTGCTGCCTGGGGACTCACAGGCGTCAGAGCCGTTTTCCACTCGGCAGCCCAGAGAAGCCACAGGCTCCGGGCACACTGAATCTGTCTATGCCTTCACGTCAGAAAAGCAGGCTTCAACGGAACAGTGGACAGGAGCAGTTTGGGATGACAAGAGACCTTGCCACAAGCTCTAGGAGTTCACCATGCAAACACTCAATAAAGGGACTTTCTAGAGCCAGGGAAGGCATGGGGCTAGGAGAGGGAGCGGCTCGTCAGGACCCCGCTGCCGCCAGCTGAAAACCCAGAGCAGGCCTGCGAACCAGTACCCTGCAGGTGGGCTACCCAGGCAGAGCCGAGGCCATGGGCGCCCAGAGGGAGTGCACTCACCATGAGGTCTTTCACCCGATTGCTGAGCTGGTCAATGAACAGGATGGGGAGGTAGTGCACAGTCTTCCCCAGCTGGATCCTGGGGATCAGAACATGTTCAACATCATTGGGAATCCTCTGGCCTTGAGAGGAGCCGAGGCAGCCCTGAGAGGCTGGTGAGCCCACCCGACAGCCTCCACTGCTTCTGGACCCAGTAGTCCCAGGACACCTCTTCCAAGGGAAGCAGAGGGTCTAACAGGCCACTCTCTTCCTGGACAGCTGCAGCCCTGGGTGGGAACCCCTCTGTGGCCACGAGGAGGAGGTGGGTAAATGGGACAGGGCCACCCAGGGGAACCCCACCCAGCCAGTGGAGACGAGTGAGCGGCCCACCTGTGCACCGACCTACGGTGGCCTGGTGGTTGAAGGATAATGGAAATAAGAGCCCGTCCCTTTCACCCCTGGGGGACGGGGGCAGGAGAACAGGCCAGGAGCTCTCACCAGTGACATCTTCTAGTCCATTTTCCTCTTGAACTATGTGAACTTATTACATATTCAAACACAAAACTTATTTAAAAAGCACAAACCCTCACAACCCTCCTGCAGGAAGCCCCGGGGAATGAAGGAGAGCAGCCCAGGCAAGGCCCTTTCCAGGGGGTATGTGAAGACCTGCAGGACATCGAGTCACAGGGTGCAGGGTGTGCAAAGCACTGGTGTGCAGGGTGGCCTCAGGTGGCCAAATGGTGTTGGTAGTTAAGCCCAGCTAATGATGGCGAGCGACAGTAACTAATGGCCTAAGGATCAAGTCCTACATGAATGTGAATCCAATCCAGTGATGACAAGTGTAGTAGAGGGAACCGCAGGCAGACAGGACCAACTGCAAGTCTCCTCAGCACTGCCCACTTACTACCCGCTGGGAGCCTCAGCACGTCTCCCTTCCCCGCCCTGCTCTGGGGGCCGTCTGGACCAACCAGCAAGACCTCCGAGAGGAGGGGCAGACCCGGGGTGCTGCCCGCAGTCCTCGGGCCCTCTGGACCACTTATCACAGGGATGCAGGTGTGCCTGTCTGCCTTTGGATCTTGGAGGGCCAGGATCCCAGTGGGCTTCCTCACCCCCACACCGGGTCACCTCCTTTGTTGTCAGCTCAAGAAGTGATTAGCAATGCCCAAGACTGGGCAGGTAGGTGTGTCCCCAAGAGTCGCCCCCGCTGTGCTGGTCTGCAGCCCCCTGGTCCAACCAGCAGCACTTACATCTTCATGTACCGATGCACATCGGCAGGCAGGGAGGACCCATCGAACACAAAGTCGTCCACCATCACGTTCAGTGTCAGCCTTGGTCTCCAGTGAGAAATGGGCTCGTCCAGGGCACTTGTGGGCTTCTCTGCTTCGATCTGCTGCTAAATGTAAAGGAAAGACTTTGTAGGAAAAGCCTGACATCAGGGGGAACACTGTGCCTGGGACGGCCCAAGGCCGCAGGGTGGCTGGCACCTGTACCCGAGAAGAGTACATTCAGGAAACGGAGCCCAACAGGCGTGGGGGACACACGGCTGCCAGGCCCCCAGACTCTTCACCTCAGGCTCCCTTCCTAAGCCAAAGGGGTGCTGCTCTGCAACATGGATCCTGCATCTCGCGGGCTCCTGATTCGGGTCCTCAGCCTTTGCAGGCCCACTTCTCAGGGATTCTGAGATGGGTGAGTCCCTGGGGCATGTGCAGGAAGTGCAGGCAGTCTGGAACTGAGAGCCCTGCAGCCTGCCAGGTACATCAAGTTGTTGGGAGAGAAACTGTCAATGACTGGGTGTCAACCCCAGACATGCCTATGTTCAGAAAAGAAACTCTGATTGGCAGGAAAATCCTGATTTCAGATCTAATTGATAAACTTCATGAAAAGCATCATTCATTTCTTACCTAGAGATATACTTCAGTTAAGATAATTATATGGTTTTGCAAAGTAATATTAACAGCTAACATTGATGAGGTACCTACTCCTCCTGCCCACTGCCTGACGGACTCTCCAGCAAGGCCTGTGAGGTGGGCCCACACTGCTGGAGGGAAAGGGAACCGAGAGCTCTGCCCAAACACACGCAGCCCCCAGCACCTTCACAGACACGTCTTGGGGAGTTGCTGTCTCTCTGGTTTGTTAAGGGTCTCAGCTTCTACCTGACAGACTCAAATATCAGAATTCCTTTGCCTTCTGTGTGGCTTCATGAATGACCACTATGTGGTTTCCAGTGTTTTTCTGTAGTTTTCTACACATGTACAAAATTCAATTTGTACACATACTTTCCTCATAACTGTGAATGCTATGCTTAGAATAAACATGCAGGAGCTGTCCACCCTGCACAGTGCTAAGTAATGATTGCACTGAGATCTGTGGAAGGGGCCGGCCCCGACTCCCAGGTTGCACACTCTCTAGGGGTGGAACATGCCCGTGGCCTGAGGAGGAATCTGGGTAAAGAATGTCGCTGGATTAAAATGCACATCACTAATTTGACATAGAATTCACCTGTGCACCCACTGGAAAGTATTTGGTTGACAAACACATATGTACCCAATGACAGCAAGTTGCTTTCCTTTCCAACAGCCACTCTGCCCCAGACATAAGGTGCAGAGACACGTGTGTGTAATTCCAAGGGGGCAGTGTGGGCTTCATTTGGCTGTAATCTGGTAGAGAAGCTTACCTGTGTAGCAGATTCCCCAGTGAGCAGATTGACCTCTTCTGGTTTGGGGACCATGTAGGTGGTGAGAGGGCTCACCAGGTGCACCTGCTTCCCATCGTGCCAAGGCAGGACACCAGCGTGATGGAGGAAGATGTAGGCATACAGCGTCCCATTATTTCTGGTTTTCTTTGGTACAGAAACATTAACTGTCCTAAAACGCAGACAATGACTTCCATGTACATGTCATGTTCTATGTATACACGTGCATGGGAGGCTACTCAAAATACCTTTAAAATTACTCTTTCAAACCGCTAATTTTAGCTCAGAAGTACTAAAAACGAAACCCACCTGCCCAGACTTCACTAAAACCCTAAATGCAGCTATTTACAGAACATCTTCAAAAAGCGTGGGTGGCTACACCCGAAAGTGCCTGCATTTCCTGCCTCCATTTCTCGGTGCTCAGAGAGCAGCAGCTCCCTGAGGTCACAGGCCAGAGGCCAGGTAGGCAGTGGCCAAGCTCAGGCCCCATGCACCACCCCCAAAGCTCTCCGGTGGGTGGACTGCCTAAAGCAGTCACCCTCTCGTTTCCGTCACTCTCATCACAGAACCCCAAGATAATGCATAAGATCTCTGTTCTCCATGCCAGCCCAGAGCCACACCTGCTCCTCTGCAAACTCCCTGTGGCCATCAGATAGTGGTGTAAGCTACTTACTAGGGAAGAACTCACCAGGTGAAACTAAGTTTGTTACAAGTTACACACAGACCAGTTCAAGCATTCTACCATTCACAAAACAGCAGGCAACACTCCTCAGGCAACCGTATCATATACACAACGCTAACTATTAAACATCCAAATGTTAATAACATTTACCACTGCAACGCGCCACAACCATACCTTTCAAATTTGGACTCCACATCAAAGTCTTCCACATTCAAGACCAGATCCACGTTGTTTTCAGCACCAAGATTGGACCGTGTGGTGGTGTACACACTGAGCTGCAAAAACAAGAAGTGAGCTGGGCAAGGCCCTAGCAGAGAACACACACGGCTGACAGGGCACTGACCAGGGCAATGTGACAGCTACCGAATGGGGAAACACTTCATTTTAATTCCACAACAGCAGAACGCTGGCTTGAGATAGTATGGCATTGTCAGATGTGTCTCCTACAAAAGGCAATTTGTTCGGGTGTAGAGCTGACTGGTTCAACAGTGCAAAGGGACAGCGACTCTGGGTCAAGGCACAGCCCCTGGAGCCTGCCTGGGGGTCACTACGTAGGTAAGGTTTCTAGAATATGGGGCGGGGAGGAGAGCCTACAGCCCAGCCCTGGGCGTCCACTCAGGTAGGAGGGCCCCATCCCCGTCCGAGGTGGGAAGAGCTCCCGGCCACGCCCCGCCCCGGCCCCGCTCGGGGTCGCGGGCCCTCCCCCCCCGGCGCTCACCTGCAGCTTGGGCCTCCGCGCCAGGTAGGGCTGGATGCAGTTGCCGTCGCCGGGGCACGGGCGGGTGTAGACGATGCCGTACATGACCCAGCAGGTGTGCACCACGTACACCACAAACACGCCGACCACCAGGCTGGTGAAGGAACTGCGGCCGGTCCACATGGCGCCCGCCCCGTCGCGGCCCGCCTCGCAGCCACAGGCCCCGCCGTCAACCCGGCGCCTTGGCCGCCGCTCCGGCCGCAGCCGCTCACGCGAGAGCCGCCACGCCCCGCCGCCACAGCCGCGGGGTAACGAACGCGCCGCGCGCCGCGGGCGACCGGCCGCCCGCATGCTTTCGCCGCCCTCGACCTGTCGCCGCGGGATTCGCCGCCCCGGGCCGCTTCCGGGTCCCGAGGCGCCCGCCGGAAGTGGGCGGGCCGCGGGCCCCCTGGGAAGCGTAGTTCCGCCGCCGCGCAGCTACGGCTCAAGCCGTGCGACGGTGACGTCACTCTCCCGCGCCGTCCTCCCGGCGTGCCCCGCGGGGTTTGGCCGACTTGGGCTTGGGTCTGGTGGGGGCTCCAGGCTAAGGTCGCGGGAGCTGGGGGTGTACCCTGGCCGCGGCTGGGACCCCGGGAGCCGCCCTCAGCCGCCGCCGCCGGGGCCCTCGGCACCGGGAGCGCAGTCCCCCAACCCCGGCCGGACCGACGAATGGGGCGGTGACCTTCGAGGGGCCGCGTTGGAGGCGACCCCGGTGCCGACTGTCCTTGAAGCCCTTTCTCGGCCTGAAGTTGTGTCACAATAAAAGGTTAGAGAGAGGAGACACGGCAGGGCCACAGAAAGTAACAACCCGATTCCACGTGGTCGGTGTGGTTTTCTCGTGGGGAGCCCCCGGAGGCCGCCCGGTGGGTGCGCCCCGCTACCCGGGCGGCCAGGCCGGCCCTGGGCTCTGCAGCCGCCTGTCTCTCCGACGGCTTCCCACCCTGCCTGTCCCCGACGCACAGCGAAACCACCGCGGGGCATTTAGGGACGTGGTGGCTGCCGCCAAAAACCCATATGGACTTGTTCGGGGTTTGCAGGCAGGGCCAGGGGCTTCAGGGCGGGGGCTCAGGGGATTCCCAGAGGACCTGGGGGTTGGGTAGACGGGGGCCATTGTGGCTGCAGAGACCAGGGAGGGATGGGGCCCCCAGGAGTAAGGCACCCACCGTTAGGATCCGGGCCTGAAGCTGTCTCCTCGTGTCCCTGATGGAATGGTGTGTCCCCTGTCCCCACCCGGCCCCTCCAGGCTGTCCCCACAGCTTCGCACCCCTTCCTCCTGTTGGAAACCCTTTGCTGACTATTACCTAACTGAAAATCCACACTCCTCAGCAGGTACACCAGCCCTCCGTGGGCCTGCTTATGTTCCAGGGCCATCTTTTGCCCGGGAACCACCATGCCCTGTGCTCTTTCCCCAGTTGGAGGCCCTGTGGGGCCGGCTGCGCCACACCCTGCTGCTTTGCTCTCACTGCTCCACTGTGCCCCCAGGAAGGAAGGCTGTTGGCCTTAGTCTACGGAGACCAACTCCAGCTGCATAACCACGAGAGGGGCTTGGCAGGACACCCTGGGTGGGGGTCTCATGGCATCCAGAGACCTCAGGAAGGGATTGCAGAGCCCCAGGAACTCTGGGGTATGACTTCACATCCCTCTCCTCTCTCAGATTGGGTGTTGATGCAGTTTGAATTCTGTCCCAGGTGCGGATACTTACTGGCAACCAGGGACAAGAGCTGTCACAAATTGGGGTGTCCTGCTGTTTGTGGACCTAGAAACTAACCTTGCCAGGATTGCTAGAGGGTCAAATACAAAACCCCACAACAGGCAAAGACTTCTAGACTCCAGGTCACGGCTAAGTGTCTGGCTGCTGGACTTGTCCAATGCTTGGCCCTTCTAATGAGGACGTGGTTCCCATGGGATTTTCTTTCCCACCCAAGGAAATTATTCCACAGTTGGAAAGTTACTCATAGCTCTCATATTTATGAGCAGCCTCATTGCTGGTTTGTGAGGTGTTGTTTGGAGAGCTTACTATATTGAATGTGCACATCTGTGAAGGTGCCCTAAATGCTAACCATTGTCCTCCAGAAGGAGTCTGCAGTTCATTCTTGGGGCTCCTAGTATAGTCCCTGGGTGCTGGGTGCCATCAGAACTCAACGTGTGCATGCATCCAGGACACAGACTGTCCCTGCCCAGCATTCAGCGCTGGTTCCTAATGGGGCCAGGGACCTAGAGAAAGAGGGGGGCTGCCACCATCCAGGTCCGCAGGGAGCCTGCATACCCTTGTATGGCCTACCCCACTCGCCCTCTCCCCAAGGCCTTTTCCTTACTTCACTTGTGGTACCAAGCCCAAGGGACTCTCAGTGTGACCCCAAGAACTACACACCACCAGCTGTGAGGATGAATGACCACTGGTGGCTCTGGATGAGTGTGGGTCTGGGTCCCCAGGAGCAGGGGCTCTCGTGAGGGCAGGAAAGAGCCCCAGTTCTCCCTGAACATGATGCTTGCAGAGGATGAGGGGGACGATGGCCCACCCGTTATTATTTTATATTCTCCTAGAAGGATCTCCTGGGTCTCAGCCCTGGGCTTTTTCCCTTTAAATCAAATTCACAGATGCAGAGCATAATTTACATAAAGACCCCCTCTAAGTGTGCATGTCTTTGAGTTTGACATTTGTCTTCAACCTGTGACAACCTCAAAAACTCCTTCCTGCCCTGTGCAGTCATGCCCACCCCTGCTCAGCCCCAGGTGACACTGGCCTATTCTCTGTCCCTGTGGATTAGCTGAGTCTGTGCCAGAATTTTACATAAATGGGATCGTTCGGTTTTTTGTGTCTGGCGCTCTCACTCAGCATGGTGTTTGCGGGATGCACCTCAGCTGCTGCACACAGCACGAGTCTCTTTTCATGGCTGAGTAGAATTCATGGTATGGAGGCACCACAGTTTAGTTAACCGCCCATCTGTTGGCCCCTGAGCATGTTTCCGCTTCTGGTACTATGAAAAGTCCACTATGGGTGCTGGATTACAGGTCTTTGTGGGCATGTCTTTTTATTTCTCTTGCCTAAATACCTAGTGATGAAATTTCTGGGTCATATGGTCAGTATGTGTTTACCATCTTAAGAAACTGCCAAACAGTTCTCCAATGTGGTTGTATCACTTTATATTGCTGCCAGCAACTTTAAACCAACACTTGGTTACTTTCTTTCTTTTAAAATGTTTTCCTTGAAGCAGGTATATTGTGATGACCCACTGAGTTTCAATTTGCATTTTTCTGATTCCTAATGACAATGAACATTTCCATGTGCTTTTTAGTCATTCACAAATCTTTTTTGAAGTTTCTCTCAAGTCTTTTGCTCATTTTAAAGACTGGGTTGCACACTCTCATTAGGTTGGAAGAGTCTGCTGTATATTCTAGATACGAATACTTTGTTACATATGTTGTGACTGTTTCTCTCAATGTATTGCTGTCTTTTCACATTCTTAATGATATCTTTCAAAGAGCAAAAGTGTGAAGTCATGATATCCAATCTAATCACCCTGTCATGATGACTGCTTTTTGTATTCCTCCCTTTAGGTCCATGACCAGGTCTGTCCTCATTCAGGGCCATCATAGCCCCTCGGCGAGTCACCCCCTGGTCCTGAGGAACTGTCCTTTGTCCTTGGAGGTTGTCTTTGTTCTCAAGTCTACTTTGTCTCCTAGGAACGTAACTACTTCAGCTTTTCACAGTGTTTCCCTGGCAAATCCTTTTCTGTTCTTTTCCTTGTAACCGCTCTGTGTCTCTCTGTCTAAGATATGCTCCTTGTAGTCAGTTTGGAGTTACTTCTTCCTTCGCCTCTGCTGTTTGGTGCAGGTGCTGCACATTTACAGCTAAGGTGACTATCAGCATGGCTTTCTCTTTGTCCCATTCGTTCTCTCCCCTTTTCCCTATTTTTTCTGCCCTCTTTTTGTTGGTATTATTTTTGTATTTTTAGGGATTTAAATTATCTTCTTTACTGGCCTCTCAGGTAGGCCTTTTTTGTTTTGTTTAGTGGTTTCCTACCATTGTCAATATGCAGACCTTCAGTCTTCCTTCAAATCCTATTACCTCTGTTCATGGGGTGGTGACAGTGTTACATGAAGTTGCGTTTCTCCTCTTCCGTTATTGTCACACTTTCCACTTCTGAGTATCAACTCCATGGTACATTCTTGTTTTTGCTTCAAACAATTATCTTTTAAGTAAATTAAAAATAAGCAAATATGTAATTTATAAATATATAGGTCCAACTATTTTATGCTTGTTGTTACATTAACCTGCCCTCTCGGCTCCTTTGTATGTATCCTGACTCCTAGCTGGTTTTGATTTCCTTCAGACTCAGTGGCTTCCTTTAGCCCTTCTTATGGGATTGGCGGGAGGTGGGTTCTGTCAACCATGGCCTGCGTGAAAATGTTTGTAATTTGCCTTCATTTTTTTCTTTTATTAAGGTATTATTGATATACACTCTTATGAAGGTTTCACATGAAAAAACAATGTGGTTACTACATTTACCCATATTATCAAGTCCCCACTCATACCCCAATTCAGTCACTGTCCATCAGTGTAGTAAGATGCCACAGATTCACTGTTTGCCTTCTCTGTGCTACACTGTTTTTCCCCGTGATTCCCCACACCATGTGTACTAAACATAATATGCCTTCAATTTTTTAAGAAGATATTTTCACTAGTTATATCTATCTCACTGTTCTGGGTTGACGGGCATTTTTCCTCCAGCATGTGGAGACATACTGTTTTCTTGTTTCCCATCTCGCATCGCTTCTGATGGGAGCTGGCAGTTACTCCTGGCTCTGTTTCTCTGTGTGTCACGCGTCTATTTCCTCTGGCTGCTTTTAGAAGTTTTTAAAGAAGTCATTGGTTTTCAGCACTTCGCTGATAAGCTGCAGTGGTGTCCCGTGTTTGTCCTGCTCTAGGCTTATTGAACTTAGGCAGTTAAGAAGTTGTTGCAGCCAAGATTTCTTCAAACATTTCCCATTTGAGTCCTCTTTTTGGGAATCCAGTCACGTGTATGTCAGGCAGCTTGGAGCTCCAGTGTCAGTGAGGTTCTGCTGGTTTTTTGAACTCTTTTTCCCTGTCTGTGCGGAGGGTCGAAGAGTTTCTCATGCTATGTATTCAAGTTCACTAAGTATTTTCTCCAGTTTTCAAATCACTTTGAAGCTCATCCTGTGAATTTTTCATTCTAGATGTTACATTTTTTCATCCATAGGAGTTCCATTGAGTTTTTTCTTCTTTTTTACCCTATATCGTGGAGGAAACACCGTAGAATAAAGATACTCCTTATGTTTTTCTACAGCTGCACATGTCTCCATTTTGTGGATGTTTAAGTTTATTCAACCATCTCCATATTGATAGATATCTGGGTCACGTGCACCGTTTGGCTATTGAAACCTGGGTCACAGTGACCGTGGACATCCGCTTTCTCGGTTTCTGACGTGTGTCCTCGACATGGGCTCTCAGTGGTTTTGTTCGCTCAGATGCTGAGTGCGTTCGCGATGTTCGGGGAGTCTTGCCCGCGCGGCTGCGTCCCACTTTTGAAGCTCTGCAGCCTAACAGGCGAGGTGTCCTAGTCAGAGTTGCTGTCCTTGTGTTTCTCTGATCATGAGAAAGACCTGGCTCCCTTGGAGCAGGAGCCGTGGTTACCCTGTGTGCCATTCTGCACGTGGGGTGGCTCACACGCGCTGGGGGCACCCCGTCATCACTCGCCTCAGGGCCTTGGAGACAAGCTCCACGGGTTCATTTGCTAGAAGAAAATCTGTGGGTTTGGGAAGCTGAACGGTGCAGTTTAGGCGCCACCTAGTGGCAAACCTGAGGAATGACATGCTCGGTTCCCAGAGGCTCAGGTGGACCAGGCTCTGCGCCCCCTCCCCAGGTACCAGCTCTGTGGCCTCTTCAAAAGGCACCAGTCATATGAGATCCACCCCATCAAAATCACCTCATGTAGCACGACCACCTCTTCAAAGACCACGTGTGCAAACAGTCACATTCTGGGGTTAGGACTTCAATGTATGGATTTGGAGGAAAACAACTCATCCGTAGCAGGCCCCCTATTCCTTTGCTCACTTTCCCCAAAGTGTCTCCACAGTCCCAGTAATTTGGAGGATGGTCGAGGTGTGTGGGGTTTGAGTTTGTGGGAAGGGAGGGGATCGTGTGTCTTGCCAATGGGTTTCAGCCCCGGGCAAGTTCACTATGGATTCAATGTGACCAAAGAAATTGACAGCAGAACCTTCTTTGGGGTGAAAGGGTTTATTACCCGGCTTGTTCTCCTGGCAGTAGGTCAGCACCAGCGTCTCTGGCCCCGCCCAGAGCACTGGGCTGAGCTCACTATATAGCACAATAATAGCTTATTGCCTTAAGGTGTGGAAGCAGTAGCCTAGCAACAGGCCAGTTACATCATCAGGTGGTTTAAGTTCAGTGAGGATCCCGGCCATAGGAACCCCAACTTCCCCACACTCCACCCCTCCAGGATTCTCGCCTTACAATCTGCACGCTTTCCATCTTCCGCAATGGTCCCTGTGTGAGAAAGTTGGAGCACTGTAACCAGATTCCACAATAGCAACAGAGGATAATAACAACTTAGAGATAATAAAAAATTAAGATAGAGGTAACAAAAATTATAATAATCTTCAAGCCAGAGGAGGTTCCTAATAAGAAAAATTATAATAATCGTCAAGCCAGAGGAAGTTCCCAATCCACAAAGACTTTAGGGACAATAAGACACATGTTTTAATGCCACCAACATAGGCAAATCTTGTCCATCAGGTAGGATGCATGCAAGAGAGTGGTCCTGTGATAGGACTGTAGCAGGAAGGGGGTCCCTTCCAGGTCTAGTATACCATACTTTTACTTCTCTCCCCGTGGGGGTTACCAAAGGGTCTATATATAGTGCTACTGGAGGTGCATGCACTGGCCATAGTGATAAAACAAAACTCCCCGGTAAGATGCTTCTACCTTCTGGCTGTTCAGGATATACTACTGTGATCTTTGGCGGCCACTCGGCTGTTATTCCAGGAATACACAGGAGGCCAGCTTCCAGGCCTTGTCCCCAAGGTGCCAGGAGAGCCAGCTATCATTGGTTCATGTGTTGAAAGGTCCAAGGCCACGTCCACTCAGTGGAGTCTCTGGGGTTCAGTGCAGTTGGTGCTGGCAGCAAGATGTTATTCTGGTGGCCGAACCTTGGCTTCAGTGATTCTTCCTTGGTTTGCACTTGCAGTTGTATAGGGGAGGCAGCCATATGTGTTAACATGTCTGTGGGGCTCAGGGCTCCCTTTTGGGGTCTCTCATTCAAACACTGTAGCACAGTCCGTAAGTGGAGTGACCATCCCCACAGACTTGGTATCTGACTTTAGTCCGGATTTTAACAAGCCATTGTGTCTCTCTTTCATGCCTGCTGCGGTAGGATTGTATGGCACATGAAACTTCCACTTGATTCCCAGCTGTCGCACCCATTCTTGCAGTGTATGTCCAGTAAAATGGGTGCCCTGATCAGTCGCAATTACCTGTGGTCGGCCATAGGCAGGAAAGAGACGCTCCAGGCCTCTTTTGGTCATCTTCTGGTCTGCACAATGGGTAGGAAAAGCAACCAGAAGTCCAGTAGCTGTGTCCACACAGGTCATGGCATACCAATATCCTTCTGACACAGATAGAGGCCCAATATAGTCTATCTGCCACCTGATGAGGGGTATAGACCCCTTAGCTATTGCCCCATGTTGCTGTGGAACTCGGTATAAGTCCCTTTTGGAGCACACGACACACTTCTGCCGGGCCCTACTAATTTCTTCAAAGTTCAAAGGCAAGCCCCACCGAAGGGCTACACCCCACATTGTCTTTGGCCCTGCATGCAACAAACACTGATGTAGCCATTTGGCTACATCAGAGGCAGGCTTTCCTTCTAACCAACATATTTGGGCCAATTTATCTGCTTCATCATTTCCTGGGGATGCCAGTGGCAAATGACCTGTCACATGGTATACTGTAATTATTTTAGTCTGACCACAGGCCCGTAAGTCTTGCCACAATTCTTGCCCCCAAAAGGGTTGGTGAGCAACCAGCCAGCTGGCATGGTATCAAGTTGGTAGCCACAGGGTCAAGTCTTGATAGACAGCCCAGATGTCAGTGCAGACAACTGTAGGGGAGGGCTCCTGGCTGATCACAAGCCACACAGCCCGCAGCTCTGCCCATTGGCTGCTCCTCCCCACACCATCTTCCATCCACATTGTCTCAGTCTTAGGATGGAAAGCTAAGGCCCTCCGTTTTGGGGGCTGCCCATGGCTGGAGCCATCTGTGTACCATGCATCTTTGGGTTTAGGGGCTCTTCCCTCCCGATAAGGACTCTCTGCTACTAATGGTTCAAAAGTAAGTTCTTCCTGCTTTTCACTAGTATATGTCACCGGCCCCAATAGGCATTGGAGTTCTTCACTCAAGGGGCTACTAGAGAGGGCACTATGCTGCTGTAGGTAGGCACCCCACTTGGCTAGTGTGGGTGTTTGTGCCATGCCACTCCTTGGCTTTTGGGTCCAGTCTCGTACCCACCCCAAGATGGGATAGGTGGTTATTACCTTTATTGGGGCCATTCCAATGATGGGTTCTGTAGCCAGCATGGCATGTTACACGGCAGCCAGTTGTTTTTCTATCAAAGTGTATTGTACCTCTGCCCCTTTCCAGAGTTGTGACCAGAATCCAACGGGTTGGCGAGTTCGTTCAAGCCGCTGCCAGAGACCCCAGCCGTAACTGTCTTCAGTCACATGAACGTCCAACTCACAGGGCCTTGATGGGTCTATCACACTCAGGGCCTGCACGGCCTTGACTGCCCGTTTTGCTGTGGTAAAGGCAGATGCACATGTCTCATCCAGTCCCACCTGACGCCCTTTCGTACCAACTGGTATAAGGGCTTCAGAATTTGTGCCAAGTGCAGGATAAACACTCTCCAGTAGCCTAGAAGACCAAAAACTCCTGTAGCAATATTACAGTTGTGGGGGTAGAAAAGGCCTGGACTCTATCTATAACTCCTTCTGGTATTGCTTTGGTCTTACCTGACCAGATGACCCCCAAGAATTTGACAGACAAACCAGGTCCTTGAACCTTGGTGCTGTTCACAGCCCATCCTTTCTCCTGTAAATGTTGCAGCAGTCTAGGTGCTGTACCTTCTAGATCTGAAAAAGAATCAGATGTGAGCATGACATCATCAATATAATGGTACAGCCACACCATTGGCGGTTTCTCCCATGTAGCCAAGTCTTGGGCTACAAGTTCATGACAGATGGTGGGGCTGTGGAGATATTCCTGTGGGAGGACGGTGAAAGTCCATTGCGTCCTTCCCACATAAAGGCAAACTGTTCCTGACTTTCCTGCTCAATGTCAGTGGAAAAGAAGGCATTAGCAAGATCTACCACATAATGATATGTTCCTAGTTCATGGCTGAGGGTATCCATCAAGCCTGCAATAGAGAGGACAGCAGCAGGCATAGGGGTATGACCTTATTCAGTTCTCTGTAATCCACAGTCATAGGCCAGGAGCCATCTGGCTTTTTTACTGGCCACACTGGGGAATTGAACGGATTATGGGTGGGCTTTTTAATACCCACCTTTTCCAGCTCCTGGAGAGTTTCTCCAATCTCTTTATGCTCCCCAGGCAGTTTGTATTGTTTGGTATTAGTCACCCGCCGAGGCACAGGCAAAGCTATGGGTGGGTGCCTAGCATGTCCCCTTAGAACTGAGTTCACACGTACTCTCAGTCTGAACTCACCTGCAGTGGTCTGCAACCATAGACCCTGAAAGATATAAATCCCCAAAATATACTCAGGGGTAGGAGATATATACACAGTATAGTCTTTTGGGGGTAGACGCCCTATTCCCAAAGCGATTTGGGCTTGTTTCACTCTGATAGCCTTACCCCTGTATTCATCTATGATAGTGGGGGTCCTGGGGAACCGCTCAGGGTTACCATGAATCAGTGAACATTCATCAGCCCCAGTGTCCACCAGAGCCAGGACACGTTGTATGTTCACTGGAGACCAATGGCTAGCTATTTCAACATGTGGCATCCCGTCCCCTCTGGTCTCTCAGGGCAGATACCTTGACCTTCCCCTCAGTCAAACCGTGTTCCCCAATCACCTTCCTGTGTGGGCTCAAGTGAGGTTGACTTGCTTTCCAGCAGGAAGTCTTGCAAACACACAGGCCGGACTTGTGGCTCTGTCTCTGACCTCTGCCTCTTTGGTCTTAATGGCTGGAACTGCTGCTCTGGTTTCAGCTGTTGCCATAGCTCTAGGAAAATCCTATTTGACTTCCCATCTAATTTCCTTCCATCTGCTCCTGCCCATATTAAATTAACTCACATCTGGGTCCTCGTAACCTTCATGGGGCCCTGTAAATTCTCCTTGTGAGCGACAGGTCTTATTTCTTTCTGAATTCTCATTGCTTCAGCCTCTCCTAAGTGTGCTACTGTACATGTCACCTGGCTTATGGGATGCCCTATGTGAGGGGGAAGAATGGCCACTAGAGACCCAAAGAGGGATGTAGGAGCCGTTTGAAGTACAATATTCATCATCCCAGTAGTGAAAATCTCTTCATCTGGGCCATGATTCTCTGGACTATAGATGGCATTTCTCATGCCTAGCTCTCGTAGCACCTGTTGGAGCTCAGCATATGTCTGCCATCTAACAGGACAGGATGGTAGACCACCCGGATTGGGCCACACAGCACGAAGTGCAGCCATGAGCCAATCGAGGAGGGAGTGACTACCTGGGGTCTGATGTGCATTTTGTAATCGCTGCCTCCAGGCAGGCTGCACTGTCAGGGAAGACAGCTTTCCCATCTCTGACCCCGACAGAACAATTCCATCCACCCCTAAATCCCACAGATGCATGAGCCAAGCTGATATTGACTCCGAGGGCTTCTGCCTAAACTGGGAGCCCAAATCCACCATCTCAGCCTGAGTATAGGGGTGGACCATACAGTGCTCCAAGACCTGGGGAGGGGGCTGCTCCTCTCTTGGGGAACTTTCAGCTGCTGGGTCTTTATTTTCTTTACAACCACTGGGCGTGTTTTCAATACAGGAGGGGCCAGTGCGTCCGGCACCACCCCTTCATCCTTCCCCAGCTCCTGCACTTCTGGGGCCGATGGCACCTTTCTCTCCACTCCCCCAAGTGCCTCCTCTGTTACAGTGCCTCGCAGCAATGCTCGCTCAGTCTTCAGCAGCTCTCTTACCTTCAGCTCAATGTTTCGCAGCTGATGTTCTTGTACCTCTGCCTGTGCTTCCCTCGGGAGTTCATCTTTTTCCTTGATGGCCTCTTCCTGCTTCAGAGCACCTGGCAGTGCTGCCGTCTCGTCTCCAATGGCTCCTTGCTGCCAGCGCTCCCGTGCTGCCTCCTCTCGCATCAAAGCCATCTCCTTCCTCAGGGAATCCACAGACGTTTGCAGCTCGCGTTCTCATGCTGCCATTTCTTGCGTCTCCTCTGTAGACTTTTTTAATACTGTGAGAAGCAGCCAACCCACAGTCCCCACTGCCTCATGGGCACTCTGCTTCTCAAAGGATCTGCTTACTATACCAAGGGCCACCCCTACTGCCTCAGGTGTCACCTCCACTTGCCTCCAGTCTTGGGTTGGGGCCCAGTCCTCTAGGAGACAAGCTACCTCAGACCACATACCCATTGGGGGACAATCCATTGTCTCCCCATTCCAGGGGCAGCCCGCTGAAGCACCCCTCCCGTAAGGGCAGCTTGTCTTTTTCCTTGGTCAACAATGAACCCTGCGACTTTCACCAATTGTCTTGCCAATGGGTTTCAACCCCGGGCAAGTTCGCTATGGATTCAATGCGACCAAAGAAATTGACAGCAGAACATTCTTTGGGGTGAAAGGGTTTATTACCCGGCTTGTTCTCCCGGCCGTAGGTCGAGCACTAGCATCTGTGCCTCTGCCAGAGCACTGGGCCGAGCTCTCTATATAGCACAATAATAGCTTATTGCCTAAAGGTGTGGAAGCAGGAGCCTAGCAACAGGCCAGTTACATCATCAGGTGGTTTAAGTTCAGTGAGGATCCTGGCCATAGGCACCCCAACTTCCCCACACTGTGCTTCTTGGCCCTGCCAACAGTGGGCTCCATGCTAGCCCCAGGGAGGGCCTGACTGAGGTCGGGGGGCACACAGCGTCCTTGTCCGAACCAGGGGCTGGTGTCAGAAAGAGGGAGGGGGTGGGGGCGGCAGGCGGGCCGTGTGGCTTCTCCAGGCATGGGGAGTGGGGCCTTGGACCCCCCCAGCCCTCAGGGATTGCTGATGGCCCACAAGGGCCTCACCCTCCGCAGCTACGGACTCCCGGTGGGGAAATCAGTGGGATTACAGGCTTCAGCCTTGGAATACACAGCCCTGTTGTTGTCTTACAAAAAGCTGCGCTAGCCTTCCCACAGAGCATTTAAAATGACTAAGGGTCAATATTGGGGTTTGCAGTTGCCTCAGGAGACCTATTTTTGAACAAATAATAAATTCTGTTCTCTGGAACACAGGAGGGGCCAAGGAGCTGAGGGACATGAATGGGCGGGCTCCTTCCATGGCAGAGACAGCAGCCCGAGGCGGCCGTGTCACATGCTCAGCAAGGCCCCTGAGGTCCGGCCCTGGGCTCCGGTGGTTTGCACCCTGCCCCGCTGACCTAGGGCAATAGTGACAGTCTGGGCCTCCTGGGGACCCCCACCCAGGAGCAGGCGAACGGCACCGTGGGCCAGGGCACCCTGGGCTCCAAGGCCCCTCTGCAGGTGTGGGCCATGCCCCCGACGTGCGCACAGGCAGTGCGGCCATCGGGCGCTGCTGTAACACCAGGGGCAGCCCAGAGCCCCCGACAGCAAATGCCAGATGAGGTGCTGTGCCGAGTCCCAAGTCAGCGCCCACAGCCAACCTCAGACTGGAGCCATTTGCAGGAAAAACGGAGGCAAAAGCTCCTGGTTCAGCTCCTGTGCCCCCACGCCCCCCAGATGCTCACGTGGCCCATGGCGGCCCCCATCCTCATGCTCCTCGGCCAGTGTGTGAAGCTGGGTGGTGGGGCAGGGAGTTCAGTGAGGAAGGACACCAGAACGGCTTCTCTGGGCAGGCAGGCCTCCCTGCCAGCCCGCTGGGAGTCAGGGCCTGCCAGGTCGTGCCTCAATCCAGCCCAAGCCATCTGCGGGGTGGAAGCGCACGTGGTATCAGAGAAGAAAGGGTTTGGGGGCACTGGGCAGCGGGTCCCGGGTCCCTATAGGCAGGAGGCCCCAACAGGCCACGTCTCAGATTCTGCCAGCCACGGGAGCTGGGTGGACGCGTGTCACGAAGGGCCGAGGGACCCTCTTGTGTCCTGCAGACCTGGGGTTGGGTGGAGGTGGGCCCTGGCTGTGAGCATGTGGAGCTGCCAGCAGCTGTGGGCAGCTGTGTCCTGACTGGCCACTGCGCCACGAAGTGGCAGGTGAGCAGGGGACTCCTGGAACCCCCAGAACCGTCTCTGGTGGGAGGACCACCAATGATCCCCCAGATGTGGCATCTGAGACCAGTGGCCAGTACTGAGTCCCCACTTGAATTAGAAGCCAGACCAGGACTGTCCGCACCACAATCTCCACCGAGGTCTGGGGGAGTGACACATCGCCACAGGGTGTGGCCCCACAACCAGTGTGCGATGCAGACCCAGGGGCTGTCAGCCGACCTCCGTGGCCCAGAGGTCACTGTGGGGCTGGCCCGGGTGTTGGAGCCCTGCTGGCCTGTCAGCAGAAGGCAACCTTGCCCAAGAAAGGTCTGCCCTGCCTGTTTGCCCCCAACTCTAAGTCCCTGGAATGTCCAGTCTGTAAGTGTCCTTGCCCGGTGGAATCGGCTGCACCCTGGGGCAGGCCAGAGACTAAGGCCTGCTGTTCCCCATGAATGAGACCCAGTAGAGGCCTGGACACCAAGCTCAGGTGGGCATCCCTGCCTGTCATCGCCCAAGCATGCTGTTTTGGTTGCTGGGGGAGGTACACGTTGCCCTGACCCCATGGGAGGCCAGCTGGACGCTCACACCTGGTGCCTCCTGGGCTTCTCCCCTCTGCTGATCACACTCTGTGCCCTTCGGCCGTAAGAAGTCATAACTGAGCATATACCAGCTTCACCCAGCTCTGAGTCCTTCCAGAGTCACCGGGCCTGAGGGTGGTCGTAGGGATCCCAATAGGCAGCTGACAGCCAACAGCAGAATGCTGATGGGCACGAAGTATGAACAAAAGTGCCATGATCAAAACCAAGGAGAAACAGCATGCTGGGAAAAGGGCTGGCTGTGGGTCGTGTGGGAGCCTGACAGTCACAGCGAGACAACCCCACTCTCTGTGCAAAGCACAGCCGCATGAGCAGCAGTCAGTGGGCTAGGAAAGGACGAGGGCTCTCGCCAAGTGCAAGGACCCCTGATTTGTGGATAACGGGGGAGCCTCTCTGGTGGCAGAGGCCCAGGTCTGTGACGCCGCTCCGTGGTGAGGCATCCGGTGAGGAAACGGGCCAGTCCTGGACGTGCCACCTGGGAACCGTGTCCACGCTGGCCTAGCGGCTGCAGCGCCAGCATCCATCCTGGAGACCAAGAACCACACAAGGCCTCCTTGCTGGGACGGGCCCAGGACCCAAGCACAGGAGTCACTGAACAAACGGGATGCAGCTGTGAGAACAGCTATCTTTGCGCAGCGTCTCCTGTCCCTAGTGTCACGTGAAAGAAGAAAATGCCTTCAAGCGCCTTCATGTATGTCCAGCAATGGGGGAACGAAACTGCCTGGGGGCGAGTAAGTCTATTATCCAGAGGGTGTCAGAGGAGCCAGGGCTGCTGGCCAGCAGCAGGGCCTTGGGGGAAGCCCGCTGCCCACCCCCCTGCAGAGCATGGTGAGCCCTGGCCTCTCTCCAGCTCCCGTGGCTGCCCCGACTCTCGGCGTCCCTTGGCGGGTGGTGGCGACCCTCCACTCTGCCTCTGTCTTCACGTGGCCCCTCCCCTGCGTGTGCCCTCAGGATGCCCGTCCCAGATTAGGGCCCCCCACTCCAGTGTGACCCCATCTTAACAGTCACACCGAACGGAAACAGCCTTGTTTCCAAATAAGGCTGAAAGTGAAGTTTCTGGGGGGCATGAGTGTGGGGCACTATTCACGCCATCGCCGAATCGGTCCCCGTGCCTGAAGACAACAAGCACTCCGTGTGCCCCTGGGGGAGCCCCTCGAAGGACACAGAGAAGGCTTCTGCTGGAATGGTTTATTTTCCTACCTTTTCATCTGGAGATGATTTCAGACTTAGAAAAGTCACAAACACCGTACAGGGAATCCAGCATGTCCTGCAGCCAGTTGCCCCTAGACGTTAGCACTTAACTTGACCGGGGTGGGACCGGAGTGCCAGGCTGCTCTGCTAACCCTGCCTCCACGTCCACAACCATACCTAGGTGTGTCCTTCCGGGCTGGGGCCCAATCTGGGGCCCACGTGACACACACCTGAGTCTCCCTGGCCTCTGCCGAGGGGTCGGGCCCTTGTTCTTGACATGTTTGGGAGCACCAGCCTCTCTGCTGGGGCTTGCCTGCAGTTTCCTCGTGGCCACAGTCAGGGCACACCCAGGGCAGGAGCCCAGGGGACTGGTGCGGGCTCCCTAGGGCCTGCCAGGGGAGGGTTCTGCCAGTGTGCCCACCACGGGTCCTGCCTGGTGATGGGGCACTGCCAGCCTTCTCCCCGGTCAAGTCGCTATTCTTGTTAATTACCTCGTAGGGAGACCAGGCCAATCATCCCACTTCCTGTTGCGTTTTGCCTACGACTCAACATGTCACGGTGGTTCCTGCATGAAAGGGCGGTCACCATGGCGTCTGGTTCCTTTGCTGGTCTGCATTTATTCACCAGAATCTGCTGAAAGATGGGCCTTCGCCTTCTCCACTCTGCCTACGTGTTACAGGCTCGTGAGCATTTGTTTTACACGATGGTGCCATGGATGGAATGTTTGCATCCCAAGTTCACATGCTGAAGCCCTGACACCCCAGGTTTGGCCTTGGGGAGTGTGTCTTGAAAGGGTTCTTTAGCTACCTGGCTCACTCGCTCGGAAAGAAGGACACGAGAACTCCGTCACGTGATTTTATTCCCTGTAAGACAAACAGGCAGAGTGGCTGTCTCGAAAGAGAGAGAGCGGCAGCAGCAGCAAGGAGGGGCTGCTTATATAGGAACTTAGGGCCTTGGTGGGCAGGATGGTGGTCCTGTGATTTCTGAGAAACAGAAATTGCAGACAATAAGGACCTTTGCTACACTTGGGTGCAGCTGCCGTAAGTGATAAGGAGTCGCTGTGCCCGGAGGCAGTTCAAGGTTGTGTGTTAAAGGGAACCTAACAGTCCTCACGAGCTGCCCCAGGTTTGTTGTGTTCTGGGCCTCCACCCACTGGAGCAGGATAATAGGAACCCCTGCTCTGGGTGGGCTCAGGGCCACTGGGCGTCCCATGCTGAGACCGTCAGTGGGCAGAGCTACCTGCTGCCCACACTCGTGTTGGTGTCCGATTCCGCACCACCTGCTCAGCTCCCTGCATGGCCATGCACGTGTCTGCTGCCCTCCCACGCGGTCCAGCACTGCCATGCACCTTGCCTCCTCTGTGCCCAACGCCTTCCTTTCTCCAGTGGTGAGACTCCAGTTGCCCTCAGGGCCTCACATGCGGAGAGCCTTGGTTCAGTGCTCTGCTGTCCCCATCCTGAAATTCCTAATGAGTTTCAAACAAGGGCCCCACATTCTCATTTTGTGCTAGGCCTGAAAATTATGCAGCTGGTTCTGATTATGCACAACATGTGTGCCTGCCCGCTCAACTCTAGGATGCGCACAGAGCAATTTCAGGATTGCTAACTCGAATCTCTGAGCAAAACAAATTTTCTAACTGGGGCACAGTGTCTGTATACAGCTCTGTTTGTCTTACAGTCAAAACACTGTCTTCTGAAGGCCTGGGCTGGGCTGGGATCAGGCATCCCTCCAGCTCACATGGGCTGGATGACATACCCTCTGGCCACTGGATGGTCAGCCAGCCTGACATGGTGTCCAGTTAAGGCAGGGACAGGCTAGCGTTACTCCTAAAAGGGCTGGGAGTTGGGAGCTCAGGTGCCAGGGAGATGGGTGCTGGCCTCATGGGGCACTGGCCGGACAAGAAGAGCTTGTGCCCGGGAAAGTGGCTGGGCCTGCCATGGGTACCGTACTTTGTCGGCCCCTGGCCATCAGATCATCTGTTTTAACTAAGCACGTCCCATGGCAGGCAGTGGCTGGCGTTACTCCTAGGAGGCCGGGTGGAGCCCAGGGACAGAGAGCACAGGCTGCCTGACACCAAACAGCAGAGCAGCCCCTTCGCCTCCCAGGACGAGCCTCAGCAGCCCCATCGGGGGGCCGAAGGGACTGTGAACATGGCCCATGCAGGTGCCAGCCCTGCAGTAGCTGCTCGCAGACCCTCGTGTCCTACTGTGGACGACACCCTGGCACGGTAGGAAATGTGATCTCTTAC
The DNA here is from genome assembly GCA_032199065.1 of Smutsia gigantea. Classification (NCBI taxonomy): domain Eukaryota; kingdom Metazoa; phylum Chordata; class Mammalia; order Pholidota; family Manidae; genus Smutsia; species Smutsia gigantea. The sequence continues at coordinate 255,760 of JAVSCE010003962.1, read as the reverse complement.
TGGAAGTGCTGTTAAGAGCCAGGAAGCAGTGTCTCTGGCCTGTTCGCCCGGCACTGAATGCAGGTGCCCCTCTACCCTGTGCATGTACTGTCCTTTCAGGACCTTCCCGCCTGGGCGACCGGAGCACCCCACTCACAGAGGAGCACCCGGGCCCAGGTGGCCAGGAGGCACCCAGGGAAGGGGCAGTGCCGGCCTCAGGCCTCTGCTGCCTCCCGCTTCCTCCCCAGGGAAGGGAGAGGGCCACTGGGCTCCCAGCATCACCGTGCGCGGCTAAGCCCGGAGGTCCGGAGACACAGGAGTGTATCTGAGGCACCAGCAGGTTCTTTGCCACCCTGGGGAATGGATCTCCAGGCCACTTTTCCTTCCAAGCTTCTAAAATGCTCAATTTTATGGTGCAACACAACTTTTGTAGAACTTTAGATTTCATTTCTCTGTGTAAAAAAGGCTTAAAGGATATCAGAACGTTTAATAGCCAAGGGGTCCTGATACCATCTTTGGTTGAGTTTATTGAAGAGCCACGCTTTGATCCAGACAGGGGATGGCTTCCCAGGAGGACCTGGGGGCCACGTGCACCCTACAGGGTTAATCCCTGAAATGCTCAATGGATGGAACCCCCCATCTACACAACTAACTTCAAGGAAAGTGGAACTTAGCTCCCAGAACAAGTGAAATTATTTACATTCTCAATAAATATGTTCAGAGCAAGAGTAAATACTGACTTGATTTTTAAAGTTCAGTTACATAAATGGAAGCTTTTGCATTGAATCTGGGAGAACAAGTTTTCCAAGCAAATAGCACCTGCGGTATTTTCTTCCATGGCATCTCTTCATCCCGTATGCCTGGAGGACCCCCAAGGCTGGGGTCCTCTGAGGGGCAGCTTCCCCAGAGAACGCCACCGTGATCAAGGGACAAGGCTGCTGCGCGGGGAGGAGCTATGCCCCGAGACAGGAAGGGGAGGCCAGGCTGTGCAAAGGGGCGGCCTGCAGCAGTAGGACAGTGGAGGTTTGTGGCCTGGGCAGGACTGGAGAGCCAGGACCATGTCAAGTTTCTGACCCAGTTTCCCATGGCTAGGGATTTCAGACTCAAATCCGTGTAACAAACCGCCCATGTTTCCAGGCCAGCCCTGCCAGGGGCAGCAGGATGGGCTGGCCCTCCCTTCCGCAGGACCCTGCCACAGACCCGGCAGGGACAGTGAGCCCGCTTGCAGGGCATGTGTGGGCCACCACGCTCTGGGGCTGCCACACTGTGGGTGGGTTGTGGTGGGGCATCCTGCTCCTGCAGGCTTGACGTGGGGTGGCCTGGGCGTGGCACCATCGCCCGCCAGCCTCCCCTGCAGCTGGGGCCCACCCACAGGTCAGCTTGGGGACGACACAGGGGGCGCAGGCTGGGTGCCAGCCCAGGACACAGCCGCTCTCCTGCTGTGCTTAGCACAGGGGACAGCAACACGCAGAGCTCCCCAGCCTGGCACGCCCAGCCGTTCCTGGGGCTTCCGTGACCAACCCTGTGTCTTCTTGGCCAGGCGGGAGGTGACTGCTGTCACCACCAAGAAGCCCAATGGACAGCGGCCTGTACTTAGATGAAAGTGTGACCTTGGCCTGCCTGCAATCGGGTGCACTGCTAGCACTGGGCTGGTGTTTCCATGTGACTCACGTTCTCTAAAGTCAGCGCACCTGCTCCACTCTGTGCTGGCCCCTCTCACCTGCCCACCCCTGGCAGCTCTGCACTCCTGTCTGTGAGCTGCAGCCTGGGTGGGCCCTGCAGGGCCTTGCCTTCCCACTGCAGACAGTGAGCTCTCAGCGTCCTAAAGGCTGGGAGGCAACCTGCCTGGGGAAGTGGGGCTACCTGGGCACGTGCGCTGTGTGCTGCCACCTTCTGCTGTGTGCACAGGGCAGAGCGGCCTGCTCCCTATCTGCCCCCCACCCTCGGGACCTCCCCCACGGCGCCTCCTCAGACTTGCCTGCCCTGGGCCTCCCTCCTCCTCTCTAGGAGACTGCTGCCTGGGGTGACCAGCAAGGGCCTTCCTAGGGCAGGGCCCCAAAGCTGAGCCCAGCCTGCAAAGCTCTCTCTCCTCCAAGCTCTTTTTTCTACCCCGCTCCATCCCATCTCTCTACACCTCTCCCTCTCTGTCTCCAGCGCCCTGCCTGAATGCACACCTGAAGCTCCTGTTTCACTCTTCTCAGGTGTGCTGATACTTTCTCCCTGGTTGAAAGGAGGCTGAGGCCGACTCAGCGAGCAGGTGTCTGGCACTTCCCACCCCGTGCCCCAGGAGTGGGGCGGTGCTCGAGCTCCGGGCTGAGCCCGGCTGGGTGGCAGGGGCCCCAGGACCTACCGCAGCTGTGCCAGGGTCCTAGGGTGGGCGAGCGGGCCTTGAGGTACCTTCCTGGGTACAAGGGGACACAGGATTGCTGCTTAACCATGTCTCAGGGGAGGCGAGGCTCTCCTGCTGTCAGTCATCAGAGGCAGGTTAAGGCCGTGAACTTTGGCTGATCGGATGCAGCCAGAGATTAAAGGGGTTTGTGGAGTGAAAACAAGCCAAACACGGAGAATCCATGTACCCTTTCCATCACCTACTTCTCTGCAGCAGAGCCTTTATTAAAATGCTTCCCTCAGAGGGAAACGCTCACAGCTTTTCCGGGCCGCACACCCAGACTTCGTGTCTAAAGGTCAGTTGGTGAGCAGCGCAAATCCCATGGTAAAGTGCAGCGTGGGCGGGGACCGAGCCCCCTTCCACAGAGCAGGGGCGCCGGCGGCCGCCTCCCCCCAGAGCTTGGCCTCCGCACCAGGTCAGGGTGAGAAGAAAATGTTTCAGATGCACTTTGACGAAATGGACACGTTCACTTGTCTTAGGGCCCAGCCTCCCTGGGAGAACAAAGACCACCCGTGTTCTCACACTGGATCCGAGGCCGCACCATGAAGACGCACTTCTGGCTGCCATGCAGGACCGTCCGCCCCCCACCGTTGCCATGCACCATGTCCTACTGGCTTGTTGTGATGTTATAATTCATAATGCCTGTACAGCTGGCTTTGCCCACAGTTCCTGCCCCACAGCTCCCCAAACCCTTGGGATTTTCTGACCCACGAGAGCCACAGCAGCATTTTTTGTTATAATATTTGGTTGCTTGTCTTCAGTTCCTGAAATTGCTTCAGAGTCACGAAGGTGAAATTGTATCTCACTATTCGTAACGGGCCCCTTGCCACCACCACTGGGTCTATGCCCATGAGGTGACCTAAGGATGGGGCTGGTGGCCAGGGGCACCAGTTGTGAATAGAGGATTAGGGCTCTCAGTCCCACTCCAATTTCCAGGGACAGATGAGGGGCCAGTGATTTAATCAGCCGTGCCCAGTAATGGGACGTGCATAAAAACCTGAAGGGCATGAGAGGTTTGGAGAGCTTCCAGGCTGGGGAGGCAGAATCCTCCAGGCCGCCGTGGTGTTGGGCCCAAACTCCATGGGGTCGGAAGCCCCTTGGTCTGGGGCCGCAGCTGTGGATCTCTTCCCTGGCTGCTGCTTGGTGCCCTTGACATCCTTCGTAATGAACGCTGATCTAGTGAGTAAGCGGGTCCTGAGTTCTGTGAGCTGCTTAGAAATTAAACCCAAGGAGAGGGTTGTGGGAACCTCTGACTTACAGCCACATGGTCAGAAGCACGGGTGATAACCCGGACTCGCAACTGGCATCGGGAGTGTGGGGGACGGTCTGTGGGACTGAGCCCTTAACGTGTGGGGGCTGATGCTGACGCCAGGTCGATGTAAGTATATAACCAGGGTGTAAGTCCTTTGTCACCTCTGTATGGGCACAGCTCTGGCAGCGTGTGGCTGTCTGTCCAGCTGCCTGCCCAGGCAGGACCCCAGCCCAGCACTCAGGGCCAGGACACCAAGGGAACCCCATCAGAGCCCAGCGGCTGTGGGGGAAGGGCCCTCAGCAGTTCTTGGGGGGGTCTGGCTCGGGGGAACCTGCTCCCTGGGACTGTCCAGAGAGGCACTGAGCACCCATGCTGTCCCCAGCTTGGTAGTCTTCTGGGGCTTGAACGGTCACTCAGGCTGGGCACGTGAAGGTGTACCTGTGGGATCCCCAAGCTCGGGGCAGGGCTGGGGGTATGGCGGCAGTGACCTGGGTTCCATTATGAGAGTCACAGCCTGGCAGGAGCGACCAGCATCCTATCAGGTGGGGCATGGCCCACTGCCTGACCATTTGGACCACAGGAGGGGCGCTGGTGTTTGTTCCAAGCTTAATGATAAAGCACAGAGGTCTCCTCTAGGCCACGGCCAGAGCTGATCAGTGTCTAGAAGGGCCCCTTTGGCCACAGAACGGACAAGAGACTCTCAGGGACCGAGAGCAGGGAGCCGCTCAGGACCCCGGCATCGTGACCCCAGAAGGGGCACTTGGCTGGGCAGTGGCCGTGGGTGGGCCACAGGGCTGGAGCCTGGACATGTGGGGGCCCACAGGGGAGCTGACCGGGAAGAGGGGGGCTTGAGAGAGGCAGGATGTGGGGAGCTGAGCTGGCAGGGGAGGGGGCCTGCAGGCTGGGCCCCAGGGGTCGAGGAGTCCCGCAGGCGTGGGCCCCAGGGTGGGGTCCAGGTTCAGCCAGCAGGCCTGGGTGGGCAGGGGCTGTGTCCCCCGGGGCTGGGGAGACAGCCGGGGGACTGGGGGCAGCAGAGGGCCGGTGGCAGGCTGAGCAAGAATGCGCCACACGGTGACACTTTTCCCACACAGATTCGTTTTATTTGGTGAGAGCCTCCTGAGATGCTGACTACGGGGACAGACAGTGACAACGCCGGTTCTCTACACAGACTACTCGGCGCCTCGGGAAGGGAGGGGAGGCCGGTTCCTCTCAGCACGGGTGCAGACAGCCTCGGGTCAACCAGCCAGCTTCCCCTGGCAGCAAGTTCCACGCCCGAGGCGCCGAGGCCCCGGCAGGGCTGTTGGAGGTGGCTGGGCACCGGCCTGTCCCGGAGCCCAGGGCCTCTCTTCCCTGGGGGCAGAGCCCGAGAGCTCCTGGCTGTGTGCTAATGGTTTCCAACAAGGAGACACCAGCAAAGGGATTTTCAGAGACCAGGCCTGCACTGAGAGCTACTTTCCATTTCCAGGTGAATCTGATTTAAGAAGGCATTCCAGGACATAAAGTGTTTGGATGTGCTGTGTGCCAGAGACCTGAAATTCTGGCGGTCTTCTCCAGGGTCCTGGGTCTCTGGCTGCTGCCTGGGGCTCTACGGGCCGGGCTGCTGGCAGGGAAGCACCTCTGCTTTGAAGAGACGCTCTCCAGGCCGGGGTCCTGGGGGGGTGGACCCCGGGCGGGGCAGAACTCAGCCGCAGAAGCGGTGGCACCCCAGGGAGCATGGCTCTCAACCACGAGGGGTGAATCCCTCTGCAACCAGATACGCCAGGCCACCCACCCGGGCTCGGGAGCTGAGCAGGCCGCGTGCCCTGGAGATGCAGCCCCCACTTCTTCACTTTTGACACAGTTTCCTCCGCTTCACCTTCCGCACAATTAGGCAAATATGATACTATGATACGTGGCTTTTTAAATATGAGCAAAGTAAATGATGCAGGAAGCTACTGAGAGGCTGGGTTCCCAGCAGAGGGCCTCTGTAATTACCACATTCCTCAGTACCCGGGTGGGGGCGCAGCCCCTGGGCTGAGGCTTTATACAAATAGACACGGACTAGACGTTTCTACCTGCAGGACCAGCACGGATCTACGTTTATCACAGTGACGTGGGTGGACAGCAAACTTCAGAAGGCGAAGCATCTGAGTGGTTCCCATAAAGGAGGAGTTAAGAGAGCAGAATGGCCCCCTGCCTCCTGGGACTTTGATGCCCTTCTCGGCTGGCGTCTCCCGCACGGTGGGTGGCCGCCCCACGTCTTCCTTCTCTGCTCCTCTCTACACCATGAGCCAGTGGCGGAGCTAGAAAGAAAGCAGGTTTATTCAGAAGCAGAGGAGAAGCTTCTTGGTTAAACGTGCTCCTGGGCGACGACCCTGGCTTGCGGCCGGGAGACCCCTCGGTGGAGCCCAGAGAGCTTGAGGGGCCTGGACTGGGGCTGCTCCCAGGGTACCACAGGCCCAACGCCCATATTGACTTCATGCAAACAAGTCATCAACAAAGAGAAGGCAGAGAGCGCAGTGGCTGCGAGGGGCCCAGGGTGTGTGTGATCTCCGCTGCTGGGTGGGCAAACGTGGGGCTGGCCTGGGATCACACGCCCGCTGGCAGTGCCCGCAGGCCCCATGCGCCCCTTTGTGGGGCCTCTGACCCCCGTCCAGGGAAAGGCTGTGCTCTCAGTCCTGTTCTGCTTTGTGTGACCCTGAGTCGGTGTGGGGCTGGCCCCATTCACCCAGGGATGGACATGATTGATGGAAGTGGCTATTTAGTCCTCCGGCTAATGTCGTCGCCCTTATTATCCAGCTGGTACTGCAGCCTATTCTTGAGCACAAGCCATTCCATCACTAAATGGCAGAGCCGTGTTTCTGAACACTTTAAAACAAGGGCATGCAGGGACAGGAAGACACTCGATCTACTGTTGGACACATGACAGTTCTGTCACCCCTCCCCACCCCCCCCCAGAGAATTTCTGGGGACTTCTCCAGCCCCAGCTCAGACACATTCACTGCCAGCTGAGTCTCCAGGGGCCTGGAGCTGCGGTGGGGGCGTGCAGCTGGCAGGGCCCGGGTGTGTGTGGCATGGGGCACTGTGAAGGGAGCCAGTGGGTACAGCCTGACCAAGGTACACAGTCAGGAGACGCCCAGTGACAGAGGCCTAGAGCAGCTCCGTGGCGGCCACTGCGCCACTTCAGGCCAGGGTGAGGTGGCACCAAGCCTGGACCCCAGCCCCGAGGGCCAGCCCTGTGGGAGCAGCAGAGGCTGCCCCCTGGAGGCAGGGGAGCTCAAGCACCTCTCGGAATTCCTGCAGCTAAGGGATCAGGCCGTGAGCTGCAAATAAGGGCGACCCGAAGTAGGCAGCAGCCCACCGAGGGAGGCCAGCAGAAAGCGGAGACCGGAGAGGCTGGGGCTGTCAGAAGCACAAATAGAATGAGGCCAAAAAGGCCAAAAATTCAATCCATAAAAGGCAATAAAGGAGAAATATAATGATTAAAAAATTGGACAAAAAGAGTAAAAAAGACAATAGGCTCTAGCCCAAATGTATCACTAGTTACAGTAAATGGATTAATGTGCCTGATTGTCTGTGTCAAAAATTCCAGGTTTATGTACGGTTTACAAAAGACACCTAAATTTTAAGATCATTGCAAAGTTGAAAGTTGAAAGATGGCAAAGATATTTCAGGTAAACTCAAAAGAAACCTAGTACAGTGAAATTCATCTCAACAAAATGGACTTTAAGAGTAAAAGCTTCACAAGGAGAAAGGGTGGGTCAGGTCACCAGGAAAATGTGATAATCTAAAACATATATTCTCCTCAGAAAACAGCCTCAGAGTACATAAAGCAGAAACAGGTAGAACTACAGGGGAAAATCGGACAGAGGTGCTGTCAAGGTGGGCTGTTCCGTAAACATCTCCCAATCACTGATTGTCGAGCAGAGCTGAAATTGGCAGTCACGGAAGATTTGAACAATATGATTACAAGCCTAACCTGATGGTCAGAGAACTATGTGTCACCACATTCATCTGAGGTTACATGTAATGTTCGTAAGTGTTGGTCAGGTAACCGGCCATAAAGAAGTCTCCATGTGCTTCCAAGAATAAGTAAAATAGATGTCTGAGCACAGTGCAATTAATTTAGAAACAAAAAGATAAATAAAATATTCCCAGATGTTTGCAAATGTAAAAGCAACTGAGTTGAAGAAGTCACAATGAAAATGAAAATATGCTTAAAACTAAATAATATGTCAGAAGATGTGGAATGCAGCCAACAGGGTATTTTGAGGGAAATTCTTAGCCTTTTCCAACCTCACCTCTTGCTCTCCCTGCCCCTGTGCTCACATCCACACCATGTATTTTGGATGTTGCCTGCCCCTCTGTAGGAAAGGGTCCTCAGGGGGCCTGGCAGCATGCAGGCATGCTCTTGAGCAAATGCAGCTTTGCAGCATCTGAGGTCTGTGCCAGGAACAGTGAGAATGCTTCTGGGTCCCCACCAGGGCAGGGGTGGCACTCACCGTAAACTGGCGCACCTCCCCGCCATCCACCTGCTCGCGCTCCTTCTCAGGAGTGATGGCATAGGCAAGTTTCTGGAAAAGAAGGAAGACTATAGGTGTGAACCCCCGTGGTTGCCATGTCGTCAGGTGTCAGAGCTGACAGCCCTGTCTCCTTAGACCCTGGAGCACAGTCCAGCCAGCTTGGAATCAGGAGCGGGCTGGAGAGGGTGTCTCTAGGTCAGCTAGCTCCAGGCTCCAAGTAAAGGTGAGCGGCCTCTGGTCCTGAAGCTCCCAGGAGAGAGGGTGCTCAGCCAGCACCTGGGCAGCGCTCTTCCTACCTCCAGGGCCCCTCCTCTCAGCAGCTTGCCCTCTCTGACCCTCTGAGACCGGGCTTCCCCTCGGGTGGGCCCTGCCGCACACCCCCCAGGCCTGCCTGTCTTGGCTGCTGAGACTTCAGGTGGTTCACATGTAGAGTTTGACTGGTGGCTTCAGGCCCCCTCCTCCAGGCCAACACAGAGGGGCCTCCCAGCAGGCCAGCTGCCCACTCTTCAGGCCAGTGAAGGGCCTGTGGGAGGGGTCTCCACTGCACAGTGCTATCTGGCTTTGCCTCCCACCCCCAAGAGGCTAGGCATCCTGGGGCCCTGGGGCCCTGTGACCCCGCTGGGCCTGCCCCCTCCAGGCCTGGCCTGCCTGCTGAGGGCCTGCTGGGTGCCGGCCTCTGAGGGGCACTGGAGCAGGTGCCCAATCCAGGGAGCCATGTGGCCCAGGAGGGGTCCTTGGAGCAGCCAGGGTGCACCAGCAGGGGTTTCACAGCCCCCCATCCCAGGACCTGGGCTGTGGGCACAGAGTCGCCTCTGGGACTCCCAGAGGCAGCTCTGAGCAAGCGCGTGGGGTGTTCCCTCCAAGGAGGCCTGGGTCCTTCGTTCCTCCCAGGATCCTGTGACTGGCTCACCTGCCCCGTCTTTCATAAGTGACACAGGAGCTTGCCTGACTGCAAGGCAGCAGAGCAACCCGCTGCCCACATGCGGGCTCTTGCCTGGCAGCAACTCCTGCCCCCTGCTCGGCCTACCATCACCGGGCTGTAGAGCACGCACGCACACACACAGAGAAACACAAGCTGCATGCACGTGGGCACAGACGCAGGCATGCGCACGTTAGCACCCACAGACACACATGCGCCGGGTGCCCCGCATCCTCCCGTACCAGCCCGAGGCCTTCAGCCTCTTCTTCCTCCGCTGTGGTCTTTGCCCCTCCAGCCCTCCTGCTGGTCAGAGATAAGCAGGTGGAGCAGGCCTCGGGCATGGACACCCACCTGACCTTGGTGGCCTCACAGTGGGGAGAAAGGGCAGAGTGAGGGAGCCCCATCCACATACACACCTCCCGCAAAGACCCGGGCAAGCCGCAGAACTTGTAGGCTGCGTAGATGGGCACCATGGACATGGAGGATGCGGCGATGGCCCAGCCCAGCACGTTGGCCCACTCCGGGAAGACGTAGGCGCCGTAGTGCGGGGGCCTAAAGGTCACGATGCTGACCACGACCACGAACTGGAATGAAAGCGGCAGTCAGGCAGAGGCTCTCGGCCGCAGGCCGTTGGGAGTGAGCCTTTGCGAGTGTGTCTGCGGGACAAACCCTGGAGCTGCAGGGCAGCCGGGTGGGGGGTGCACCTGCTTTCTACTCTTCTGTCTGGTTAGCAGGATTCCCTCACGTGTGGTCACATCTGGGGGACCCGAGTGGACAGAGAAGCATAGGGACACTTTGTTGAGCTCAGCACCCGACCACCCTGCTCTCTGGAGGGCAGCTGCAGCGCACAGGGTGGACACTCAGCTGCTCCATGAGCACGGCGCCCCACCTTCCTCTGCCAGCCTCGGGTTGGCCCATGATGGGGTACCGCCTCAGCCACACGCCCTGTCAGGCATGCCCCTGGTGACCTCTGGGCTGGCTGGGGCAGGAGGGCCAGCAGTGAGGGAGGCACTCCTGCTCAGAGCGGACAGCCCTTGAACAGCCCCCTGGGGTCACCTGTCCAGACCAGGCAGATCATGCAGGCTTCCTGAGCCATCTCTGTCACAAGTACAACTCTGTCGCCATAGCGAGGACAGCCATGGACTGTCCATACATGGAAAATCAGACAGCTGGCAGGCTTGGCCTCTGGGCCTGAGCTCGCAGCCCCTGCCCCAGGTGTTAAGCCAGGGGGCTACTGGCCATGCTACTGGAGCTGGCGCCAGGACAGAGTCTGGGTCACTTCCATCCTCCGTCCTCAGGATTTCAGGACTTTTTGCCCTGGACAGTCTAAATTCCATCTTGGTCCCTAAGGCAGAAGTCAGTTGGTGACCTTGCTGTGGTGTGGCCACGGGCCGGATGCACATGGGCCTTAACTGGGGAACATCACCCAGGATCCCGAGGGGTTTCTCAGAGGGTCCAGGGGCGAGGGCGGTGCCTTCAGGGGACCAGAGAGGGTTTCAGGGCCAGCCTGTCCTCCTGGCCTAGTCCTGTGACCCGCCAACTAGGCTGCAGAGACCCTGCCCCCTGCGCAGCTCACAGGACCTCCTGGGCCTCCCATGGTTTCGGGGCAGGTGTGAGAGCTTGGGTGGGCAGAGGCCCGTGGCCGCTTACCAGGAGGAAGCAGGGGCTCACGAACTTCCAGCACAGCCGCCAGTACAGGCTGGGCCGCTGCCCGGTCATCTGCTGGATGTCATCGCTGAACTGCCGCACGCCTGTGGGGAGGCCGCCAAGCAGGGGCTCAGGAGCGCGGGCAAGCCTCTGCGGCAACTGGTCCCCGCCCACCCCAGTCCCACCCACGCTGGTCTCTGCCCACCCCGGTCCCCACTCGCTCTGTCCTGCCCAGGTGGACCTCGAGCTCAGGCTGCCCCCTGGGGCCAGGCCCTATCCCAGCCCATCAGGGGTCTTTCTGACCAGGGGGCCTCCGTGCATGTCCTCCGTGGTGACACTGGACGACCTCTGCTCCTCAACTGATGAGCACTAAGGAACCCTGCATGGCCACCCCACGCTCCCTGCCTGCTCTCTGCCTCCCCATCAGGTCCTCCCTGCATCTCACCCCGGCCTTCTCTCTACCATCATGATTTATTTTCACTTAAACGTTTGTGGTAAAATACACAGGACACAAAATTTACCATGTTAATGAACCATTTTAAGGGCACGGTCCAGGGCATGAAGCACGTTCACATATTGTGCAGTGTCCTCGCCATTTGTCTCTGGAGCTTCATCATCTCCCCAAACTGAAGCTCTGTCCCTCCCCCGGACCCCCCACCTTCTGTCTCCAGGAACCCAGGGTGAGGCCCAGGGGCTGTCAAGGTCTTCAAGGCTCATCCTTCCTGCAACATGGTCCGAATTTCCTTTTTAAGGCTGAATAATATTCTGTTGTATGTATGCAACCATTTCTTAAGAAAGCTATTCTGGAAGCCTGGTGAACTGTTTTTTTCTGCAGAAGATCTCAAAGTGATTTCTCCTGTCCTGCATCTGGCCTGACCTCTGGTCGTGTGACTGCAGCTGGTCTGGTGAGCCTTGGGTAAGTCTCCCTTGCGTCACATTTGGGGACAGATCAGAGACACTTCCATTCAGAATTGCCTCTGCACACTCCAACCTGGACACGGAGATGGACCCAGCAAAGTAGAATGCAGAAGGGTGAACCCGAAGGCCAGCAAAGAGGGGGGCGTTCCTGGAGCCCTTGGCCTCCCAGGGGCTGAGTCCTGACCTCAAGAGCACAGGGCCTCGGGGCACAGAGAGGCTGCTGAATTCTGATGCAGCCTCACCAGAAATGCAGACTTACTTCTCTGGCATTGGAAGGAATGGGCTGGAAAAATAGGGCAGCTCTCAGCTCCTGGGGCTTCTGGGCTCCAGCCACCACCAGCACCAAGCTCAGGGCCATTTTAGAACTTTCTATTTGTCCCTGTGAGGTTTTATTTTGGGTGGTGGGGGGAACTACAGTTTAAAGTGATGGACAAAGTATTGATCCCAGATGCCAACGAAGCCATGGTGTTTGGTGTTTCCTTTTCTGTGGAAAAGAAACATAACTGAAAGATGCCCTGGAACACGAACTATTTTCAGGTTAAGTTCTCAAAGCCACAGTGCTTTTTAGGTTGCAAGTTTCGTGGCTCTGGGACAAAGGCCATGACCCCCTGTATGACACCACGGGTCTTACAAAATTGGGGTTTGTGCACACCACAGACCTTTAGCTTTGGGCCAGATTCTACATTTATAGAAAAATGTGCCTGCATACAGAGCTTTCATTTCTAACTCTCCCAGAGAAACCCGGCCAGGGGAGTTGAGCCAGTACTATGTCCCCATTTTATGAAACAAAAAACTGACAGGAAATAAGGTATGTGACTTGCCAGGACAGCACACTGGGAAAGGGTAAAGTCTTCTCCAACTTGGGTTCCCTGTTGCTGTTAAAACTATACTCGGACATCTGGGAAACATGGTCGACCCTGGGGGCACGGCTGGGGGCATGGCTGCCAGGTGAGGCCAGGCATCATCTGGGCAGGTCCCCAACATCACATGGCTCACAGCTCTAGCTCAGGACTGAGCAGATGACTTCTGGAGCCCATGGGGTAATGGGTCCTACACCTGCCAGAGCTGATGCATGGGCAGGTGTGGAGAGCCATGAGAGCATAAGCACAACCATCTTAAGTTCAGCAGCCATTCTAGATGTGGGGAGCCGTGTTTGGTTACCGCTTGACATAAGTGAAGCCATGTTGTGAACTTCCTCCATATTGTAGAGAGAACTTGTTTATCCTGCAGCTTCTGTCCTTGTACCAGTTGTTTTGAGACATGAATGTCTGGGACCAGAGTAACCCTTCCTTGGTCTGGGAACGGGGTACTTGATTAAGAAAACAACTCTCTGGTTGATAAGGTAGTGTCTTTGTTGTAATGCCAATATACTTTGGATAGTTTCATAACAAGACTGCATATATACCAAAGAGAAATAAAGCATTTTGGCTTTCTGCACTGACAGACTGCCCTCCTGTGATCTTTGTATATACAACCCTCGCCCCCCCATTCAGGTACTGTTCGACTCCTGCCAGCAGGCTCTGGCAGAAAGTGGCGCCCGAACAGGGACCTGAATATGGGGGGACAACGGTGACGGGTCACTGCAGGAAAAGGACGCGTCCGCTTAGAGGCCACAGCGAGCCAGGGGTGGAGCAGTGAAGCACAGGATCGGGAAGAAGAGCATCAGACACAGTGAGTACTCATGGGGAACGGAAGTAGCAGGATGCTCTTTGTAAATATGCTTAAGAACATGCTCCATGCTTGTGGAGCGAAAGTAGGGCAGCAGCAGCTTACGCAGTTTTTAGAATTTGTGGAAAAAGCCTGCCCAAAGGGGGCAGGACTGGAGGGGTTCGCCTGCTCAGGGTAAGCAGGACCTTCGAAAAATTAATACAAAATGAGGAATGCCCCGTCACAGGAACTTGAGTATAAGCAACTGCTACAGGGATTACTCTTCTCCACAGGAGTGAAAATGAAAGAAAAACTTTTAGTTGACATAAAAGATATTAAGCATTAATGCTAATTTAAGTTGAACTGAAACGGACATGTCCTATGGTTATCAGCTGCCTGTTTACCTAAAGTCATTTCAATTGATGTTATCTGTTAAATCTTTCAAGAAAAAATGCTTAAGCTTAACTCTGTGTAATGTAAAAGTTTTTATAAGTAATCTAGCATAATTGCTAAAGTGTGTAAACAAGTGTAACAAATAAATATCTTAATAATAATAATAGTATATTAATGTATAACTGTGTATATCTGCAAGCAGCCTGAGAATTTTTGTGGTAACCAAAATTCTTAGAGTTTTGCTAAGTTATATGAAGATGTTTTGTGCTCAGTAAAAATTGTGCTGTAAGACACATTTCCAGAAATGATAAAAAGTGTTCATAAATGAATCAATCTGAGGAATGCTGGTGTTACAGTTTACAATAGCCTATTTTTCAGTGTTCATTGAAAGTTATACCTAATGTTTTAAGTCCTAATTAAAACTACTTAATATAATAAAGAAGACATCTCTGCTTGCTAGAAAAGATGTGTGTTTAACAGAGAAAGTATAAAGAATGGAAATTCATTTTGTTGAGGGTAAAAGAACGTAAATTCTAAAGTACAGCTGTTTATTTAAAAGAAGAACTCTGAATGAAAAAAGGAAGTTGTAGAAAGTTTGTGGAAGTTGATACAGTCATGCTGTGTGAAATTAAAGCAAATGCGTCTCAATATCACGTACACAGCAAATTTAGAATTTTGTTTTGAGTTAAAGACAAAGTTTTCTTAAACTGATTAGTCTGCTCTTAATGTTAAGAGATTGCAAAGAACTTTCTAATTGTTTTTATCAAAGCAGTTTCTCATGCTTAAGTCTCAATGAGTTCTCTGAGTATTTAAGAAAATGAAATCTTCATATTAAAAGGACTGTAAGCTAAGTGTTGTTAACAACTGAGTAACCTGTATTTGCCTTTAAATCTTTTTATTGTCATTCTAGTTAAATAATAAGTATTAATAACCTATAATTCTATTTAGGCAAGTGCCTTAAAAGCTTTCTTTTGACAACTTTCCAAAATCAAATTCAAAAAGGTGCTTTTTACCCCTAGTTAACTCTGATATTTTCCAGAGGGCCCCTGGAAAATGTCAGAGGAATTTTCTCTTCATTAGAGAAAGTATGTGGCTAAGTCGGCTTATTTATCGATATATAATCACTTGCTTAATTACCTGGAAAGCACTGTCAAAGAGAATGATGCTAAACTTTGTTGCTGGATGTTTTGTGTTGCAAAAATATCCAAATTTCCTTATGTCAACTGTCTTGTGGTAAGCTCTCCTCAGATCTTTAGCCACTCTCATTTACAAGTCTTTTGTCATTTATAGTCACTGTTTTGTTGCTCCTGAACTAGTGAAGAACTGGATTTCAGCAGAACAAATATTAAAGATTAAGTAAACTACAGAAGATGGTTTTGTGGTGCGGGATGCATCCTTCCTGCTCTAATAGATAATCCTGAAAATAATCATGAAAGACTTCTCTGAGCTCTGCCGTCTGATTGTGACAACTTGAGGCTTTGGATCCCGCCTCTGAGGCAGTTACAGCGGCATTCATCCTGCTGGACTTATCACTGGAATGCAGAAAGAAAAATATCTAAGCTGGCCTGTGCTTAGATACAGTGAGACAACGAATTTGACTGCTTCTGTATTATCTGAACCTAATCAAGAGCTAGGAGAAGTGTGAGTTGTGGTGCTTCAGAATCGTGCTACTATAGATTATCTGCTGTAAAAAAAAAAAGAGATGTGAACAGTTTCCAGGAATGTGTTGTTTTAATTTATCTAATTTTTCTGCCTTTGCTATATATCTGTATTCCCGTTCTATTAATGTGTGTACTTAATTTAATTAGTAGTTTGTTAAAACCTATACATGCCTCATACTTAAAGTTACTGTGCATCATAATCCTTTCAACAAGTACAGTCGCAGAGAGGCCATCAGGTGAGAAATTGGGGGCTAACAGACATGAGGCTTAGAACCTCACCCCCCAGTTTAGAGAGAAATCTTTTGCACCTGTGGGTGTTTGGTTGCCCATGCCCAGCTCAGGTCAAAGCTCAGTCTATAGGCATAGACATGCTCACCTGCAATTACCTTCTAATTGCACCAGATTTATTTTCTATCTTTATTCTACTTCATGTAAATTCAATAAATAGACTTATTTTATACTGCAGAATATAAGGAAGTAAACTTTGTTAAAAGCCTCCTGTTAGAAACTATCTACTTGCTATATTCTCTATTATATCTATGTAGTACTTAATAAAATAAAATAAAATAAAAGGGGGGTGGGAAATGTTGGGAGTTCTCACAGAAGAATGTGCAGCTGTTAATTTGGAACTTTTTGTTTTGTGTTGGCCTGAGTCTGCAAACAGCTCGGGCTGCAGACCTGTTATCTCAAGCAAAGTAAGTCTAAGGAGGTTGGCTGCACACCCCAGACTTCAGGGGACGGAGTTGAACCACAGTTCAAGGAACTGTATCAACGTAGGGACTGCTCTCTGTTCTTTTTCTCTCCCTGGGAAAGAATAATTTAGCCTTGAAGTCTGGGAAAGAATGATTTAGCCTCCTTCTTCCATGCTTTTTAAAATTAGTTCTAAGAACCTGGCTTACAGTTGCCGGAAACTTACATGGCTTGCAGCTATATGTGTCCCCTCCCCGAGAGCCAGAATAGAGGCTGGTTAGTCAAAGATGGGTGAGACTGGCAAAGGGAGATACCAACCTAAGACAGGACACAAACCATGCTGTTTGAAGTCTGATGATGGGTAAGGATCTCCTTTGTGCCTCTCAACCTAAGACAGGCACAGTCTTCTATTATGACAATAGTTTGTCATAAAAAATAAAAAAGGGGGAGATGTAGAGAGCCATGAGAGCATAAGCACAACCATCTTAAGTTCAGCAGCCATTCTAGATGTGGGGAGCCGTGTTTGGTCACTGCTTGACATAAGTGAAGCCATGTTGTGAACTTCCTCCATACTGTAGAGAGAACTTGTTTATCCTGCAACTTTTGTCCTTATACCAGTTGTTTTGAGACATGAATGTCTGGGAACAGAGGAACTGTTCCTTGGTCCTGGGAACGGGGAACTTGATTCAGAAAACAACTCTGGATGATAAGGTAGTGTCTTTGTTGTAATGCCAATATACTTTGGATAGTTTCATAACAAGACTGCATATATACCAAAGAGAAATAAAGCATTTTGGCTTTCTGCACCGACAGACTGCCCTCCTGTGATCTTTGTACATACAAACCCTCGCCCCCCATTCAGGTACCGTTCGACTCTTGCCGGCAGACTCCGGCAGGCAGGGGAACCTTTCAACAATTCTCCGACATTATGGGCCACGTTCCCCAATGAGGACCAGGCTCCACTTGTTTCCCTGGTGACTGAGTGCTAGCCAGCTGAACATGGAGACTTAACTCCACAGCAGTTAGTGTCTCAAAGCCCCAGGAAGTCATTCATTCTCAGGACCAGTTGGGACGTTCCCACAGCATAATTTTGTGGCCGCATGAATGCCTCTGACCACAGGAAGGATTTGGGGAAGCCATCCAAGCTGGCTGTCTTCACTGATCCGATTGAGCAGATGGTGGCCAAGCCCCTATCTGCTCTGATGCTGTGGTGACCACAATTTAAGCTGCTTGGAGCTAACATGCGTCTCTTTTCAAGGTGGCGTTGCCAGGAAAGAGGCAGGCCACCACAAAGCAAGGGGCCACCAGCCCCACCAATCATGAAGACGCACAGGGGCCTCGGAGGAAGGCGTGTCCTTACCGTAGAACCAGGCCACCCCGATGGCCTCGAAGAGCACCCCAAAGAGGATGGAAGTGCCAGCCGCAAAGTGGTCCAGCAGGGTGAAGACGTAGATGCCGCCCTGGACGAGAGGGGGTGCTATTAAACTGGGGGTGCAGCATGCTTTGCCCACAGAATCCTCACTCACAAAAGCACTTTCCCAAAATATAAACCCGGCCTGCAGATTCAGTTTACAGACACGCTCTCTTTTACTCTCTATAAAGTCTGAATTAATTACTAAAATTAAATCCACAGACAGTTTCCTAGGGCACATCTGTCATGTAAAAATAAAAAGAACCTCTCCTCTCCTCTTTCAGGGCTTCTGGTGTAATTAGAAATAAAAGCAACCAAATTCCAAACTTGGCAGAGCCTTTGTGGGAGGGGAGGTGACCTTGCCTGGTACCCGGTGGACAGGCTCCCCTCGTCCCCCAGCCCTGAGAAGGTGCACAGCCAAAGGCTTCCCGGGAGCTGTCCTGGCACTGAAGCAACTCAAGGGCAAGTTCCCCATGCACCCTGGCTCCCCGAGTGTGACCAGGGTTCCCCGAGTGTGCCCAGGTTTCCCCGAGTGTGCCCAGGGCTCCCCACATGTGACCACGGCTCCCCGAGTGTGCCCAGGGCTCCCCACATGTGACCACGGCTCCCCGAGTGTGCCCAGGGCTCCCGTGTGTGACCACGGCTCCCCGAGTGTGCCCAGGGCTCCCCACATGTGACCACGGCTCCCCGAGTGTGCCCAGGGCTCCCGTGTGTGACCACGGCTCCCCGAGTGTGCCCAGGGCTCCCCACATGTGACCACGGCTCCCCGAGTGTGCCCAGGGCTCCCGTGTGTGACCACGGCTCCATTTGATCACAACCACGGGTTCTGTTTGAGGGACGTGCTCTTTGATGTGTCGGGGCTCTGCCCGCCAGAACACCCCAGCACACTGCCTGGCACCAAACACCAATGACATGCCCTGGCCAAGGGCTGTACTCACGTTGGTGACGCAGAAGAGGGAGAGGAGGAAGGTGGCCAGGACGATGACGAGGGTGAAGAGCTCCCGGTGCCTGTGCAGCAGCTGGAACTCGTCGATGAGCCCGGTGATCACCGACTCCATGCCCCCCATCTGCAGCCGACGGCGCAGGGTTGGCGGCAGGGTGGGCGGGATGCTGCAGGGGCTGGGGTAGGGGGGTGCTGGCCGGGGAGCTTTGGGGCCCTTAAGAGCCCCTGGGGCTCGCCAGGCCGAGAGTGTTGTGAGCTGCTCGGCCATGGGGGGGCCCCCTGCAGTGGGAGGAGGGGTCACTCACGGCGCTGTCGATCCCCAGGGTCAGGAGCATGATGAAGAAAACCGCAGCCCAGGCTGAGGACAGCGGGAGTGTGGCGAGCGCCTCGGGGTAGATGACGAAAATCAGACCGGGCCCTGAAAGCAGAGCTGGGGTTGCTCAGAGCTGCCGCTCCACCTTCCCACCCGCTGAGGGGCCAGTCCCTTCCAGGGCCTCCAGCCTACATGGTGCAGAACTACTCCCCTGCCTCTTTCCTGTACCTGAAAGTCCCTCCCTCCTGTGAGCTCAGCAGACCTGGCCGGGGGCCCTAGAAAGTGGGAACCTAGAATCAACCCAAGGCCTCTGGTCCGCCCTGCCCGCCTGTGGCCTTTGCTTCCCCAGGCTGTTCCTGCTGCGTCAGACGCAGGGTGTCAAGGGGAAAGTGGGGCATGGCCAGCAGAGGGCTGGAGACGGGAGGGCCCCGGGGACCTGCCCTTCTCCCTGGTGGCCCTTGGGGACGCCTCCCAGCGGGTCTCCTGTGCATCTCGTACATACATGCACACGTGCACACAGATGCTCCTCCACACCAGTGAATAACTCTATGTATGATCTTCGGAACCACAAAATGCATGGAGACATCCTGATTTAGCAAGTGCTTCTGAGGGGCTGCTGAGAGGGGCACGTTTCTGCTCCCACGTGAGCACCCCTCTGGTCATCCCCATGCATGCATTCCCAGGGGTGGGATTGCTGGGCGGGGACAGGGGCACTTGGGGGCCACACCTTCCTCACCCCCAGCAGGTGGGATGTGCATGGAGGTGAGGGCCCTGGGCTTGGCTGGGGGTAGGGATGGGGACAGCAGAGGACTTGACCCAGCAGACCCTTAACCCATCTCAAAGTGAAAAGTATTCCACAGGAAATTGGTAATAGGCCATTTCATGGTCAAGTTTTAAAGCTGTGGGTACTTAGTGCCCTAGGACCGTCTCTGCTTACAGAGATGTAACTTACACATGCTCCCTGCAGCCCAGAGGGAGAAGCAGCCAGTGACCTTTCTGGGGAGTCGGACAAAGCCCAGAGCCAGGGTCACCTCCCGTGGTCTCTCATGGGCCCTACTACCAGGCCTGGGTACCCCAATGGAAGGGGCAGTTTCCAAAGCTTTAAAGTCTAAATGCCATAAACCATGAGCCCAGAAGATACTCATCAGCTCAGTTGATGTGGTGTCAATATTCTCACCTTGCATTTCTGTACCTGAGTTAACATTTCACCCTGTTTTCTTGAGAATTAGAGCTATAAATGACATTTACTTTGTCTGTCATGAAATGCAGAGAACGCAGAGAAGACATTCAGCTTTACTTTCAGGGGTTAATAGACGGTTTTTGCAAGCTATTGCTATTCATCATAAAAAGGGCAAAAAGCAGGAAAAATGCATAAATGCCAACAGTGAGTAAATTTCAGGGCTCTGAATTTATTTGCACTGTGCTCCATTCTCCCACCTTTATTGGATTTTTCTTCCTGAGGGAAGAATAGGGACTCAGGAAGTACACGTTGAGACTTCCTCCCAGCCCCCCGCTTTCCCAGCAGTCTTGGGGTCACTCTCCTCCTTTTCCTGCTTTCAAAGTGGGGGTCTTAATGCTCAGCTCTCCAAGGACCAGATGGGATGATGAGGGCTGGGCTGGCTGGCGGCTCGGGGCACAGGTGGGGCTGGCCTGGGTCCCCAGGAGGAGAGGGGGCTTCCCAGAGGAAGCAGGGAGCCCACCCTAGCTGGGGAAGACCCCTCACAGCTCTCCTGCTGAGCAGTCCTGAAGGAAGGTGAGGGGCTGCAGTGACCTCGGGAGACCCTGCAGTTCAGGGCCGCCCCAGTTTAAGGCTGTCTGTGCCAGGATTTTCCATGCCTATCCCAGGGGCTGTGGCGGTCATGGGCCCCCTGGGACTCCCAACTGTGCCTGGCCTCGGGGCTGCCTCCTGCCTGCTCCCTGCTCATCCCCGTCCTGTGCACTCCCATCCCAGCTCCCCAGCATGCAGATTCTTGGCATCTCGGGCAGTTGGGGGACAGATGGGAACAGGGTTTCCCACTGGCGCCATGCGTAGGAGACTTCAAGGATCTCTCTGGTTGTTATCCAAAACCCATCTAAATACGTCATGGTCACTGGCTATCTGGAAGGAAAGCTTCGGAACAGACCAACTGTTCATGTGGAAAACAGCCGAGCCTCCATCGGCCAGCCACACTGAGGCCCAGAGGCCAGCTCTCTGGCCCTGCTGCTTGTGCTGCCTGGAACAGCTCAGCGCACCCAACCCCGAGCTGTGAGTTCCCCCAGCCTGGGGTAAACAAAGGCAGGGAATCGCACTGTGAGAGTGGCCACCCCAGAGATGGGGAGCAGGCCCTCGTCCTGAGGCCCCAGCGGCCTCTGCGAGGACCCAGCCGAGGTCCCAAGGGGCAGGGGCAGGAGGGTGCAGTGGGCCCGGCCCTTCCTCCGGGTTACGGCGATCTGTGCATTCTGGCAGTTGAGCAGCAAGCTCAGGCTCCAGTCAAGCTCGGGAACGGCCCTCGAGGCCGGGTGCCCTGCATTCTGCAGGGGAACAAAAGCTGGGTGGTCAGAGCCGCTAGAGAGGGCAGAGGGGTGGGGTCCCTAGGCCTGGCCTGGGGGGACTCACCATCCTTGGCCACGTCCCCGATGGGCACACTGTGCTTCTGGGCCATGTACCCCAGGAAGGCGAAGACCACAAAGCCAGAGGAGAAGCTCGTCAGGGAGTTGACAGAAGTGGTGATGATCGCATCCCTAGAGAACAAGACGCTCTGTGCCAGCATGCACCGCGCTGGACAGTGCAGTTCCTAGTCATTGTTCCTAACTGACCGCATCTGGGGGCTGATGGCCTTTGGAGGGGTGCCTTCCTGGACCACACGGCTGGCCACCTTGGGCTGCACTGTGGGAGGCTGCACACCGGGGACAGGGGACAGTGTCAGCCATCCATGTGCCCAAGGAGAAGGACATTTGCAAAGCGCCCAGACCCGGAGGCTCAGGGTGGACTCAGGCTGCGCTGTCTGGGGACCTGCCTCCTGAAGCCCACGTCACGTGGGACCTCCTGGCAGTGGTCTTCTCGACACTTTGCCGCACACACTGGATTTTTACCACATTTTTCTCCTTGTAATTTGAAGGAAAATAAACACAAGCCCATAAAGGTCAGAGAAAGCAGGTCTCAGATGAAACCCTGTTTCTGTGATTAGAAGGCTTTTGGCTCTAGCACGTGACTGCTGTCAGGGCTGTGGGCACAGGGGCTGGCATTTCCCCCCCTGGAGGCCTGTGAGCAGGGTCCGGGAAGCCGCCTGGGGCCCGGGCTCCCTGGCTGCAGGCTGGCAGGGGACATGGGCTTCCTCGCGGGGGAAGCCTGACCCTGGGCCTTGGGAGGGTGAGGCCGTCTGGGAGTCTGGGAGGAGGGAGAGGGAGGGCGGGTCCTCAACTGGGAATCTAGGAGCCTTCCCCCTGGACGCAGGAGCAAATATCACCTGTTTCAATTCCTTCCTTAAAGCAAGGATCAACATTTTGCCTGTAGCTTCCCCGTTTTAGTTTCCATTTAAAAAGCCCCTTTGGCTTAGAGGTCTGTAAGCACAGTTCACTGCCCTGCCTTCGTCTGGGACACATCATTCCCAAAAGGCAATGATACCCTGCCCCCTTCAGTAACGGCCCTGCTTGATTTTGCCCCCTTAAGGCAGGAACTCAGGACGTACCTGTAGCAGTTGTTGGTGAATTTATTGTAACTGGAGAAGGCGATGAGCACCCCAAACCCAACGCCCAGGGAGAAGCATATCTGGGTGGCAGCATCTATCCAGACCTTCACAGCGCCAGAGAGGAGAGAAGGGGAGAGGCCCTCAGAGGCACTTGCGGGAGGCACAGGCCACCTGGCGAGGGCCGTGCTGTCACAAGCCGGCTGCGCAAATGACCCCTTAAACTCAGCACTGCGATCGGCGGCAAATGCCACCTCAGAGCGTGAGCCTTCCTGCGGCACTGGTCTGAGGAGCACGGGGAAAGGGGCGCATCGTTTCGATTTCCCTCGACTTATCAGGGCCGCCACTCCACAGAACCAGAGTTGATCTGGTCCATAACCTTCCTGACAGAGTTGATTTGTTAAAATGCTGTGTGACATTGATGCCTCAGTTGGACATACACCAACACCCACTTTATCCTCTCCCACAGCATCACAAACACACGGCGCCCACGTGCCCAGCAGCGTTCAGATGCACCGAGGGTGGCTTACACGCATGGAGAGTGAAGGTGGGTGGCCAATAACTGGACCACTATGCTATTTAAAAAGTCAGACAACCTGCTCATGTCAGGGCATGTGGAGACTGGTAAGGTGGGTGCCCACTGCGCCCCTGTACAGCCTTGGGTGGGGACCAGAAGCAGCCACTGGAAACCCCCCTTCCCCGGAGGCATCAGCCTGGAAGTCCTGGCCTGGACCTGCTTCCCGGGGCTGGTTGGTCTGGGGGCTACCGGTGCACATCCAAGCAGGTCACGGTACAGGCCTGTGGGCTGGGACACTCAGGTGGTGAGACCTGAGCTCACACTGGGGAGACAGGGTGTCCTCGGAGGGCCCCGGGGCTGCTGGCCTGAGTGAGGCCAGAGCCCCAGGCTCAGGGAGCCGGCTCCTTGCCCTGTTCCAGGACCAGTAGGGCTCCTGTCCTTGGGGCCACAGCCCAGAGTCTTGGGGTCACCCAGTGTTGGGGATAGCAGGCTTACAGGCATCAGGCGAGGCCGCAGCTAAAGGCTCAGGGTGGCCAGGTAGGCAGTGGGCCAAGGGGCCCCCACCCTACCCGTGTGCCTCTTGTGCTCGTCATTGGCCAGTGCGCCTGACCAGGTGGCTGTGGGCAGAAGCCAGTGTTGTGGAGGAGCTCCTGCCTCTTGCTCGGCCCTCACTGGGCCAGTGCCACCCCAGGGCCTTTGCTCATGCTGCCCACCTGCATGACCTCCTGGATGACTATCCAGGCTCTGCTTGCCTCCCCACCTTCCTTATTCTGGTCCATCCAGCTGCCCATGCCCGCATGTTCCCCGTCTCTCCCCAAGCTCTGCCAGGTGGGAGGGGTCAGGTCAGAGCCCAGAGCACAGGAGGGCACCACGCACCTGCTGGATTTACAGGGTGAAGGACACATTCTGCCTGGGGGACGGCCTTTGCAATCCCCTGACAGGACGCAGGAGCCCCACACATGGGGCACACAGCCATGCGCCCTGCAGGGCTGTGAGCAGAGGGCATACTCACAGAGGCCTCGCAGAGCCGGTGGAAATCGACACTCAGGTACGCTCTGATGCCGTCAATGGCTCCAGGAAGGGTGACTCCTCGCAGGAGCAAGGCGAAGAGGACCACGTACGGCATGGTGGCCGTGACCCACACGACCTGGGAGGAGACGCCGCCCGTGGGCAGGGAGGGCGCACAGGTCACCCTGAGGGTTTGTGTGAGGGAGAGGTGGCCTCTGACTGGGAAGCCTCACATCCCAGACAGTCACAGGCCACCAGCTCAGCAAAAGTGCACGGGAATGAGACGCTGCTCCCGCCCGACTACTGCATCTGGACTGGGGATGAAGGCGGGACAGACACTGCGCAGAAGCATCTTCCCGCATCTGGTCCGGTGCAGGTGGTAGCAGTGGCTGACCCCGAGGAGTGAGGATTTGCAGACATGGTGCAGACATGCATCTGGGTTAGTGGTCAAGGGCGGACCTGGGTCCTGACAGGCTCCTGGCATTTCACTGCAAGTGCCACCCCAGGCCACCTCGGCCGCCTGTGCACCCCCTGGCGGCGAGGCCTGCAGCCTCACCTTCCCGGAAGTCTTCACGCCCTTCCACAGGCTGAAGTAGAGCAGGACGATGACCAGCACCAGGCAGGACGCGAGCTGCCAGCGGGGAGGGCCCAGGTCGTCGATGCCGCGGCTCTCGTGGAGGTGCAGCACACCGCGCCTGGACAGAGGAGAGGCTGGAGGGCTGCTGCCCCCACCGGGAACCGGGCCCTGCCCTCCCTCCTCAGCATGGTGGAAGGCGCCCCGCCTGACGGACCAGAGACGCCCACCCAGGTCAGACCACCAGCCTGAGTGAGATGCAGGGTCTGCCCTTGGAGGCGAGTGGCCACAGTGCCCCTGGCCGCTTGCCCACAGCACCCCTGCTTTTTGGAGCTGGGGGAGGGAATGCGCACAGTGGGCCTTGAAGGAAAGGAGCTGCAGAGCGGGGTGGGGCAGGCCCTTTGAAGGGGTGGTAGTCGGTGGACACGGAGACACAGCAGGATGTGCAGACGCCGGAGCTGCTCCCCGAGGGTGGGCTGGGGCCGCTCGCTCACAGGCCCCAGCTGCTGGACGAGGTCCGACAGAACAGCTCAGGGTGCCCTGTCCAGGTTTGCTCCAGAACTGCCTACAGAGGGGAGCGCCATGAGGGCCATGTGGAAAGGGGTTGGGCCGGGGGGCACAGCCTTGCATCAGACCCTCGCATGGCCGCGTGGGCACGTGCCCGGGACGTGGGGAGCTTCACTGCCCAGATGTGCTGAGGTCCCCAGGAAATATCCATGACGTGGTAGACGCTGCAGACCCCAGCTTTCCAGAGCTTTCCACCAGCTACAGGTACTGTGGGGCCACGTTGGAGGAATTCGGGTCTTTACTCCAGAACCACAGTCTCCTGACAGGGAGGCGCTGGTGGGCTGACAGCCCCACTCCGCTCGCCCACCTCATCAGCCTGCAGGTGCGGCCCAGGTCACTGGCGGCCGGTGCTGCAATGTCCAAAGTGTCATCCCTTTGCTGTCGTCTTTGTTTCGGCAGCAGAGCCACACCCTGGAGGGAAGGGGCCTCCCTATGCTGTCTGCTGCAGATACTCTGTGAGGTCTGGAAGATGGAGCTCCTCCGGGTGGGTGGAGGAGGCCACTGCTCAGACCTGGGGGGCCTGCCCTCCCTGGTACCTCCTCTGGAAGTAGAATTCCCCAGTCTTCCTCTCCCCACTTCCCCCGACCCCTGCCTCTAACAGCCCTGGCCCCATGCTTGCTGCCCAACACCCGCTTTGGCCCGGCTTCTCCAGCCAGACCTTATCACCGAGAGCCTCTGTCTGCCAACAGCAGGGGTTCCTTTGGGACAGCACCACTGAATAAGACCACATAGCGGGACACCCGGACTCACGCCTCCAAGGATTCAGCTGCACCTTGGCACCTTCGCCAGGCCTCATACACATGCTTACGGTTACCCACCTGACCCTGGTGGCAGGCAGCCAACTACTGTTTGCCTGGGGAAGGGGCATGGTGGCCTGCGGGCATCTTAGCCTCCTTGTCCCCAGAGGGCCGGCTCGGCAAAAAGCACATGGCTCACTGCGCACCTGCTTGCGGAGCGGCTCCTGGGACACCACATACGCCGGCTTTGCCTCTAAACTCTTCAAGTGCTGTGGAATTGGCACCTTGCCTGTACTGGCTCCATTCCAGCCCCGAGAATAAAATGTCACCTTGCTTTGCAATGGTTGGAAACCCCACAGACAACGACGGGGGCAGGTCGGGGCCAGAGACAAGCTGAGGGGCCCCCGCTCCCGAGAGTGGCGCACAGCCTCGCAGGATGGGGAGGGCACGTACAGTAGGTGGCTTGGGCCGAACTGCAGAATTTCTGCCACTGTTAGGGGTCTGGAGGACCAGACAGCAGTGGCCCGGGACGTTACCAGCCTTGGGGAAGGTCTAACTCCCCCTCTCTGCTGGAGCCTTCTCAGGTGAGCTACTGTCTTGGTTCTTGGTGACAGCGGTGCCTTAGACACACATGCCCTGCTTGCTGAGCTGCCAGCAGCCCCTCTCACCCCATCTGCAGACAAGGTCCCTGGGCAGGGAGACTGTAAGTACCCACCCGACCCGAGTCAGACCGGACAGCCTAGCTCAGGACGGCGCTCTGCCAGGTGGGGGGGGGGACAGCTGTTTGGGACGGTGAGGCGCCTCCACGCTGGCCATGAGGGAATGATGCCGCAGACAACTGGAAAGCTGCACAAAGGTCACCTAGCGGGTGTTTTCAGACATGGGACAGGAGGTGGTGCAGGGCTGAGAACCCCAGGAGAAGGGCGTGATGAGGCCCAAGCCCTGCCTGGAGGCGCCCGTGGCAGGCGATGTCCTGACGCAGCTTGGAGCCGGGCCAGAGCTCAGGGCGTGGGAGGTGCTGGCAGGGGGCCCCACAGCGCCCACCGCTCAGCCTCAGGGCCCCACTTACTCAAAGTACTCGGCGGCGGGTGTGGTCCTGAAGGTGTCGTTGGCGCCCTGGCTGGAGTTGCTGGGGGGCGTGTCTGAGCAGCTGGCGCTGTTCCACGTGTGGTTGCAGCGGGTCCACGGCAGCTCCGTGGCGAACGAGGAGAAGAAGTAATGCAGCGCCCAGGCGATGATGACGTTGTAGAAGAAGCCCACGTACAGCGAGATGAGGATGACTGTGAAGCCCACGCCTGGGGCCGGCGAGAGCAAAGGCCGTGTCAGCAAGGCTGCCGCAGGAGGCCTCCCCGCCCCAAGCCAGCTGGCTGCCTGCGTCCTGAGATGGGCAACACCTTTAACACCAGGGGGTGGCTAGTGGGGGGCAGCTGCAGACTCCCTGTCGTGACCGTGTATCAGGGCTGTGCCCCTTCCAAGCAGCCACAGCCATCTGTGCCCACCCAGAGACATCGGGGTCACCTAGGGCCACCCTGGTAGGGCCGGGTCACCCACACATCCACAGGCCTAAGGGCCATCCCTGCTCTCCATGGCCACTCACAGCCACTCAGGATCAGCCAGGGTCACCTAGGGCCACTCTGCCCAGGGCTACCTGTAGGCCACAGGCCATGCAAAGCTGTCAGCCCCTGGGCCATCTGGGGACACTCAGGGGCCCAAAGCACCACCAAGAATCAGTAAACCTCCAAACCACCCAGGGCCACCCATGAATGTGCAGTGTCCCCCAGGGCATCTGCGGCAAGCACTAAAGGACAGCCAGGCTCCCCCATGGCCATCCACAGCCACCCAAGCTCATCAGGACCATCAAAGGCACCCAAGACTATTCATGGCCACCCGGAACCATGCACAGTCGCCATGCCCGTCAGGCTGCCGTTAGGCCCTGTATGACCGTCTGTGGCTGTTCAAGCCCCTCAAGGCCAAGCAAAGTAATCTGGATTTCTTCCTAGCTACCTGCAGTCATCCAACTTCACCAGGACCCTGCATGGCCATCCAGGGCCACCCAGGGCCACGCAAAGCCAATGAGGGCCCCCCGGGCCCACACACGACCTTCCAGAGCCTCCTCAGGCTCCCAGGGCCTTTCAGGGTGGTCACAAAACCTGTGACCGGGGACTGGCCACCGAGGGGCCCCGGCTCCTGGTGAGCTAGAGAAGGTGTGCAGTCTTGGGGCTGTGCCGACCTGGCTGCTGGGCAGGCAGGTTCGGCGCAGAGGGCCTCCTCCCATCGCTGGGGAGCCCCTCCAGTGCCAGGCGAGTGCTGCCGTGCTGCCACCACCGTGGCTCGCGTCCACAAGCTCCCTGCAGAGTTCTTTCCAATCCGACATTCCTCTTAGGCTTGTTGATAGGGTAGATTTGGGCCGTAACTTTAACCCCCTTCACTCAATCCTGGTTAGGCGTCCTGCATTTGTCTTGCCTGCTTGTGGCTGGGGACAGAGCACACCTTCTAGGCGACAGTTATAGGAAGTGTCTCGGGTTGTTTTCATGGCCATAACCTTGGGAGAAGCTAGTTTCAGGCACAGGGTATTCATTAAAATTCTCTTCTGTCCCTTCAAGCAAAAAGGGGCACTGATGTTTACTCGTGCATCAAACAGACCCTGGGTCAGGAGCTGCCGAGCGAAATGGGCTCTGGTGTGTAAACCCTCTTGAAAATGTGCTCCGCCACAGTGATGGTAAGACCAGGACTTTTCGCTTTGGAAGGCTTTCTCCAGCGTGGAACTGGCTAGTATTAACCTATACTGCAACTCTGCTCGCTGAGCTCCTTGGGAGAGGCTGAGCTGTGATTTATAGGAAACGCATCCAGGCAGCCATGTTTTTGGGAAGCTGTGTTGTCTGGAAGTGCATCACAGAAAGTTTTCCCTGACTGTGGATGCCTGACTTGAAATCTTTTTAAGGTTACAACTGTGTGTCAAGTCCTTGGCTTGAAATGCAGGGAACGGAAAGGAGCCTTTGATCAAACACCAGAGCAGATCAAACCCATGTGGAGAAGAGGCAACTTTGCCCCGGTCCCTCCCAGCCCGCTGCTGTGTGGACAGCCCTCCACCTGGGCAGGCCAGCCTTCCTGACCTTCCCAACAGACTGGCGAAGTCTCTGCTGGCTGAGGCGGTTCCCAGAGCAAGTGGGCAGGCCCCACGGCGCCCCAGCGGTGGGGATGGAGCAGGAGAGCGGGGCAGGTGTGGGGCTCCCTCTCCCCAGGCCCCTGCGAGGACACGTTTGGGTGCTGAAGCCCCCCTGCAGCTTCTCGGGCTGCATGCCCACCTGAGGGGCTCTGGAGAGACTGTCAGGGTATCCAAGGATGTCTCCCAGTCTCTGAGGCCACTCACCCTCGTGTGGCCCTTCCCAGGTGGAGCTCAGCAGTCAGGTGTGGCTCCCAGGCCCAAGGGAGAGGACGAGTCGGGGGGCAGCCTGGCTCCGTCTCCACGGGAGGACGCGTCTGCGGGGGCGCTGGGGGAGCTTGTGGCTCCATGATGATCATTTGCAGCATTTTAACTTTTGGCCTCATTTACCATGTGTTACCCCAACTTAATGAGACATGAAAATATGTGCAACATCATTAATTTTCTTTTTAAGAGACAAAAAAAGGAAAGAGAAGGCACTTTATCGGGGTGTCCAGACCAGCGTGGCCTTGCCTCACCTAATTTAAGGAGCAAAGACAATCTCTCAGGTGGGCACCGTGTGGAAAAATATGAGCCAGTGATCAGGAGCTTGCCTGCAGGGAATGGTGACTTTATTAGGGTATTAAACTATTCGCAGTATCTCCTACTTGAAAATGGAAGTCTGATGTTCTTGCATTGATTTATGTCCTCGACACACAAACACAGCCCTGTGCTGATAACTCAGATTCCAAAGTACAGTGGTTGAACTTTTCAACTTTAGATTCCTTCAATCCTGTTACGAGACGGGTGACCAGGCTCCTCCGAGATCCCACCCATGAGGGAACCTGGTACTCCTTCCTGTGGCCACACTCGGCCCCGGGCAGCCGTCCCCACAGACGAGTGGCCAGAGCCAGACGAAAGCTGACTGGTGCGGCGTGACGACGGGGCTGACTCGGAGCGGGGGGTGGGTTGATGGCGTGCGCACTGCCGGGAGGCGGTGGGATCCTGCGTCTGCGTTCTTGACGTCTCTCTAATGGGCACTGGGATTTGTTCCCGCTGGAGTCAGGTTTCCCATATTAGCCCAAAGATGTTAGGATAAGCAGTCCTTTGACATCCTTGGAAATAGTTTATTGACATTTTATGAACCGCAATATACAACTTCACTTTGGCAGCCTCGTTAGGAGATTCTGCTTGTGGTGGGCCATACAACGGGACTCAGCTTTGCTCTGCGGCCCACAGCCCCCGGGCCGCTGTCCTCCTGCCCTGCAGATGCCCTGCCTAGCACGGTGCTCAGCAAAGAGGCACTTCACGTTGATTCAGTGCTAGACTGCCTGGTGGGAGGTGGGCGCAGGGCACGTCACGTAACACTGACGACAGATCCAATACCATGGGGGCAGTTCTTGGAATCGGGAGTGCAGACGTGGTGTCCCTGCAATCTGTGCTGCACAGGGGGGCCACCCCTCCTCCACATTTCGCCAGGACAGGTACGCTCAAGGTCCCATTCGGCCCCTAATGCTGCGTAAGTACTGCCACGGGGCGAGCACGTGGGGGCCTGGCCACGTGACATGCGAGCCACCCGGCAGAGCCTGGAGCAGCACGGTCGGCTTGCACAAACCCACAAGCGGTGGCCCAGCCTCGGCACCTGATCCCAGCGTTGCCCATCTCCGTGCTGGAGGCAGGTGGGGTGGGGAGGGAGGTCTCTGTGCTTCCACTTTAGGGTGGGTCTGTGAACCATTCAGCCTCAGAAAAAACTGCTAATGTCTTCAGTCCGCCAAGCAGGCTGTTCAGAAGGACTAGTACCTGCGCCTGGGAGGCACCATCATGCCTGGGCAGCCTCGGGGTTTCCTCTGTGAGGGCCATTTTCCCTCTGGAGCCTGACCTCGGCAGCTGTGAGCTGCGCCCCTCCTCCAGCTGGGTCAGCTGCCATCTCGGCAAAACCCACTGGCCACCCACAGCGTGATCTCAGAGACCTTGGGTTTCTGCTCTCCTCCAAACACACCCGCTTTTCAAGAACTGAGAAATTCAAAGACTGATCTTTTAATAGCCACTTTCTTAATGACCCAGGCATCTGACCCAGGCACCACCAAGTCTATTGGAGCAAGTGCCCCTGAATCCTCCCGGAGCCACCAGCTCCCGAGCGGAGGGGTTGACCCAGGGGGCAGGCGTGTCCCTGCAGTCAGACTGGGGAGTCACGCTGGCCTGGGATGGAATCCTGCCCTGTCCCTGATGAGGCAACGGGGGCATTACTCAATCCCTGGGATCCTCTGTGTCTGCATCTCCAAAATGGAGATGATGCAGTGTGGGCCTCCGCCAGGGCTCTCGTGAGGAGGGAGCAAGGTGCCCATGGAAGGTTAGCTGCTAGGCACACCCCTGCTCAACAGGAGGTGTGTTTGCTCCATGGAGTTGCAGTAGTTGCCTGAGGGTGCAGTGAATCACTAGAGAGGGAGAGAGACGACAGCGATGTAGGAGACACCATAGATAAGTAGGGAGACGTAGGTGGGTAATAGGTGCTAGGTAGGTAGGTAGGGGATAGATGGCTGACAGATGACGGAGGACAGGTGGATGTTTTATGTCCCATTTCAACAGGCCTACACACAGCAGTGCTAATGAGTCTCAGGATGGCCCCGCCCAGGAGCAAGGGCGTCCTCGGTCAGTGCAGACCTTTAAGGTAGGACCGGAATTAAGATGTGCGTCCATCTGCACAGACAGCTAGCAAAGCAGGACCAAACACACGCACCTGGGGCGGGTTTGCTGTGAAGGCACTAGAGCCACTGCTGGGGTCTGCGCCTGCCAGGGTGCAAGGCGCCCGTTACCTTTCAGGATGGGGCAGATCTTCCAGACACCTGCAGCCCCTTCCCTGTGGAATTGCCCGAGGGCCAGCTCCATGTAGAACAGTGGCATGCCAGCGATGACCATGAAGAGCAGGTAGGGGACCAGGAAGGCGCCTGTGGGCAAGACAGCACGTTCAGCCTGGGGACTCAGAAGGGCCCACCTGTCGTCCCTGGAGCAGAGCCTGGGGGCTCAGCCAACCGCACCTCTTGGGCGGGAGGGTGCTCACCTGTCTCCCCAAGCTCTGTACAGCCGTCTTCCAAAGGGAAGTCCCAGGCTGGGCTGGCGAGCCTCCCACCTCCATGCCCAGCACCCACTGTAACCAGAGCCCTAACACATCCCCACTGAAAGCCCCAACCACGCCGACCCCAAGTGACATCAACCCTAAGAGCTGAGCAGAGAAGGCCCTCGCCTGTCCTGCACTCCTGGCTCTGCCTCTCTCCTTCCTCTGCAGAAATGTCTGCCCTCTTGAGCTGTAAATCCTCTGGGATCTGTGGTCCAGCTCCGACCTGTGTGGGCTGTCATCTATCCCTAGCTCTCGGCATTCAGATCCCTGGCATGAATCGGGGATCGCGCCTGACGGGTGCTGCCCGAGGGGCCAGTCCCTTTGGGGTGGCCTTGGCCCCTTGAGCGGGTGCTCACTTTGAGCAAAGTTCAGGGTCCCACAGGCTCTGCCTCGTAAGGCCCTCTTGCTCCAGAGGAGGGGGCTCTCCTGGGGTGGGGAGGGGTGGCAGGGAGACCCCACGGCTCTGACTGTCATGGGCAACTTACTTACTGTACCTGCCTCGGCCTCCTCCCTCAGGATGGACACAGTAATGCCGGCTTCCCTATGCGCACACCGTCAAGTTCTTCCAAAGCCTTCCAGAGCGCAGGGAAGAGAGTGACCAGTGAGTCACGAAGGCCAGCAGGAGAAGTGGGCTCATGGGAGGTGAGTGCCGCCTTAACTGGCTTCGCCACTCGAAGTGCTTGGGGGACCTTGCCCCTTAGCTTGGGCTTGTCCAGAGGCAGCCATGGCTCTAGGACTGGCTGAGTTCAGGGGGGAGTGGGAGTGGGGAGAGGGATGGGCGCATTTCCAGGGCACCTCTGTGCCAAGTTCAAGGGGCTTGCACACTGTTACATACTACTCTAAATTGGACAAAGACAACATTCTTCAGGCCTTTGAGAATTTCCTTCCAAGGTGAAAATCACCTCTGGAAACAGATGGCAGAGGCTTGGAGCCTCCAACCCCTAACTCCTGGTTCCTGCTTTCCTGGCCCCAGTGTCCTCAGCTGTAAGGTACAGATTCAGGGTGAGACAGCTCTGAGCCTGACGGCTTTGTGCCATCTGCCTGGGAAGCCTGGGCCCTGCCCAGCATGTGGGCATTTCTCCCAGGCACTGCCTGCGGCTGCCCAGCCACGAGGGACTCACCACCGCCGTTTTTGTAGCACAGGTAGGGGAACCGCCACACGTTGGCCAGGTCCACTGCGAAGCCAATCACGGAGAGGAGGAAGTCGATTTTCTTGCTCCAGGTTTCCCGTTCCTGGGGCTCCACGGGGGACTGCGGCGGGCTGACGAGGGTGGAGTTCGTGAGCTGCACCCCATTTTGCTCCTTGACCAGGACAAGTTCCACTGCCTTCGGGCCTGTGGCATTGAGCTCCTTAGCTGGGGCCACCACGGAAGACATCAGTCCCACTGGGCATCTGCTCGTACTCATGGGCAGACTGGACTCCGGGAATCCCGCACGTCTCCCCTCGGCCTTTGGCCAGCATTAAAAGGAAACACACAGAGGAACACACCGATTACCAGCCGGAACACAGCAGCCCGGTGGCCATGGCAGAGGTCTGAGGCACTCACGTTCATTCCTTTGGGGCAGAACAAACACGTTCCCCGCACTCAGCGGGCCCAGCCAGGGTTGGGGACAGGAGATGGCTCGTTCCCGCAGGGCCCAGGGGGCAGGAAAGGCTGTGAGCCCTTAGGGCAGACATCTGCTTTGCCCCCGCGGTCAGCAGTCAGCTCCATGCCTATCACCCTGCAATGCTGTGTAATCTCTAATTTCACTTTCAGTAGCAATGCAGGCAGTCTCCTCCTCCCCCATATGGTCGGGGAGTAATTTTTCGATCTTTGAGTAGCAGTATAGGAAGCCTTTCTAGCAGTCCACACGTGTACTTTACACTCAGCAACAAAAGCAAAGAGCAAATTTTACAACCAGGCAGCAATTCAAAGTTCAAAATAACAAGCTTGATGGTGTCTTCAAGGAGCCCGCACAGCCCCCTGCCCCCAGGCTCCTGGGCGCCGCCTGGAAGTGCCGGGGTCTGGCAGAGACCCGTGCCAGGGCTCCTCTGCGGGAGGGAGGGACTAGCTCCTCTACTCAGCCACTTGACTAGGGAAACGGATTCCCAATTACCTTCATAAGATCCTGGTAATATGATCAAGGAGAACAGAAGAAATGACCAGTCCCAGCCAAAAGGAAGGTGTGCCCTCCCCACCAAGGGTGACTTCAAGTTTGGCTTCTGGCATTTGGATCCATCAGCTTGTTTCAGCTATGCACGCGTGTGTGCAAACACACACACACACACACACACACACAGTGAAGCAGAAGATTAAGGATGGCAGCTGCAAGGGGCTAATTTTCCTCTGAATCCACGTTTGAACAGCACATGTTATTTTATGTACCACTTCCCTGTGGCCCCTTCACCCAGGGTGACGAACCCAGCACGTTCCTGAGGTGTAAGGAAAACTCGCCAAGGCTCTGCTGCGCCTACAGAGCCGGTGGAACTGCGGCCAGGGGGCCGAGAAGAGGGGCAAACCCCAGACTTGTGCTCCGACAACCACCTGTGCGGATGCGCGGGACGCCCGCCAAGGAAGCCCATGCTCAGCCTTTGGGGTGAGCCGACCCCACTCCTGAAGCAAGCCTAAGAGGTCAGCTTCGAGTACAGAAAGCAAAACATGGCCTCAGCGTTGTTCTGTGCCCGGTACGGGGAACAACAGTTGGCTGCGCGGCCAGTCCTGCTCTCAGCCTAAGCGCTCAGAGCGCGGCATCTCCGGCCCCCACCCTAAGGTTAAAAATCTAGAAAAAGCGCGGTAAGATGAAGGGTTGGTTGAAAAATCCCGAGGTCGGACCGGGGGAGGGGGGCCGCTTGGCTGCGCATTGTCTGGCTCCAGAGGGAGGAACCAGCGGCCCCGAGCCGCGCGCACCTGAACTGGCGCGGTGGGAACTCGGGCGACGGCCGCCCCTCCCGGAATCGCGGAGCCCCGCGCGGCCCCGGGACAGGGCGCTCAGGGGCCACACCAGCCCCTCACCCCTTCCTCCTACACGTATCTCTCTGCCACTGGCGGCCGAAGCTCGTGAATGGCACCGTTGGGACGCGCAGTACAGCCCGAATGCTGGTGAATTTTGGAGACGACACCGTCTGCCAGACGCAGCGCCCCCAGACGGCGCTCGCCGCGACCACGCGCCCCGGGGCCGCAGCGTTCGGCGTCCGCGGAGAAAGCGGCGCGCCCGAAGGATGCGCGAGTTGGGCCCCACGGGGTGCCCGGCCTTACCTGCTCGCTGCAGCCTCAGCCTCGCCTCCGCGCTGGGGTAGCGCTGCGCAGCGTACGCCAAGGATCTGACCGCGACCCCGCTGCGCCGGGCGGGCGCGACCTCCGGGCTCTTAAGTATAGACGGGCCCGCCCCGCCCCGGGTGGGCGGAGGACCAGCCTGGGCCGCGCCCCTCGCCCGCCCCCACGACCCGGACCGCGCGGAGGAGGCGGCGGCCGCCAAGCGGCGACCAGTGGGGCTCTTCCCCTGGTCTTGCGCGTACGCATGGGAACGGGGACACCTCTGGGCCCCGGGCGTCGCCGGACGCAGACGGGCGGGCCCCCGGCGGGACCAGTCTAGGGTCACCCTCCCACCCTTGCCTGCACCCCCGGGGTTGCCTGCGCACCAGTGTCGCTTTCTGGGGCTCCCGGACGGGGCAGACGGCCGGTGAGGACGGAGCCGGGCGCACGGCGACCGCCAGGCTACCCGGGCCATGACCACGCCCGTCCCCGTGGCCGCAGCGCCCCCACCCTGCTGCCGCCCGCCCCCTTCTTCCCCTGCTCCCACGCCTTCTGAGGTCTGGCGGCCTGGAGACCTCTCCCCTTGGAGTGCCCGGAGGAGCTGGGGCTTGGAGGGGGATCCCGGGTCGGTCCCCAGGCGCTGCCTTCCCTTCTCCCACCGCACCCCCGCGGCTGTGCTCGGAGATAACCGGAGGCTGCTGCTGAGGGCTGATGAGACGCTGGCTGCCCCCTCGCGGGACCCGGTGACCAGGCGGCATCGGGGAGAGGCGCACTGGGTCGCCGCGCGCTTTGCCCGCAACCAGCGCGCGTGGAATGAATGCAAAGGGCTCCACTCACGCTGGCATCGGAAAACGATTTCTCCGGATGGGCCTGGAAAGCCATGGCAGTGGATGCGGACTCAGGACCCAAGGGCTGGGAATCCTCTTTGGGAAGGTACCCCGTCAAGATCTTTACATTCGCCACGGGGCAGAACGGAGGCCCCAGGCCACCCAGCAAGGCCCAGGACTCCCAGGTGTTGAATGGGGTCAAGGTGAGTGGTGGTGCTCTGGCTCTGAGCATCTCTGGCCCAACGTGACCCAAACCCCGGAAATTGACCTTCCCTCCTTCCATGTGTCCTTTGATTTTCCCTCTGTGCCTGCACCGCAGTGGGGGGGGGGGGGTGGTCCGCTCCAGTCCCCAGCTCTCCACTCTGGGCTCAGCAGGGTCCCTTTGTTGGGGACCTCAGAGCACCCTGGCTTCTCAGTACCATTTCCCCCATTCCCTCCACCTCACTGCCTTTTCCAAAGCCTCCTGACCTCGGGGCTGGTGCCAAGGGCAGGGCTGGTACCCAGCCAGAGTGCTCAGAAGCTGCTCTTCTGGGCTGAAGTTGAGTCCAGCAGGAAGATCATGGCTCAGTGTCTCAGACCACTTCAGCTGCTGTAACAAAAACGTCAAATACCAGGTAGCTCAGGAACGACAGAAAAGCTCTGGGGGCTGGAAGTGCGAGGCTGAGTCACCTGGCCAACCTGCTGTCTGCTGCAGATCCACCTCCTCCTCCATAGGGGCCTGTCCCAGGACCTCACAGGGCCCAGGGGGAGGTGCCTTACTGTGTCCTCTCAGAGCAGAAAGGGTGAGGGGCCCCAGGGTCTCTTATCAGGGCACTAAGCCCATTCTGAGGGGCCACCTCATGACCTAATCACCTTCCAAAGGCCTACCTCCTAAACCATCACACTGGGGGTTAGGATTCAGCATATGAGAGTGTGTGTGTGTGTGTGGTTTCACAATTTGGTCCACAGAACTCAGGGAGGTGACAGGGATTTCAGAAGATGGTGACATGCCACCTTGAATCTGTCCTGCGCCAATGGCCACCGTGCAAAGGCTGTCTGTCCCACATGTGCCCCACACAGGCTTCAAGAGAAAGGAGCAGTCTGGTGATGGGGCCTTAATCACCAGCTTCAAGGAGTCAGGTGGCTACCAAAGAGGTTCCTTTAAATCAGGAGACAGAGGCACAAGGGGGCAGTCCAGATTCATATGTTGAACTCCCACACATTTCTCTCTTTCTGTGCTGGAGGCTGGAAATCGGGGCTTAGGGTGCTGACAGGGGCTGGTTCAGGTGAGCCCCTTCCAGGTGCGCCCTCACATGGTGGGGGTGCTGGGGGGGCAGAAGTGCTCAGGGGAGTCCTTCTGTTTATATTATTAGAAATGAGTTATGATGTCTTAGGATTTCACTTTCTTTCTTAGTTTTGGTGTTTTCCCTTGAGTTAATTACTGCCTATTTTTTCATTGGTTAATTTTCCGATCATTAATTCATCTCCAAACTCTGCAACGGAAATATAACTCTCTAGATAGATTAAAACACAGCAGGCAAGCTGTTGGGTTTTGGTGGTGGTGTTATTTGGAGCCTTCCAAGTCTTTGCTTCCATGTGAACTGCCTGTCCTCCAGTCTTGCGGTGGTCCTGGCATGGCCCATGATAACCCTGGGGCTGAAACCCATTGGCAAGACAATTGGCGAAAGTCGCAGGGTTCACTGTTGACCAAGGAAAATGACAGGCTGCCCTTATGGGAGGGGTGCTTCAGCGGGCTGCCCCTGTGAATGGGGAGACAGTGGATCGTCCCCCAATGGGTATGTGGTCTGAGGTGGCTTGTCTCCTAGAGGACTGGGCCCCACCCCAGGACTGGAGGCAAGTGGAGGTGACACATGAGGCTGTAGGGGTGGCCCTTGGTATAGTAAGCAGATCCTTTGAGAAGCAGAGTGCCCATGAGGCAGTGGGGACTGTGGGTTGGCTGCTTCTCACAGTATTAAAAAAGTCTACAGAGGAGACGCAAGAAATGGCAGCACGAGAACGCGAGCTGCAAACGTCTGTGGATTCTGAGGAAGGAGATGGCTTTGATGTGAGAGGAGGCAGCACGGGAGCGCCGGCAACAAGGTGCCATTGGAGACGAGACGGCAGCACTGCCAGGTGCTCTGAAGGAGGAAGAGGCCATCAAGGAAAAAGACAACTCCCGAGGGAAGCACAGGCGGAGGTGGCACGAGAACGTCAGCTGCGAAGCATCGAGCTGAAGGTAAGAGAGCTGCTGAAGACTGAGCGAGCATTGCTGCGAGGCACTGTAACAGAGGAGGCACTTGGGGGAGTGGAGAGAAAGGTGCCATCGGCCCCAGAAGTGCAGGAGCTGGGGAAGGATGAAGGGGTGGTGCCGGAGGCACTGGCCCCTCCTGTATTGAAAGCCCGCCCAGTGGTTGTAAAGAAAATAAAGACCCAGCCGCTGAAAGCTCCCCAAGGAGAGGAGCAGCGCCCTCCCCAGGTCGTGGAGCACTCTGGTCCGCCCTTATACTCAGGCTGAGCCAGTGGCTGTGGGACTTAGGGGTGGAAGGAATTGTTCTGTCGGGATCAGAGATGGGAAAGCTGTCTTCCCTGACAGCGCAGCCCGCCTTGAGGCAGCGATTACAAAATGTGAGGTGACACATACAGTAGCTGAAGCAATGAGAACCCAGAAAGAAAGAAGACCTGTTACTCACAGGAGGAATTTGAGGGGCCCTGGGAGGGTTACAAGGACCCAGATGTGGGTTGATTTGATACGGGCAGGAGTAGATGGAAGGAAATTAGACGGGAAGCCAAATAGGATCTCACTGGAGCTATGGCAACAGCTGAAACCAGAGCAGCAGTTCCAGCCATTAAGACCAAAGAGGCAGAGGTCAGAGACAGAGCCACGAGTCCGGCCTGTGTGTCTGCAAGACTTTTTGCTGGAGAGGCTGGAGAACAATGAGCTTCCTTGCACAGGGACCATTGCAGAGGACTGAGGGCGCATAGATTGAGAGAAGAGAATGCTGGAGGGGTGGAGTGTGGATAAAATGAGAGTTCCTGGGGCCAGGATTCTCACCTGGCCCTGGTTGACTAGCTCACTGCACACCTGTGGGCAATACATGGCTGTTGACTCTATATAAAGAGCTCAGCCCAGTGCTCTGGGTGACACGGTGGCATGGCTGCAAGGCTGCAGGAGAGCAGAGCAGAGGCGGAGTGGTGGCAGTGCTGAGGACAGAGGCCCAGAGGACGGCTGTGCGGGACGGCTATGCAGGCAGAGAGGCCCGGAGGACAGTGGTGCAGACAGAGACCGGCTTGCTGCATGCAGACTCACTCTGAGTGAACGGGATTCTAGTGACTGACCTGCCACCTGGAAATAAAGTTGGGTATAACCATTTGACCCCAAGAATGTTTTGCTGTCCATTTC
Source organism: Smutsia gigantea (assembly GCA_032199065.1). Lineage (NCBI taxonomy): Eukaryota > Metazoa > Chordata > Mammalia > Pholidota > Manidae > Smutsia > Smutsia gigantea. The sequence goes on along the minus strand of JAVSCE010003962.1, from coordinate 216,332 downwards.
TTTGGTCACACTGAATCTATAGCAAACTTGCCTGGGGTTGAAAGCCATTGGCAAGACAATTGGACAAAAGAAATATAGAAATTCCAAGACTCCCCATCTTGGTGAAGTTCCTATGGGTCAGTAGGTCTGGTCAAGGTTCATATCCAGAATGAAAGATAACTTGATGCATCTGGTGATCCTACTCCTAAGAAAGAACTACCGTATGTGATGAACCTCTTTGGGTTTTCAGGTTTTCCACAATTGGCAATGCTTCTCTGCCCCATTTATGGAGTTATTCGTAAAGTTTTCAATTTTGAGGGGAGCATACAGCAAGAAAGGGCCTGCAATGGGTCTGGATTGTGGAGCAAGCTGCTCTCCCAAGAGGCCTAGCGCAGTTGTCAGACTTCAGTGTGTGTGTGAGTCCCCTGAACAAACTGTCGTGTGCATCAGAATCACAGATTTCTGGGTCTCACCCTCAGGAATTCAGATTCAGGAGGTCTAAAATGGGACCTGAGAGTTTGCATTTCTAATGAGCCCCAGGTGGTGGTGCTGTTGTGCTGTTTTGGGGCCCAGTGGGGAGCTAGCAGAACCAGTGGGGTGTGGGAACTCCCCGGAAGAGAGGCACGCCCCTGCAGGTGACTCGGGGTGCAGACACTTAGGGCTTTGGAGAATAGCCAAATATTCCTCTGAAAATACTTATCCTCATTTAGAATAAATATGCTACTGAGCCGTAGCACCCCCAGGCAGCCACAGATTTGCTAGCTGTAGATTTTTTTTGTCTAGAATTTTATAGAAATGGAAATATACAGCAAATACTGTTTTGGGAAATATTCTTTTCCACTCAACATATTTGAGATGAATCCATGTTGTTGCATGAATCAATAGTTATTCCTTCTTATGGCGACATGGTGTTCATTGTATGGATGGAGCATACATAGTCTATTGATCCATTCACTGACTGATGGACATCTGGCAATTACCAATAAAACTACCATGAACACTTGTGTACAAGTCTTTGTCAGGATATATGCTTTAATTTCTCTTGGGTAAGTATCTAGCTGTAGAATGGCTGGGTCATCTGGTAGATGTGTGTTTAACTGTTTTTAAAAACTGTCGAATTGTTTTGCAAAGTGGTTATACCATTTTACATTTCCATGAAGACCATGTGATAACTTTACTCCACATCCTCACCAACACTTAGTATGTTCAGGCTTTTTAATTTTAGCCATTACAGTAAGTGTGTAGTTGCATCTCACTATGGTCTAAATCAGCATTTCTCTAGTGACCGAGATATTTTAGCAGGCTTTCATGTATGTGGTGGCCATCAGGATGACTTCTTGTCTGGTGTCTGCTCAAATATTTCACACATTTGAGTTACATTAGTCTTGGTTTTGAGAGTTCTTTACATATTCTGGAAACAAGTCCTTTGTCAGGTGCTTTGCAAGTATTTCCCCCAATCTTGGATTGTCTTTTCATTCTCTTAATAGAGTCTTTTGAAGAACAGAAGTTGTTAATTTTGTTGAAGCCTAATTTATAATTTTTATTCTTTTGTGGATCTTGCATTTTAGTGCTCTATTTGAGAAATCTTTACCTAAACCAAGATCACAAAAATTTTCCCCTAAGTTTTCCTCTAAATTTTTTTAAAGTTCAGGTTGTGCATTTATGTATGTAATGTTTTAACTGAGCAGGTATGAGGTATGGACCAAAGTTCATTATTACAGGTGACGCCCAGTTGTTTCTGTGCCATTTGTTGAACAGACATCCTTTCTCCACTGAACTGCCTTTGCACCTTTATGAAAAACTCAATTGACCTATATGTGTGGGTTTATTTCTGGACTCGGTTCCCTTCATTCATCTGTATTGATGCCAGTACAATACTCGCTATGAATGAACTGTGTCTCCTGCCAGATGCCCTCACCTCCCATGTGACTGCGCTGGAGATGGGGCCTTTAGGTGGTAATTATGGTTAATGAGGTCGTCAGGTGGGGCCATGATCCAATAGGACTGTGGCCTTGTAAGAAGAGGAAAGTCTCTCTCCCCGCCATGTAAGGATACAGCCAATGGTGGCCACCTGCAAACCAGGCAGTGGGACGCTAACCAGAAAACTGAATTGGTCAGCCTCTTGGTCTTGAACCTCTCAACCTCCAGAAAACAAATTTTTGTTGTTTAAGCCACTTGGTCTCTGGTATTTTTGTTACAGCAGCCTGAGCTGACTAATACAATACCACCTTATCATAGTTTTTAATGCATTTTTAAGTCAAATTAATGTAAGCCATACAACTTTGTTCTTTTTCAAAGTTGTTTTGACTGTTGTAGGCTCTTTGCATTTTATTTATTTTTTATTAAGGTATCATTGATATACAATCTTATGAAGGTTTCCCAAATAATGTGGTTATTACATTCACCCCCATTATAGAGCCCCCATACCCCATTGCAGTCACTGTCCATCAGTGTAGTAAGATGCCACAGAGTCCCTATTTTTCTCCTCTGAGCCATAGTGTATCCCCTGTGACCCCACACACACCATGTGCACCAATCATGAAGCCCCACAATCCCCTTCTCCCCCCACTCCCCCCTGCCGCCCCCCACCCTCCCTTTTGGTAACCACTAGTCCATTCTTGGAGTCTGTGAGTCTGCCACTATTTTGTTCCTTCAGTTTTGCTTTGTTGTTATACTCCATAACAAGGGAAACCATTTGGTATTTGTCTTTCTCCACCTGACTTATTTCACTGAGCATAATACCCTCCAGCTCCATCCATGTTGTTGCAAATGGTAGGATTTGTTTTTCTTATGGCTGAATAGTATACCATTGCATATATGTACCACCTCTTCTTTATCCATTCATCTACTGATGGACACTTAGGTTGCTTCCATATCTTGGCTATTGTAAATAGTGCTGCGATAAACAAAGGGGTGCATATGTCTTTTTGAATCTGAGAAGTTGTTTTCTTTGGGTAAATTCCTAGGAGTGGAATTCCTGGGTCAAATGGTATTTCTATTTTGAGTTTTTGAGGAATCTCCATATTGCTTTCCACAATGGTTGAACTAGTTTACATTCCCACCAGCAGTGTAGGAGGGTTCCCCTTTCTCCACATCCTCGCCAGCATTTGTTGTTCCTAGTCTTTTCTATCTTGGCCATCCTAACTGGTGTGAGGTGATATCTCATTGTGGTTTTAATTTGCATTTCTCTGATGATTAGGGATGTGGAGCATCTTTTCATGTGCCTTTTGGCCATCCGAATTTCTTCTTTGGAGGAGTGTCTGTTCATATTGGTTCTTTGCATTTTTATATGAATTTTAGAACGAGCTTTCCAATTTCTATAGAAAAGGCTGCTTGGATTTCTTTAGGTGAATGTGCACTGTCTGATTTCTGACCTTCATTCTTTTCTAATGAAGGCATTCAGTGCTACAAATTCCTTTCTATAGCCTACCTTCATTGAATTTCATGTTTGATATGTTGTTTTTGTTTTAATTCTATTCAAAATATTTTCCAATTTCTCTTTTTATTTCTTCTTTGACTCATTGTTATTTATGTGTGTAATTAGTTTCCATATACTTGAAGATTTTCTGGATATAGTTCTTTATTCCTTTCTGGATATATTTCTTATATTGACATCTAATTTGTTTGCCTTCTTATTAGAAGGGATAAAAACCATTTCACACCACTTGGCACCACTCACTGTATGGTGCAGAACATGGTCAGTCCAGGCTAGGTTTTTCACGTGCATTTGAAAAGAATGTACACTTTGCTGTTACGAGGTGAAGTAGTATATGAACATCTAAAAGGTCAAGTAAGTTCACAGTTTTTCCAGTCTTCTATATCCTCACAAAGTCTTTGTGTACTTGTCCCATCAGTTGTTGGGAGAGAGGCATTGGAACCCCCCGCATAGTGTATGGATCGGCTGTTTCACCAGGCCTTGTTTATGTTGAAGCTGAGTCATCGGGTGCACACGGAGTTGTCATGGCCTCCTGGGGAACTGAGCCTTGGGCATGAAATGATCTGTTTAGACCTGCTAATATCTCTGCTCTGGAATCGACTTTGGTATTAAGACAGCCACTCCACCTTTCTTTTGGTTAGAGTCAGCACCCATGCTCTTCCTTCTGACCCATTTGTATCTTAGCATTGAAAGTGTGTTTCTCATGACATCATATAATTACATCTTGCTCTTTTGTCCAATCTGACAGTTTCTGTTGTTTCTTGCAGGGTGTTCAGATCATTTATATTTAACGTAATATCAAGATGGTTGGATCTAGATTTACCACCTGCTATTTCTTTTCTATTTTTCCAAAGTGTTCTCTCCTCCCTTTTTGCTTCCTTTCTGCCTTCCTTTGGGTTCAGTAGGTTTTCAAGAAAAATTCCATTTCCCCCTCCTTTGTTGGATTATTAGCTGTATCCCTCTGATGTTATTCAAGAGGCTGCTCCTCCCAGTGTCAGTCTACCGTCAGGCGACACCACTCGCTGCACACAGTGCGAGGACATTGGTGTCCCTGCTGTCAGCGCACCTGTACGTGTCCTGAGCCCAGGGACAGGTGATCAGTTTTGTTGAGTCGTTCATTTTTTAAAGAGATTTAAATAATGAGGAAAAACATGTTCATATTTACCCACAACATTACCATATCTGGTTCTCACTCCTCTATGCAGATCCAGATTTCAAAATGGTATCATTTTCCTTCTGCTTTAAGGACAGCATTTCTTGCAGTGAGGACTTGCCACTGATGAATTCTTTCAGCTTCTGTTTCAAAACAGCCTTATTTCTTTTTTGAAAGATATTTTTCCTGAGTAAAGAATTCTAGATTGGCTGTTTTCTTTTTGTTCCCGACTTGGTAGATGTTGCACCCCTGCATTCTAGTTTGTATTGTTTTTAACAAGAAACCTGCCCTCCTGCATATCTTTGGTCCTCTGTATGAAGTGTGTCTGTCTTTTTTCCCCCTCTGCTTATTTTCTCATGGTCATTTGTTTTTAAGCATTTGATTCTAATCCTCCCAGTGTGGTTTCCATCTTGCTTGTTGTCCACAGAGCTCCTTGGATCTGTGGTTTATTGTTTATAACAAAATTGGAAAATTTTATCTTCAATTTTTTTGTTGTTTGCTCTTTCCCTTGGGGATACCAATGGCATGCACAATAGGTCATGCTCGGTTCAAATTTTTGTTTTTTTTCTCATTTGTCTTTATTCTCTGTTTTGAATAGCTCGAACTGTGCTACCTTGAAGTTCAATTGCTGTCTCTTCTGTGATGTCAAATCCATCCTTGCTCCCAACCACTGTCTTCTGCATCTCAAACATTGTGGTTTTCACCTCTAGAATTTAGATTTGTGTCCTTAAAAAGGTACCTTTCATGTCTCTACAAAGCACAGGCCACCTTACTTCCAGGTAGCTTTTTGAGTGAGGTGACATGGTGATACGGCATAGTGATTGTCACTTCATAGCTCCCATCTACTAATTCCATCACCTGAATCATTTCTGGGTCTGCTTTTGTTGACTATAGACCAGCTTTTCCTGCTGCTCTGCATCCTGGTAGTAATCTGTGATTGGATGCCAGACACTGAATTTTACCCTGTTGATTGCTGGATAATATTGTATTCCTGCAAATATTCTGGAATGTTGTTCTGTGGGGCGGGTAAGCTACTTATGAACAGCTTAGTCATTCTTCCAGGTCTTGCTTTTAAAGCTTTGTTTGGCTGGACCAGAGCAGTACTTCATCTGGGGTTAATGTTTCCTCAAGGCTGAGGCAAAACCCACTGGATTTTTCACCTGCCCACCTGTGTCAGAGGGGAAGGTAAAGCCAGTCTCTGTACCTGCATTTTGACCAGCAGCAAAATTGTGGGCTCATTAACTTTAAGTCTAAAAGATTTGATCGGGACCCAAGCAGCTCTTGACAGTTGATGGCAGCGACGGGCCCCGCCTGTCTTGCTGTGCCTGTACTGTGTCCTCAGCAGACCTCTAGACTCTCAGGCAGGGGCCGGGCTTGGGCTCAGTCCTGCCCCTGAATACGGGCGTAATTCATGTGCTTGAGGTTCACTGGGATGAGGGAAATGTACTCTGTAAATTTAAACATTTTGACATTTATTGACATTTACTCTCCAGCCCAACATATAGTCTATTTCATCAGTCGCTCCATTTGCACTTGAAATGGCGATTAAGTCGATTTGGTGAATGTGGTTGTTCAAATTTTCTGCATGATTACGCTTCTTTCCCTAGTGGTGCATTGATTACTGAGAGAATTGTGTTACCATCTCCAGCTATGTTTGCTGATTTATTTCTCCCTTTAATTCTGTCAATGTTTGCTTCATATCTTTCATGCTGTCAGATTCCTGTGTCTTCAGAGCCCTTGGTCGGCTTGCAGCATTTGACACAGGTCATTCTCCTCGTCTTAAAGGTCATTCAGTGTGATGCTAATCTCACCATTGACTTTCTTACAGTTATGTTTGCATATTGGTATTCCTTTTGGCCAGCTTTGCTCTTTGATCGGGGCTTCACAGGGACTATACCCTGTCACGTGTACAGGCTTGCTGGTGTTTGCTTCCCCGTGTCTGTCTGTTGCCCCAAGCAGGGTATGGCACACATGCTGGATGCTGGCTGGTCAGCGGAGTGCACACTTCACAAACTCCCATACAGGGGCCCTGGGAGGAGGGACAGTGTGGGCTGCAGGGTGTCCCTGGGTCCCACTAGCTGGGAGGGAGCAGGTCCAGTGCTCAGCCCCTTTGATGCAGCTGGTCCCAGGGCACCCACCCCTCGTGGGGCAGGGGATTTGTCCTTGTTTACTGTCCTTGCTGAGACCGGATTTGTCTTCCAGTGCCATCTGCGGAGTTACTAGCACTATTTCCCATCGCCTGCGACACTGTGGAGGGATTTGCCTTAGCCAAGGATTCAGGGCTGCAGGCATACCCTCATCCCGCTTACCACGCTCTCGGCAGTGACAGCACTGGCCAGTGATGGAGGAGGAACTCCGTGGCCTCACTGGTGTCACTGCATGGCCCCTGTGTAGGTGCTGTCCCGGTGGGGGGCAGCTTTCCAGGAAGGAGGTCTTTGAGCCACGGTGCTGCTCCATGTAGCAGGACACGTCTGTGACTGGGTCTGGGGGTGGCTCCTGTCACCCTCACCCCTGGGGCATTGCTGTCGGTGGCCGGGTTCTGAGTTGTCCCTGGCAGTGGGACCCACCTTCTGCAGGGCAGGTGTTCTGCTTATAGAGTTCAGCTGCCACAGGGTCACTGGCCAGTGAGATGGGGGTGGGGCTGACGGGTGTTTCTTTGCAAATGATTCACACTTAGCAAGGTCCATCCACTCCATCTTCCTGGGCCATTTGCCAGGCCGCAGGCCCAGAGAGGCTGTGCAGTCGGGTGGATGGCGAGGCGATGCCAGGCAGAGCAGCAGGTGACCTGCCTAGGACAGGTGATGAGCACACGCATTTGCTGACCCTGAACCTGTGTCTCGCCCTTGTCACCCAGCCCAGTGACTGCTGAGCCTGTCCACACATCTGCAACTTCACACTCTGCTGCCTTAAAGGTCTTGGTGTCCCAGGACAGAGCACCCCGCTCTGAGACGCAGTTGGCCCACTGCCGCACACTCAGGTGGTTGGGCTCTCTGGGGCTCCCCTACCCCTAGGATGAGGTGGGCTGCCCATGCTAGCAAAACGTGGAAGGGGGGAGAAGCTGAGTATGGGCTGCAGCCTCTCACCTGCTGCGGCAGGGCCAGGGGGCCTGTCCCCCTGCCTGCCTGGTGCACGTGTGCAGAGGGCACGCACATTAACCACTTACTTTCTCCCACTTCTCAGCCTCCCCCGTTATTTATATGGGGGACATTTGTGAAGTTTGTCACGTAGGCCTTTCAGGTTAGAGAATGACACTCAGGTGGCTGGAATCAGCATTGCCAGGCGTGAAGGCTGTGGGCTGTCGCTTCATGGAGGACGTAAGGTCTGGAGGAGTGACCGCTCCGTGCCATTGGGAGGCAGCAAACACGCCTGGAGCTCACACACAGGCACAGAGGACGGTGCTGGCTGCCCAGCCGGGGGCTCTCTGACGCAGCGTCTGGGTGGGCTGGTGTGGGTGTGGCGGGAGCCTGGCAGAGGCCTGCTGGTGGCTACTGGGGCATCCCTGGCACCTTCGCTTCCCCAGCTTGCTTGGCACAGCCTGCTTCCAGTCCGGAATGCGGCAGGTGTCCCTGTGAAGACACCCCTCCCCGCTGCCCACACCACCGTTCCTTCTGTCTGGGAAGCTGGGTCCAGCGCTGAGCACACAACATCCAGATCCTCTCTCTGCTTTAGCCCTTTATGTAAAATATTTAAATTTAGCCAACTTCAAAGGCAATACCCATTTATTATGTTAAAAGGGCAAACATCACAAAAGCACAAAGAAGAAACTGAAAACCTGGTTCATGAAAATGTCATTTTGGTTCACGCCCTTCTCTCTGATGGGGTGCGTCAAACTCCCCTCACCCCGTGGGTCTCTGACTGGTTCGGTGGACAGTCGTCACCTACCGTTGATCCTTGGGGCCAATGGCTACAAAACCTTGACCTTTCATTGCAGTTTTTGGGATGGTAATACATCAGCTGTTTATTTTATTTCTATTCCTAAATCTTTCACTGACTTAATAGGACTGAAGGCAAGATCCATTCCTCTCTCTACTTGACAGAGCATGTTTAAGGTGTATGTGTCTGAAAGAGAAACAGAAATCAAGTCACCAGGCAGGCAAACAGCCATACGAGTTTGGGTTCTGCAAAGTGCCAGGCACTGTCCGTGTGATACTGAGCACCCCAGGCCCTCCTCTGCTATCCAGAGAGCTCTTCCTACAGAATTCCAATTAGTTTTCTAGGTGTGCTAGAAAAGCACAAAGAGAAATCTCTGGATTGGCTCCCTGTGTCAGCCCAAGAAATGTCTGTCTAATGAAAAACACACAGCAGACACACCCTTGAGTACTGAGACTTTACATTTATTCATTCCACTGCAAACGCAGAGTTCTGTCTGTGGCGCCCACTGCTCGGCCCTCCCTTCCCTGCAGGGCTGCGTCCTGCACCTCACACAAGAGGGGTCTAACTCCGGAACTATATACATTCACAGTTCTGAATGCCCGCTCACTCTAAGTTACTGTCAGAGAGAAAGAGAATCAGGAGAAACAAACATCATCAAAGTCTGTTTATCAGGGATTTTCTCCTGAGAATGCACAGCGGCATCTCATTCAAAAGACCCTTCATCCACAGACATGGAAGACGGGAGCCCCTCACCCAGGCCCCGCCCTCTGAATATTTTAGTCTGTTCACCTCCTTCATTGGCCATTTGTAGGTTTTTCTCTTCAAAATGCTCCCATGCATTCTATAATCATGAGATCAGTTACTGTTGGCTACCAAGGCTGCCTCTGCCTGTGTTGGATGTCTGCAAGACGAGAGTCCTGGGAATGACCTGCAGTGGCCCCCGTGGGTGGCGTGGCAGCAGTGTGCATGCTGGGACAGGTCGGAATGTTCAGAGCTGAAGTTAAGGGGTTTTCTTTTGCTAAGACGTCTGTGGGTAGGAATGCACATGGATACCTCAGGAAGTCAGTGAACTTTTTCCCTTGGACTTCTGGCCCTGTTGGTCATGTCCTATAGAGATGCCCCAGACAGAAAACCCAATTCACCCTAGAAATTAAAAAGAGAATTTTTCCTAAACAATGATTACTGTGCTTGAAGGACAGCCTCATCATGTCACATGGAAATGGCGAGGCAGTACAATCACACACACAGGTGACACCGAAATGCTTTCTGTGTTGGGGGCAGTGCTCCTCACACATTCTCCTTCCCATGGCGGAGTGGATGCAGCGACACGGGAGGCCACACGCAGGTGGGGGCTGTCTGCACAAGGCTGTCATTGGACACCCTTGCCATCCGCTCCCCTCCGCAGTGCTTCCCTCATAGCAGCTCGTCTTGGCCCCGGGGCAGGCCCCCATGCCTCAGAGCAGGGGAGCGGACAGCCGGCCTCCACCGGGACCTGCCCACCCCGAGCTCTGCAGCCTGCTCGAGGCTCACAGGAGCACAATACGCCACCCAGCCCACCCCACCAGCCTTCGGCGCTTCGATTGGTGTTTATGTTACAGTGAAGTAGACCGTGTCACATTCAACAGAAACATGAAGATGGCCATGCTTATAAAAAAGAGTGGGATTTGAAAAGCAGTAAGGAAGCAGAAAAAGGGGTCCTGGGCCACGTGCTCATGGTGGGCCTGCACAGGAGAAGGCCTGGTAGGGAGAGGCTGGAGAGAGATTTAAGTCAAAGCCCCAAACAGCCTCAGAGTCTATCAAAAAAAAGGGCCTATAAATAAATATCCTCTGACCCTCAAAGGAAAACTGAAGTAGAAAACGATTTTCTTTTTTTTTTAAAAAACTGCTGAATGTTTCCTGAAGTATCTAAATGAAGTTTATAAAATACTCATGGAGTTCCCACAAATATAGAAACGTTTAAAAGTCACAGCTCTGCCAGGTTGTGACTCGAGGTCGGCAGTGGCTCTGTGCTCAGAATATAGGCGACATGCCCCCTCCCCCCAGCCTTCCACGAGCTGCCGAGAACTGACCACAAGGGGGATGTCAGGAAAAACTGTAATGGAAAACTCAAAATCAAGATTCTCTGGGTGGAAACGAAGCAGCGCCTGGCGTCCACCCAGCCCTGGCCAGCAGGCCGCCCCGCAGACCTGGCCGCGTGGAGACCAGGTGTGGGGTAAGCCTGTGTGTGCTGTTCCAGGCGTTCCGCACAGGGCACCCCCATGCCGGGCTCCGCACAAAGGGACAGTGAAGAGCCGTTCAGGCGTCCTAGACTGCGGCCTGGGATGGCAAACAACAGCACGTGGGGGAGCACGGCCGCGTGGAGGCCACAGAGCTGGGAGGGGCCTCGTCTCCCCAGAACCTTCTGTTCTAGTCCAGTTTCTTACGAAAAGGCTTCCTCCCAGTGTCTGAGTTCTCGGGGCTGAAGTCGGCACAGAAGCCGTTGGGGCTCGGGGCTGGGGGAGTCTGTGTGCAGCTCTCAAAGCGTGTCTGCTGGGGGTACAGATACTCCTCTGCGAAGTCGGGGTACATTTCCGCAAACCTGTTGAAGTCAGCTGGAAAGATAAAGGCATCTTGGTCATGGGGGCCCCTACCCCAGGCCTGCATGGGTGGTAACCTCGCTCCTGCCCAGGGGTTCGGGGGCACCCCACGTTTTCTCTGTGGCATGTGACTGCTGTGAAGGCGAAGGGCAGACGACTGAGAATTTTCAGCTCATTTCGCTTCGGGGAGACCCATGGACGTGTGTTTGAATGCAAACTGCATGACACGTTTGATGTCCAGCATGTGTGAGGGATGTGCTGCTCATAAAAGGAGCTGGTTTACGGGCGGGATGGAGGGTCTACACGATGGCTGGGTGCTTCACCAGGTGCTACCGACGGACACATCTGTGCTGGGGACACGAGGCATGCACAGAGGGTCACCCTCTGAGCGGCTCACGGGGCCTGAGTGGCTTTGTGCTCGTGCATCTCCCGGTGGCCCTAGGGCATGGTGCCAGGGTGGAGCACACCCTCGGGCTCACGCTCAGGGTGCCCGAGGGCCCGGTGGTGCTCTGAGGCCCTGGTGCAGAGTGCACACTCTGGCGGCTGGGGGAAGATGGCCAGTGTCCCCAGGGGAGGTGGGGGTGGCTTTTCTTGGGCAAGCTACACCGGCCAGTGCTCATGACGACTTCCATCCCGGAGCCCCTGCTGGGATGCACTGCCTCTGTTCATGCAGGGATGCCTCCAAACCAACACCCCTCAACCAACACACACCCCCCGAAACACACACACACACCCAAGCCAATATACCCCCAACCAACACACCCCCTGAAACCAACACACATACCTTGCTCATGGTCTGACATTTGGCTGCAATTTTAAAAACACATCCCAGTGAGACCTGGCCAATAACCTTCCTGAGCAAACGTGTATGCTTTCCAGTGAGCAGATGGGTGTTGCCCGGGGGTCCTGCTGGCCCTGCCTCTCCTCCTCGGCCTGTGCACTGGCGTCAGGTCCACCTGAGGGGCTTGGCCAGCCCACGTAGTGTGGCTACAAGTGACAGAGCCAAAGCTCCTGGGAGAGGAGACGCCCCCATGGTCAGACCTGATGGGGGGCCGGATATACTACTCCCCTGGGGTCCCCCGTCACAGACCCCAGGCTGCTGCAGCCCGGCCTCAGCACATGCCGCCTGCAGCCCCGGGTCAGCATCTATCATAGGGCTCTGGGCTTTACAGCCAGGCATGAAATGTGGGTTATTAATTGTCGGCAGAAATCAGATTTGAAAGCTCCCAGTGGATCCTTGCCAGGTTTCAGAAAGAGCCTTCCTCTGGAGAATTCTGTTGCACAGGATGACGGGAGCCTGCTGAGCCCAGGTGGGCAAGGGCTCCGTCTGTGTACCCCCACCCCCCACATTTGCACAACTCAGCCACCCCCTGCTCCTGGGGCCACTCACCAAATGTGATCCTCCCCTTCTCCTCCTGGTCGATCGCCTGGAAGAGGTCGGTCACTGAAAGTTCTGCCACCCCTAGGGCGGTCTTGAGGATGTTGGACAGAGCACCCTCATCGATGCTGCCGTCCTCCTGAGACCCGTACATCTGCGGGGCGGGGGTGGCGTCACCCATGTGCTCCCCACCCCTGCTAGCCTGGGTGGCTCACGGCATGTCGGGGTCTCCAGCAGGCCCCGACCCGTGGGTCCAGAGCCCCAGTACCGGAACTCAGTTGCCAGCCACGTGTGGAGATTCCTGAGTGGGCACCCGCCCTCCCACTGGAGGCAGGACATTCGTCCGCCTGGGCAGGGATGGTGCCCCGGGGCCTTGCCTGGCACACGGGGGCATTCACTGCAAACGCTTGGCGACAGGAATGAGCCACCACCTTGCTTGGCCTTTGAGGCGACCTGCTGGCCATGCCACTATCCATGGCCTCTGCTGGTTTCTCTCAGGCGGCCGAGCGGTCACTGCAGGGGTGCTACCCAGAGCGTGGGCCCTGGAGGGGGCTGTCTGGGAGGCACTGGCGACGCGCATCCCGCCCCTTCAGGTGGGACCAGCAGGACGCACGGGGGCCCCACCCTACCCTGGTGTCTCTCCTTCACAGCCTGGTTCACCTGCCCCTTGGGCGGGAGCATCGGCAGGCCACCCAGCAGCACAATCCCTGTTCTGACGTACAAGCCCAGGGCCTCCTGCCATCACAGGCTCTGCTAGGTGCCATTAGAGGAGCTGCTGGGGCGCTGAAGGCAGAGCCAGCCAAGGGGCCATGAGCCCTCAGGGCCTGCCCAGGCCGGGAGGAGGCAGGTCAGGCTTCCCTAGGCTGGGGCTACCAAGTACTGACATTACCCAGCTAATTCCCCTGGGGTGACCCACATAAGCCATCTTGACCTGAGGGGGTTTCCCAGAATTGCTGTGGAGAGGGCCTGCTGGGGTTGTGAGAAAATGGGGTTCTCCAAGAAGTGAGAGAAAAGCAGCTTCCTGACTTATACATTAGGCTCCAGTGAGTCTGGTTAATGTGGGTTCTGGGGGGCACCCCCCTGAGACCCTGACACAGCTGTGTCTCCAGGTGGGCCCAGTGGCCTAGCTCCTCCCCAGGTGACAGTGCCCCAGTGAAGCTGGGACTGAGGGCAGCCAGGTGACTCTGCAGGTCAGCTGGGACTCCATCGTGGGCCTATCCCCACTCCCAAAAGCCCTGCACCAGTGCAGCCCAGCCCAGCTCCGGCTCTTCCTGTGGTCAACAGGCTGATGCAGAGGCAGAGTTAGGAGAGCTGATGAGGCATGGGGCTGGCAGACATGCCGCAGGACTTGGCGTGTGGCGCCCACCAGCGCCGTCCAGGTGCCCTGCGACTTCCAGAGACCCTACTCTATGGCCTTCCTATGGATGTGGACTCCTAACTGTAGGAGCAAATACATTCAAGGAGGTTTGGGGGCATTTTTACAAACAACAGCTAGTATAAGATAATGTGCCAATAGCAGGCAAACGATGACTTACAGTGTAATAAAACCGGAAAACCTACCGTAGATCTGATGTGACTCCATCTCACTGTCCCTACAAATCAAACTCGTGTAACTCCACACTTGCCTTGAATGCCAGCTGGATGGTGTCCAGAGTCTGGGACGGCCGGCAGACGACAGACAGGGCCACCACATACTCCCGCAGGTCTATCCTGCCACCTCCACTCTGTGAAAGAGAGATGCTCTCAGGAGAAGGCTCAGCGACTTCCTGAGGGAGTGCAGGGCTGGGGTTTTGATCCTGGCCTTTACAACAATTTTCAGTCTGTAAGACTGTCATGTGATGCGTATCAAGAAGGCACATGGCATGACAACTGTCCCCTGCTTTCCTTTCAGGAAAACAAACCGGCTGATGGCAGGGCTCCGATGTGGCTGAGAACCCGGTCTGCTTACAGCAAAGAGTAACAAGCATGCAGGGCAGTGAACTCGGCTGAGGTGTAGTGCTGGCCACTCAGCACCAGGCGGCTGCAGACTCTGCTGGGCGCCCCAGGCAGGCTGGGGATGCACGGACGGCAGGGCACCGAGTGAGAGGGCGCAGCCAGCAGGCAAACAGGGGGCAGCGGCTGGGTGGGGGCAGGACTCCTGTCCAAGAGGCCAGGGCGGGTGGGTGGCGGGAGGACACTGGGCCAGGGGGAAGAGGCAGGACTCCAGGTCACGGGGGATGACTCAGGGAAGGGGTTTCTGGCACACTGTCTGCCCCCCATGGGTGTGGGGTGGTGGCACACAGGGCACCTGGGTGTCCTTTGAGGGGAAACGGCAGCCTTTCCTGCAATGGCCCCTGGCCCCAGGGTGAGGTGTGGAGGACTCCAGGGTGAGGTGTGGGGACCCCAGGGTGCTGAGGCAGGGGGCAGAGGGGACCCCAGGGTGAAGGAGGGTGCTCGGAACCAGGTGGCTGGGTTCACGCAGGTGATGCCTATGAGTTCCCGGTCTGGGAATGCATCTGGCCCCGGGGTGAGAGGTCCTCCCTGTGAACCGTGGAGTCCCCCACCTCGCCACCCAGTGTGCACGTTAATCAGCTGGAAATGGAAACCCGCCACCTGCTCGCTGGGGTGGGACACACGATGCTTGGCCAACAGCGGCGGGTCACACGTAGCCACAGGGTGCCCCGCCATCCACGGTCCTGGCTCCTGTTCAAACCCCCACTGCCCAAGCACCCAAGCGGCTGCAGCCCAGCTGGGGCTGCGCTGGCAGAAGGTGCATGTCAAGGCCGCAGGGCCAGGGTCCTGGCTTCCCCAGCTGGCTGCGAGAGCGCGAGCGCAAGCACGAGGACTGGCGCGGGGGCAGCCGAGCAAAGATCATGTGACTTGTGCGGAGGCTGCCAATCACCTGTTGCTCACTCGCCACTCGCCTGACTCCTGGGTCTGCCACACCGTGGCGCCCCTCGCTGCACACAGAGCACATTGTGCTGTCCTTACAGTCACACTGTTCACATGGAACACGCCGTGTGTCTGCACAGAACACTGGTTTACACAGAGCATGCCATGCGTTCACACGGAACATGCTATGTGTCTGTGCAGAATACTGTGTGGTTTACATAGAGCACGCCATGCATTCATATGACATGCCATATGTTCACACTGAACATGCAGTGTGTCTGCACAGAACATGCATGGCTGGAGCAGCCCTTGTCACACAACTGACGTCGGCCTGGCTCCTATGCACCGGGTCTGTGTTGGGATGCAGACACTGAGGCAGACCAGGTGTGGTAGCCTGCCCCTCCGGGCACAGTCTCCCACCCCTAAGTCCCCCACACCCAGAGCTGCAGTGATCTGAGGGCTGACCCCCATGTGACCAGGCCGTGCGTGTGGGTGGAGGGGTGGGGTGCTGTCCCAGGTCCAGTCCTCACACACCACACGGAAGGCTGACAGCCATGGAGAAAGAGTCCCTGTGGAGAAAGACCAGCCAAGTGGGGTCTCTGGGGAAGGGGACACTGATACCAGCAGGCCTGTGAGTGGTCGAACTACAATTGCCAAACCACCGGTGTGCTTATCAGCCACTGTTAACTTTAATGTCAAGTTTCTGTGTGTATCTGAAAACATGGGAGACAATACGCCATATGGCAGGGGGTGGACTGCAGGACAGGCAGTGAGGGGGTACCTCCTCTCCCCCAAAGCTGTCTCAGGGATGTTTATATCACAGTGAAGACAGTTACTCCGAGGTCAGAGGTGGTGCCCCAAAGCCTCCCACCCAGGGTGGCACTTACCTCATCAAACAGAGAAAACATGTCTTCTAGTGTGTCCGAAAGGGGGACTTCCAGGTAGGCCGCGAACTCTGGGAGGTCGATGGCGTCCCCCCTCTTCCTTTTAGCACTTTCTGAGTATCTGTCCAGATCTTTTTCAAGTTTTTCTGGTTTTAGACTAAAAAAAGAGGGAAGGAATTTTTTCAGTAGAATTACAGAATGCTAAAAATACCACTGATATTTACTGTTATATTTAAGGACTCAAGAAAATATTAAAGTTGTTTATATAACAGGCAGTAAGTTAGTTTCCAAGAAAAGGTGTTCTAATAATCTGAAGGCACACAAGGTACTTTGCTGAAGCGTCTACACCGGCATTTGTACCCCCGTGGATGTATGGACCCGCACCCTTGGGCGGGTCAGTCAGCCAGGCGTTCTCCTGGGGAGGCACCCATAGACGGCTGCTTCTGAGCTTCAAGGGTTGGAAGACACTTCCATGCAGATCGAAGTTGATATTTGAAAAAAAAAGCCCCACAGAAACCTGAGAACCAGCGCCATTTTCCCCTCGATCTCCCGGCTGGCCTCAGAGCCTCCGGGTGGGTCACACAGTGTGCGTGGAGACCCCCGGGCCTGCGGACGGCAGCTCGGCAGGCTCTGCCAACCCTCCCTGCATCCACGAGGGCCACACTTGCTCTGCCACGTGCGCCAGGGCTCCGATGCCTGTGACGGCTTTGAAGGGGCGTAACTTCTGGCCAACCGCCCAAACAAGAAAAAACAGCAACTCACCCCAGGCCCCGCACCAGCCTGGCAAATTCTAGAAGGCAGGTGTCCGCGGGGAGACGAAGCTGTCCTTCCGCCAGGGCCAGCTGGCAGTCCTCAAACGTGTAGTCGGTTACAGAGACGCCCAGGGCGCTGCAGGAGAGAGGCGGGCACCCCCCATCAGCCTGCCCCGCTGGCGGAGCCGCAGAATGCTGGAGGGACACTCGGGGTGACGGCAGGCATCGGCACGTGGCCTTAATAATACGAGGCTCTGCAGGGCCCCTACCTCGTGGACTCTGTGGAGTCAGCTTTGACGGCAGAAATCCACGCGGCAGAGCCACCTGCCGACTTACATGCCCATCTTGCTCAGACCCCAGTGGCATCCACACCGCCCGGCGATTTGTCCGTGAGAATGTGTACATTTTTAAAGGGCGACCCCTCCCACTGTGGTATCTAAGACCTTTATCTGCCTGGTAAATGATACACCTCCTAACATTTCCTGTTCGAATTCTGCACCCCCATAAAACTTACTTTAGTTAAACACTGAAAGGAGAAACGGGAAGAGAAAGTCATGAAGAGTACATTTTCCTAGAGTCAGAATCGCCCACGGGGCACCACAGGGAGGGGGCAGTGGGGACCGAGCACCTCTGCTTGGAAAAGCCCCCAGTGTGCCCGCTGGCACTCAGCTTGAGAAAGAACCTGAAGAAGCCAAATAAGCTGTCGGATCAGGAGAGCCCACGTCTAGCGCCTGAGAACTGGGCTAAGGCACGAAACACGTGAGGACGCCTGACAAGCCGGCAAATCCCTCTGACCCCCATTTTTCAGGACTTGTGTCCAGCTGTGAGTAGCCCCTCTGTCCCTTCCGCTCCCGTTGGCACAGCAGAGGCAGCTTCTGGCGACTGCGAGAGCGGGAGGCTGGGTGTCGGAGGCAGTGCCCGGAAGCCCACCTTCCTGCAGGTAGACCTGGGGAGGGCTGGGTGGGAGGTCCTGCTGGAGACCCTGGCTGAACCCCCTCCATACTCCCGCTGGGCCAAGAGCACAGGGGGAGGGAGGCTGGCTGGCTTTCCCTGAGCTGGTTACCCTGCTGAACCAGGAAGGCCATTCCCCCTGGGCGAGGGCTGGGAGAGCAGGGCGGCTCCTCCCCAGAGAGCTGTCTGGGCCTGAGCAGGGTGAAAGACGTGGAGGAAGGTGGGAGAGGAGATGGGCTTCCAGCAGAAGAGGAGTGGCATCCTCACCCTAACCCTGACCTGGGGCGCCCTCCTGAGTTCTGCGAGTCAAGGGGGCATAGTTCTCATGTGAGCCCACAGAACGCAGCTCCAGCATGCAGCAGCCTTAACTGCAGCCACTGGGGGGCGAGTAGGCGGAATGCCAAGGTGCACAGAAGGACGATGTTTAAAGTCCATATTGAGCACGAAATATACACACTGAACAGCAGACTGCAAATTTCAATTACTGGAAATGGGGCTACCCCAAGCTTCGCAGTCAGCTCAGTATTAGCATTACTGGGGCTCTACCCCGCCGGGAAACGAGCACGCATGTGGTGTCTGAACAAGAGGGCGCGGCCCCACGGGGCAGGTCAGGAGCTCCACCTGTCCTTACAGATGACCGGGAGTTGCTTTGAAAGCTGGCGCCTCCCTCAAGCCAGTGGGGAAGTCAGGACTCAGCCATTTGACAGGGCTGTGCCCAATTTCTGGACGGGTCACCTCTTCCTGAAGAGAACATGGGGCAGCCACCGTGCGATCACAGACATGCCCTCCCCCACCCACACATTGGCTGGGCTTCTCATCTTGACAGGAGTTCCCCGTGGCCGTGCTGATATTATGTCAACCCCACAGGAGGGGAACAGTGGTAATTAGGACTTTCCTCCAGGCTGGTGAGTCCCCTTGGCAAACCGAGTGACAGTCCTTGGGGACAGAAGCCGAAACTGAACAGGAGCATCTCAGACTATTCCGCAGCAGGGACGAGGCCAGCTCAGGGCTGCCCACAACACGCGTGGGAGTCCTGGACATTCTCAGGTAGAACTGAGGACTGGGAGGTGACGACCCCCTTCCGCGTTGCCCCAGTTCTCCTGTACCTGCTGGGCCAAGGCGGCGCCCTGGGGGTTATCTGCCCTTTTCTGTGGAGCATATGAGGCTTCTCCATTAATATGGAGTTTCTTTAGGATGTACATTTAAAAAATTTTTAGTAGCTAATTTATTTGACCATGTGCTAAAAAAATGCACTAACTCACTGAGGCTGCAATTCTGTGGCTGTTATTTATCAAGCGGTTAGATGGTGTCACCACGGGTACCGATTTCCCAAAAGTTGAGAGTCCAGTGCATCCTGATGGCTGACTGCCCCATATGTGTCCTGGCATGTGATTTAGAGAGGGAGAAGGAATCTGAGGTGGGGGCTGGAGAGGAGACGGGGAGTGTGCACTGGCCTCTGTGCCCTGCACCTGGCCCCTCGAGGAGCGTGTGGGCAAAACCAGAGTATGCTGCTGAGTTTTGATTTGCATTCGTGGAGGTCAGGCATGTGACTGCTCCATACAGTCACAGACTGCACAAGGTGGGGCCTGGGTGTACACGGTGAGCAGAATGCACAAAGCAGGGCCTGGGGTGTACACAGGGAGGAGACCCACTTGATCTCAGAAGCCTGTCCCACCAGCCCTCCCAGCCCCGCAGGCCTCCCCACAAGTGACACGCTCTGTTAGAGCTGCTCCTGGCACCTCAGTGGCCAAACTCAGAGGCAGCCTGGGTAGGAGCAGGATGAGAGAGGAGAGAGGGAATGGGACGTGGAGGGATGGAGGCAGGCAGAGGGGCAGGTATGGGCTGGACTGCCACTGTAAGAAACCCCTGGGGAATTGTATGATAGTAGGAAGTGAGACTGTCCCTAACAGCATGCCTGCTCATCCTGCCAGTGGCACAAGTTATCTTATAGGAGGACACGTGTAAAGCCATGCTTAGCTCAGTGAGAGGAATAAAAGCAGTAAGAAACATGCATGCGTCAACTGACAAGTGAGGCTTCAAGGATACCCCACCTGGGTCCTGAAGTCTGCCAGGCCTCACTGCCTGTCTCCATTGGGGTGACCGGCAACTGAGGGCTATGGGCACACTCGAAATTTGTAAAATGATGCAATGGTTAACCATTTTCTAATGTTGAACAAGTGGGAGTATCACCAAACAAGAACAGGAGACATGAGGCGAGTAGCCCGCACCCCGTCACTTCTTCCTCGCTCACTTTGTAAAAACCCATTTTTCTAATGCTACAGGCTGTTTTCTCTAAGCAGCGCTAAGGTGGAAGACAGCAGGTGAATGCCAACAGCGGTAACACTCAGGGGACTGAAGGGGACCAGCGCCTCCACAGATGCCTCCAGGCAGTCCCGGGAGAAGGGGGTGCCCACTCACTCGGCCATCACGCGCCGCACGTTGCTGGCGTACAGCGCAGGGTCCTTCTTCTCCTCCTCGGAAGGGCTGTACACGGGCAGGAACTGAGCACACAGAGAAGGCTGTGTTACTTCCACAGTACCACAAGACACTCACCCTGCCTGCACCATCTTAAGGGACAGCCACAAGTGGGATCTGTCAATGCATCTCCCAAGAGGGCCATCCCACGAGCTTCCTGTGTGCGCAGGAACTCCGCCTACCACCACCCCTCACCCAGAGTGTCGGCGCCCCTGCCCCAGATGGAAGCCCCTGCTTGCCAGCGCGTTTCTGCATTTCTGACTTCCCGTACTGGGAGTTTCTACATACAAAAGAATTACAGTTGATCTTTGAACAACTTGGGGTTAGGGGCACTGACATGCCCTACAGTAAAGATCCACGAGTAACTTCCGACTCCCCCTAAAACTTTACTAATAGCCCACTATTGACCAGAAGCCTTATGCTGATGACATAAATACTTGATAACACATAATAACACATATTTTGAACATGTATTATACACCATACTCTTACTATAAAATAAGCTAGAAAAAAAAAGTGGCTTTTCAAATGTCGCAAATCTCCAAAAAATTTCCAGTACATTTACTGAAAAAAGTCTGCATGTAAGTGGACCACACAAACTTGAGTTGTTCAAAGGTCAACTGTACAGCAGGGCATCTGTGGAGATGTCAATATAACATTGTGTAATGTGGTGTCTGTGGAAACAAAACAGTCTGTATAGACAATGTAACACTGTAGAAAGCCCACAACTTTGTATCATACAGACAACAATGTGATATTATACAACATTGTATCCATGCAAACAACAGAACATTTTATAACAGTATAACTAAACAGACAATCCAGTACTGTACAGCACTCTGTCCGGACTCCCATGGACGCTGTGTGACATGCATCCACACAGACCCAGATCAACACTGTATTTACTTAGACCCCAGAAGACACTGCATAAAACTATCTATACAAACCTCAATTTCCACTTGATTGTGAAACTGACACAGCGTAAGCCACAGGATCTCCAGTCTTAAAAACAAACACATTGATAGCTCTGGTTAACAGATTCTCAATTCCTTTCAGTTAAATGACTTCCAGTTCTGGAGCACAATCTCTGGACCCCCTTCCCCTGAAGAGGGCACTACTAGGAAGTTAATTCTCTTCCAGGAGGGGATGCTAAGCCTCCCTCAGCCTGAATCAGATTAGAACACAGTGATGTGTGAGAAGCCTACTTCTATCACGCAGTGGTCTCCCACTGCTCCTATTAAATACATCCATACCTGCACCTTTGATCTGTCCTGCAAGCCACCATTTCTCAAGTTGGTCCTCCAGCTTAGGAAACCTTGGTCAGTCTGACCCCCAACTCTGCCTGGCCGTCCCCTGGGCCCAGAGTCACACTGTCCCCACACTGGCTGCCCAGGTCCCTGGTGCCAAAACCAAACTGCCACTCTTCTGTTGCCAGAGTTGGGAGCCGCCTGGAAGCCCCTGCCCTTGGGCCCTTGCCCTCTTCTCTCTCTGGATGGGCCCCATTTCTGTGTCCTGGCCAGCCCCAAGTCCAGGCCTCCAAGACCCTGGGGGAACCACTCTCCTGCCCTTCCCCCAGCCTCCACCTTGCCTCTTGCCACTGGCACTGCCCACTCTGGCCTCAGCAATGCCAGCGCCACCCCGTGGACTTGCGGCCCCTCACGGCACCTCTCAACACCTTGGCCAGGCCTGGAGGTCCCGGGAGGGCTCTGCCTGGCCTCACCACCCAGCAGCCTCCAAACACTGGCACCCTGCAGGACTGTGTCTGGGATCCCTGGTGCCTCCCCCTCAGAGCCGCGCACAAGGAGGGCAGCCCCGGAATTCCCCTTTCTTTCCCAGGGGCCACCAGGCAGATGACCTGAGGGAACCCCGGAGCTGACAGGCTCAGGGTAGGTACAGAAGCTCCCTGCTACCTTCCTGCTGGGGCTGGGGATGACTGACGCAGCCCCAGAACCCAGGGAGCCTCAGCAGGTCAGCTCTGTACATCTCGTCTTCACAACAGGCTGAACCTAAGTGTGCAGGCCCGTCACATGGGCCATGGGCCCAGTCCCTAATTTGCAGAAGTAACGGGCATGTAGGGCAGTGACAGGAGTGTCCCTGGGCTCCCTGGGAGAACAGGGTGAAGCGCACGGTCTGACTTACGCTCCAGGTCCCTGCCATGTCCATGTGATGGTGTCCTGGGGGCAGGAAAGGAGCAGAATGAATCAGGACTGCAAGTTGGGAGCTAGGAATCCCCACAAGCACCATGTAGACTCTTCCCTCACCACCCCCAACCTGGCCGTCAGGCCCATCCTAACCCAGGGACGCTGGACCCTCTTCCCAGGTCCACTTGGGGGCAGGGTGGGTGCTCATGGCCTGTGGGACCCCCAGACACACTCACCTCTCCGCCCACAGCTCTGAGGCCATCAATTCCCATGTCCACCTGAGATGCAGCCCCTGGCCCCTTCCCTTCCTGATCCCCTTCCCCCCCAGTGTCCCTGGGGACTTCAGTCTGTGACATGGGGGCCTGCTTTGCCTCTGCTCTCAGACGTGCTCGAGGGGGCCTTTGTGAGCAGAGCCTGTCATGGGGCCACACAACGCTGTTGCCGGCCTCACTCCACTCCACATACCCACCTCTACCCCAGGGGTCCTGGCCTCACCCCCAGAGACGCTCATGGGTCAGCCCCAGGCCCAGGGAGAGCTGAGCAAACGGCTGCGGGGTCTCATCTCGCCTATGCTGTGTGCCCAGGGTCCCCAGGCGTTGCTGACTCTCCATCCTCACTCCGTCACACCACCACCAAGGGGGGGACTCAGGTGACACACACCCTGTCTCCATCCTGACACCGGCCACCCCCTGGGGCTTCCTCCTCCTGTAGTCCTTTTCCCCTGCCGCACTCTTCCGGTGAGTTCCTGGAGAGCCACCTGACAGGGCACCCCCACCTCGCTGCCCCTTCTATGCACATCTGCCCTGGAACCCGTGAGCAGTGGCAGTTCTCGTGCAATCATGAAGGTGACGAGCACAGAGCAGAGACCTCCTGCTTCCCTGCCAGGGGTGCTGGATGCCCGGGGAGTCCAGTAAGGGCAGCTTGCTTCCAGCAAGTCTACAGAATTGAAAGCCTAGGATTCTACACTAGCACATCCTTATTTTCAGAAACTGCTAAGGAGCGCCCTCTCTGGTTTCGGTTGTGTATTCTAAGGACAGCGTCTGTCGGCTCGTGTTGCGGCCGCACCCAGGTGGCCCGTGTTCGCTGGCCACTGAGAGCCTCCGTCCGGGGCGCCGGTGCACAACCGCAGGCACAGGGGCCGGTGGGGAACCCTGGACCCTACAGGCCTGGCCCGACAGCCGGTGGGCCAGGGCCCTCCTGCTCCCAGAGGTCATTGTAACCCTGCCACCAACAGTTCCAGCCTGTGTCGGTACCTGCAAGTTTCCTCTTTGCCACTATGCTGACACATGGTGACAGAGGGAGGTCCATGTATGGAACAATGTCCCCAAGTGTCCCCACCAGACACCTGCTCTGAGGCCTCTCTACTCCTGTCCCCTGAACTGGGGGGCAGGGGGGTTGTTTGTCAAGGTCACCTGGTGCTCCAACCCCAAACGCCCCTCCTTTAATTTTGCACTTAGAACTTAACTACTTGTCACTAGACTCCTATCCTGCTGCCTCCAGCCTTCTGGAACTTAAATCTTAATTGTAAACTTCCCAGGAACAGCTGCTGAGGACATGGGGGTGAGGGCCTCACACCAAAACGTCAGGACGGACCACGAGAGGTCAGTGCTTCAGCACCCATGTACACAGGGCCTTGTGCGCCAGCACGGATGGGTAGGAAACCCGGTGCAAGAACACCTCGCGGCTCGTTCTCAGGTGATTCGCCGTAACACTGACCCTGGAAAGCACACTCACCAGCTTATTTGGATACCGCAGCACCACAGGCTGGACAGGGACTCCTGGGATGAATGCCCCTGCAGAGAGAAGGACATGGCGGCAAGTGCTCGGCCTGTCCTCAGCTGGCCTTGGAACAAAACAAGCCTTCCCACCAAGCCTTCCCAGCCAACAGGTGTTGGGGCTGGGAGGGTTTCCTCAACTTCGGTGCTGGCCCCGACCATGAGGAAACCCCAGACGCGCCAGCCAGCAGGAACCGGTGGCAGGGTGTCTCCCAGCCGAGATGCCTTTTGTGGGGAAACTCAGAGGCCCTGGTGGCTGCGAGGGGCTATCCCGTGCTCTCAGAGGGACAAGGAAAAAATGAAGAAAACTACGTACCAGGCTTGAAGGTAATTAGGCACGTCCTATTGGTACACGTTCCTTCTGGAAAAATCATTATCTGGGAATGGAAAAACAGAACGGTCAGCCTTAAGGGGACAAATCCAGGGTTTACTGGTGCCAATTCTTGGTCTAGTTTCTTTACTGCTGACTTAATTTTGGTGCTTTAACCATGTTTGGTTGAAAATGGTAAGATACGTTATAGAAGTGTGCATCGAATTCCTCTCTAACCGTGGATTTTATTAAAATCTGAAAAAAAAAGCAACCAGAATGTGAGCAGCAGCGCGCCGCGCGCATCCTTAGACTGCGGCCTGTACGCGGGTACCTACCTTGCCGCAGCCATGAGGACAGGCGGCCACACGGACACACTGCGGACCCAGCACAGGCATCCCAGGAACCCACGGGGACAGAGGCACTCAGGGGGTGCCCTCAGCTGAGGGAACATGGCCTCGGGCAGGGTGGTGAGGCCCACGGGGAGAGCCAGCAACCCAAGACACCCCAGAGTCCACAGGACAGCAGCACCCACCAGGCTTGCAATCACTCCCACTGACGCCTGGCAAGGAAATGCAGACTGAGCATCCCCACGTGCCGGAAAACGTGGCCCTGAACAGAGGGGATGACCTGTGCTTGTGGGGGCAGCAGCCAGGGTACCCTGGAAGTCATGGCCCCCCAGGGGCTGCCCATGGGCACTGGTGCCTGGATGCCACCAGCCCTGGGAGTCCGCTGGGGTTTTCAGCTTCCCAAGAGAGGGGACCAGAGTGCAGCGGGAGCCAGACGCCTGCTGACGTCAGGGGCCACCACCTCCCGGCCTGGGCACGCCTTGTCCGTGCTGTGCGGGCTCCAGATGCAGGCTAGCCGAGCTCAGCCCAGGAGTTTTAGGAGCAGTGTGTGCGCACTGTAGACCAACAGGCTAGTCGGACCCGAGGCTGTGCTGACTGGGGCCGGGGACCCAGCTCTTTCTGAGTTAGAACTCACTGAAAGGTTCATTTTCAGTAAAGATGAGTCAGAAACCTGAGAGGCATGTGAGAAGTGTTTTAATTTTAAAATTTTGGGACCCAAAGTACCTGATATTTAGCACTCCTGGATTCACACACTCATCAGAAACAAAATGAAACAAAACAAATTCAGCCCCAGGGAAGGCAAGTCCGGTCCTTTAGTCCCCCAAACCCCAACCTCCAAGTTCATATTTCAAAGTAACGTCCCCAAATGGAACAGGGCTGTTACCTGCGGCCACTTTCCATTTGAGTGTGCCCGTCTTCGGATCTCCTCCACCGTCTTCCTGCGGGAGTCTTGGTCTGATCGGGACACGAACACTGGCCGTATGTACTTTATCAGAGCTGGAAGAGAAGGCGAGGCACTGGTGTGGGGGCACACTGCTTCTGCCACGGGAGGCCGGCAGGGACTCTGGGATGTCCCTAGAGGGGCCCCACGGGCGCACCACGGAGTGGGGGGCAAGCCAGTGCCTGACCACCAGGGCATCGGCCAAGCCACCAGAGCTGCAGCCAACAAAGAGCATGCAGCCCTACAGCCCATGGGCCAGCAAAACCACCAAGTGTCAGAACTCTGCCGAAAGCCTCCAGTCCCTGTGTTAACAGGGGATGGGGTTGGGGTGTGTGTGGGGGCAAAGGCACAACGTATGAGAGCCTCTCAAATGTGCCACTTATTAGAAAGACAAAATAAAACTCAAGCAGTATTCTCTACATAACTGTCAGATGAATGCTTGAACTCATGAGAACTCAGAGGAGGTGGACAGAGTGAGGACCCTGGGCCGGTGGACCCCCTCAGCCCCTGCCGCTCACACGCAGTCAGCCGGCTCCAGAATCCCTGTGGATGTGCAGTGACATGGGCTCAGCATGACACACAGATGGCTGGGAGGGCTCAGACTAAAAGATGCGGACTTGGTGGGCCAGCGCGGAGCAGCAGGGAAAGGACCGGGGACAGGTGGGCAGTCCCTGGAGCCATGGGGGTGTGAGTGGGAGCAGGCAGTGGCCCCTGAGGGGCACTCTTGATGGGCCCCACATGAGCCGGCAGGGCATGGGGAAGTACTGCCACGTGCAAAGTGAGGGGGCCACATAAACGGCCCAGGTTCCTCTCAGGCCCCACTAGTGGCGCAGTGTGCTCAGGGGCCGCCCGAGAGAGTGCCCACATCTTGACCCTGGAACCTGTAGATGTGGCCTTATTTGGACAAAGGGTCTGTGCAGACATAACTGGTAAAGGATCTGGGGAGGAGGTCTTGCTAGCGTGTCTGATGACCGGCGTCCTTATTAGAGACATGTGAGGAGGCCACGTGAGGACAGAGGAAGAGGCTGGAGCACCCTGCACCCCCAGGGCCGCCTGGGCCCCCAGGGGCCGGATGTGGCAGGAAGGGCTCCCACCTGCCCCTGGGGCCCCCAACATCACACTGCTGGCTCCAGACTGAGACAACATAAATTGCTGTGGTTTAAACCTCTAGGTTGGCTAATTTGTTCTGTGGCCTCGGGACACTCATGCATCTGGGTTGTGGTTCAGTTAACAATGGGCGAGGACGGCATCACTGAGCCGTTCCCAGACTTCTAGAACTCCTGTGTGACAAAGGAAATGCATTCTTTTCAGACAGAGCTTGAAGAAGGACCTTGACGTGGGGTGATAGTTGAGGGCACTTGTGTACTAATAAAAACAAAATTCACAATTAATGTATGGCAGGAACAATATCAAAGGAAAAAACCAGGGACACCAGGTGTCTATTTCATGTGGGTGTAGCCGCACCAAGCAGCGGGCAGGGGCTTGTCAGGTAGCCCACTCCCAGCAGGGTGGGTCACTCACTCCCAGCGGGGGGTCACTCACTCCCAGCAGGGGTCACTCACTCCCAGCGGGGGCTCACTCACTCCCAGCGGGGGTCACTCACTCCCAGCGGGGGTCACTCACTCCCAGCGGGGGGTCACTCACTCCCAGCAGGGGGTGCTCACTCACTTCCCCATATTGGGATGTCTCTGCTCTCTGCCTTCATCACAATGGAAGACATCGTCATGGTGACAGGGATGGCATCGAAGTAGGAGGAGTGTGGTGCCAGGGTGAGGATGGTGGCCTCGGTGGGCAGGGCCTGCCGACCCTTCACAGCCACCCAGTGGAAGCCACCGGCGAACCACATGGTGCGCATGATGGCCTTGAGCAGGAAGCCCACCACCCTGCAAGAGAAGGTGCTGTGGTCAAACCGAGGCCCCGTGCTTGGCGGCACCTCCTTAGCGCAGCGCCAGTGTCACGGAGACAGACACTGGAGAGCCAGTGCTGACCTCTGCCAGGGCGCTGGGTGTGTGTGGTCCAGGCCAATTCCTGCTGCAAGAGTGTTAACAAGACGTGGAGGAGGAGAGAAGAGATGGACAAAAACTGGGGAGATAAAGTAAAAATCAGCCTAGGTTAACTGTATTTGCTTCCTATTTTAAAAAAATATATAACAATTTAGGCACTTAAACCTGTACACTCTCATTCATAGTAATCTATGACAAGCTACAAAATGGACCATTATTCAACACATCACTGAAACCCACGTGGGGGGAGGAGGGTGTGGTGAATGGCCCAGCAGGTGAGCGATGGGCTGCACACACCTCAGTCCACGGGGAGAAGAGACCTTTACAAGGAGCCATGTCTCACTCAGCTACCGGATTACGTCGGAGGGGTAACGTTGCCACATCAGCCCAAGAGGCTAAACCTTACTGGACTTACTGGACTGATTTCCCAAGGGGTTTAAAAACCCTCTCAAGGGAATTCTGGAAGATGAGTCCCAGCAGATCTGAGCAGCAGCCAGTTGGGAGGAGAGCACAGAGCATAAAGCCCCGAGGAGCCACCTTGAAAAGATCTCTGCTGCGAGGAGAGTTACTGAGAGGCACCTTGCTGAGACCTGGGACCAAGCCTGCTGCTCTTTCCAGTGCTGGGTGTGACCCTGCAGGCATGCACTCCTGTTACTTGTTCAACTGCATTTTTATACGCACTTTTCTGCATACATGTTATTTTTCACAATAAAAACGTGTACAAAAATTAAGACCAATAATGTCACTAATGAATAAGGAGGAAGAAATAAGGCTGTGGCTGTGGTGAGGTGGGAGAAATAAGGCTGCTGGGGAGGCAGAAATGAGGCTGCAGGGAGGCTGCCGTGGAAGAGGCACCTGTGTGGGGAAGGCAGGTTCAGAGGCAGGAGGGAGAGGAGGGCTGGGAGAAAAAGAGGATGAACCCCCATGTTTCTCTTGGAGACATGTCCCCCACCCCGAGGTCAGAAGGATAGAGTGCTGAAAGGAAATGCCATACCTGACAATTCTCTCCAGCCTGGGAGAAATTCTCTCCCCCATCCAACTACCTAGCGGGAAGGGCCAGCCTGTGGTGTGGATGCTGGCCTCCAGCAAAGCCCTGCTCACTGTGCAGTGTTGGGCCAACACCACTCGCCACAGCAAAGGAGGCCAGCTCCGACCCAGGGGCTATGGCTTCCCCAGGGAAACTGACTTAGGGGGCAGCTGCACAGACACAAGGCAGGGACCCATCCTTCACCGCACCCTCTGACTGCCATGCAGGTAGGTAGACACCTCAGCACCTGAGACATGCAAGCAGGACCTGCCACATGACAGAGAACAAACTACGACCCGAGGAGACACCAGGTATAGGTGTCCTTAACATCAGAGAGGTGGCTGAAAGTCCACACTCCCCAGTTTGCTCAGAATCAAGAAGAATGGGGTTCTGAAACGTACAGAGCACAAGAAAAACATGACACTCTTGGAATTAAAATTCCCTCTAAAGAAATAACCAATTCATAGGAAAGGCTGGAAAGTGGTGTTAAGGAAATTTCCCAGAACACACAGGAAGAATGAGAGGAAGACAGAACTATAAGGTACAAAGAAAATAGTTACTTAGAATTGTAGAAAGATAGATCTTTACACCATGTCAAGGTGCAGAGCAAAATGATTGAAAAACAAGAGACTCATACAATTTCCTTTGTGCTTTTTCAAATTTCCAAGGACAAAAAGAAGACTCCAAAACATCGCAGAGAAGAACAGACAGGCCCCTCCAGCACCAACACCATAGGTGTTACAGGGAGTCACATCTTCAAAGTTCTGAGGACAGTGACTTGGAACCTGCAGTTCTATACCCTGACAAACTATCCACCCACACTAAGGGATGGATATGAAACGTGTCCAAGTTCTTGCAGGTGCTCTTTCTGATACTCCAAAGTTGAGGACAGAATAAAGGAAAGACAAAAACAAGCAAAACCAGGCTCAAGAAATAAGACATGCTCAAGGGAGCAGCAGAAAGGCTGCATGCTGCAGAGCCCAACACCATGTGGAAGCAGGGTGCCAGTGTGGGGGCTTGGGACCCTCTGGGAAGAGAGCACAACCCGGGCAGTGGCAGTATGACCACAGGGTGGAGAATTTTGAGACTACACTCAGTTACTCTTCTATTTGTAACAGGCAGAGTGAAAATTTGAAATTCTGTAGAAAAGAAAAAAATACAAGGTGATGTTCAAACACAAAGCAGGCTGATGGACACAGAATTCGGAGCACTCATGGGTATGAGGAAAGACATCCATGCCATGATGTGAGCGCACACTCCCACGCTGGACAGCCCTGCCGGGTGCACGTGTGCCAAGCACATGGTTGGGGTCTGTCCATAATGGACCCAGAGCTGCCAGCTCATTAGGGAGCCCATGGAGGCAAGAGTGGAGAACCTAAAGCCAAAGGCAGTGTGGATGGGGTAGGGCAGGACGTAGAGGCAGGGCGGCCAGGCAGACTTGTGCTTAATCTTGATGCACATATATTCCTCTGACAAAAACAAGAAACTAATGGAAAATGCACATGTGCATCCAGGGTATACTGAACACTCACTCTGCCCGGCCATGAGCACTTGGGGCATCTGGCAGCCCAAGCAGAAATCCTGCCTGCCTGGAGTCACCCTTCAGTGGTACAAATAAGAATTTAATAAAACTGTCAACTATGGGTATAAGTAGGAAAAAATATTATGGCTGAAAATAATAAAAATAGAGGAGCAGATTGTTGAAGATGGCGGCATGAGCAGGGCGGCAGAAATCTCCCAAAACCATATGTATTTGTGAAAATACAACAAATACAACTATTCCTAAAAAAGAGACCAGAAGATACAGAACAACAACCAGGCTACAGCTACACCTGTGAGAACTCAGTGCCTCATGAAGCAGGTAAGATACGGAGCTGTGTCCTGGTGGGACCCGAGTACTCCCCTACCCTAGTGCACTGGCGGGAGGAAAAGATTCAGAGCCGGGAGAGAGTGGAAGCACAGGCCCGCCGAATAACCAGCCCTGGTGATCTGCGCCCGAAGCACTGACACACATCGCGCGGTGTACTGGAGATTAGAGAAACAGAGGTGCAGGATCCGAGATGGAGACTGCAAGCAGGTCCCCTCAGCCGGCTCCTGGGACAAAAGAAAAACGGGCGCCATTTTTTTTAATGTTGTTGTTTTTTTGCTTTCTGTTGTTTTTTTTGTTTGGTTAAAGTCTTAAAGAGACAAGGGCCCAACAGCAGAACAAAATTGTCCCAGTGCACTCAGCCCAGCAGGCTGGGAGTCTTGGGGAATTTCGGACCCCTGGCCAGCGGCTGGGCAAAGCAGCCACGCTGAGGCTTCCCACAGTGATCAGCAGCCTCCCGTTCATTCCCTGCCCCCCCTGGCCAGCGCCGCAAAGGGTCCGGGAGCCTCCACTGCTGCAGAACAGCAGAACAGCGGCCCCGCCCACAGCATCCTCGCAGAATCTACTCCCGGCTGGTGCACAGCTAAGCGGGAAGGACCCCAGAATCCACATCAAGGGCTGGCAAGCACCAAGGGGACCAGAAGGTACCCAGAGACTTCAAACCCCCCCGCAGTGCTATAGGCTAGGCTGAGGGTGACCCCACACACAGGCAGTTCCGGGGATTATCCCAGAGACTGCTTCCCGGTGGGCGAGAAACCAGTTCAGGCCCCTGAGAAGGGCAAGGAGAACAACAAGCAGGAAGGGACTTTGTGCTCCCAGCTGACACACGTGGCGCCTACCAGCACCACTTCTATTGCCATGAAAAGACAGAGGAATATGACCCAGGCTGAGATCAGCCAGAAAACTCCAGAGTGGGAGCCTGATGGGATGGACATGCACAATCTTCCTGAAAAAGAATTCATAATAAAAGTCATAACCATACTGATGGATCTACAGAGAAATGTGCAAGAGCTAAGGGAGGAAGTGAGGGAAGTGAGGAAAGACAATGAAGAAATGAGACAAGCGACCGATGGGCTTAGCAGCAGACTGGACGAGATGCAAGAGACTGTTAATGGAATAGAAATCAGAGAACAGGAATACAGAGAAGCTGAGGCAGAGAGAGATAAAAGGATCTCTAGGAATGAAAGAATATTAAGAGAACTGTGTGACCAATCCAAATGGAACAATATTCGCATTATAGGAGTACCAGAAGAAGAAGGGAGAGAAAAAGGGATAGAAAGTGTCTTTGAAGAAATAATTGCTGAAAACTTTCCCTCGCTAGGGAAGGAAATAATCTCACAGTCCACAGAAGCCCAATAAATAAAATTGAGAAGAATAAAACAATAGAAAAAAATCAATGAAACCAAGAGCTGGTTCTTTGAAAAAATAAACAAAGAGACAAACCCCTAGCCAGACTTATTAAGAGAAAAAGAGAATCCACACACATAAACACAATCAGAAATGAGAAAGGAAAAATCATGACAGACCCCACAGAAATACAAAGAATTATAAGAGAATACTATGAAAATCTATATGCTAACAAGCTGGAAAACATAGAAGAAATGGACAACTTCTTAGAAAAATACAACCTTCCAAGACCGACCAAGCAAGAAACAGAAAACCTAAACAGACCAATCACCAGCAACGAAATTGAATCAGTAATCAAAAAACTACCCAAGAACAAAACCCCCGGACCAGAAGGATTCATCTCTGAATTTTACCAGACATACAGAGAAGAAATAATACCCATTCTCCTTAAAGTTTTCCAAAAAAATAGAAGAGGAGGGAATACTTCCAAACTTATTCTATGAAGTCAGCATCACTCTAATACCAAAACCAGGCAAAGACCTCACCAAAAAAGAAAATTACAGACCAATATCCCTGATGAAAGTAGATGCAATAATACGCAACAAAATATTAGCAAACCGAATTAAAAAATACATCAAGAGGACCATACACCATGATCAAGTGGGATTCATCCCAGGGATGCAAGGATGGTACAACATTCGAAAATCCATCAACATCATCCACCACATCAACAAAAAGAAGAACAAAAACCACGTGATCATCTCCATAGATGCTAAAAAAGCATCTGACAAAATTCAACATCATTCATGATAAAAACTCTCAACAAAATGGGTACAGAGGGCAAGTACCTCAACATCATAAAGGCCATATATGACAAACCCACAGCTAACATCATACTTAACGGCGAGAAGCTCAAAGCTTTTCATCTAAGATCGGGAACAAGACAGGGATACCCACTCTCTCCACTGTTATTCAACATAGTACTGGAGGTCCTAGCCATGGCAATCAGACAAAACAAAGACATACAAGGCATCCAGATTGGTAAAGAAGAAGTCAAATTGTCACTATTTGCAGATGACATGATATTGTACATAAAAAACCCTAAAGACTCCACTCCAAAACTACTAGAACTAATATCTGAATTCAGCAAAGTTGCAGGATACAAAATTAACACACAGAAATCTGCTGCTTTCCTATACACTAATGAAGAACTAACAGAAAGAGAAATCAGAAAACAATTCCATTCACAATTGCATCAAAAGAATAAAATACCTAGGAATAAACCTAATGAAGGAAGTGAAAGACCTGTACTCTGAAAACTACAAGACACTCCTAAGAGAAATTAAAGAGGATACTAACAAATGGAAATGCATCCCATGCTCTTGGCTAGGAAGAATAAATATTGTCAAAATGGCTATACTACCTAAAGCAATCTACAGATTCAATGCAATCCCTATCAAACTACCAACAGCTTTCTTCAGTGAACTGGAACAAATAATTCTAAAATTCATATGGAACCACAAAAGACCCCGAATAGCCAAAGCAATCCTGAGAAGGAGGAATAAACCAGGGGGAATTACGCTCCCTGACTTCAAGCTCTACTACAAAGCCACAGTAATCAAGACAATTTGGTATTGGCAAAAAACAGACCCACAGACCAGTGGAACAGAATAGAAAATCCAAACATTAACCCAAACATATACAGTCAATTAATATTTGATAAAGGAGCCTTGGATATACAATGGGGAGATGACAGCCTCTTCAGCAGCTGGTGTTGGCAAAACTGGGCAGCTACATGTAAGAGAATGAAACTGGACTACTGTCTAACCCCATACACAAAAGTAAACTCAAAATGGATCAAAGACCTGAATATAAGCCATGAAACTATAAAACTCTTAGAAAAAAACATAGGCAAAAATCTCTTGGACATAAACATGAGCGACTTCTTCATGAACATATCTCCCCAGGCAAGGGAAACAAAAGCAAAAATGAACAAGTGGGACTATATCAAGCTGAAAAGCTTCTGTACAGCAAAGGACACCATCAGTAGAACAAAAGACATCCTACAGTATGGGAGAATATATTCATAAATGACATATCCGATAAGGGGTTGACATCCAAAATATATAAAGAACTCACGCACATCAACAAACAAAAAACAAATAGTCCAATTAAGAAATGGGCAGAGGACATGAAAAGACACTTCTCCAAAGAAGAAATTCAGATGACCAACAGGCACATGAAAGGATGCTCCACATCGCTTATCATCAGAGAAATGCAAATCAAAACCACAGTGAGATATCACCTCACACCAGTCAGGATGGCCAACATCCAAAACACAAACAACAACAAATGTTGGCGAGGATGTGGAGAAAGGGGAACCCTCTTACACTGCTGGTGGGAATGCAAATTAGTTCAACCATTGTGGAAAGCAGTATGGAGGTTCCTCAAAAAACTCAAAATAGAAATACCATTTGACCCAGGAATTCCACTCCTAGGAATTTACCCTAAGAATGCAGCAGCCCAATTTGAAAAGACAGATGCACCCCTATGTTTATCGCAGCACTATTTACAATAGCCAAGAAATGGAAGCAACCTAAGTGTCCATCAGTAGATGAATGGATAAAGAAGATGTGGTACATATACACAATGGAATATTATTCAGCCATAAGAAGAAAACAAATCCTACCATTTGCAACAACATGGATGGAGCTAGAGGGTATTATGCTCAGTGAAATAAGCCAAGCCGAAAAAGACAAGTATCAAATGATTTCACTCATATGTGGAGTATAAGAACAAAGAAAAAATACTGAAGGAATAAAACAGCAGCAGACTCACAGAACCCAAGAACGGACTAATAGTTAGCAAAGGGAAAGGGACTGGGGAAAATGGGTGGGAAGGGAGGGATAATAGGGAAAAAGGGGCATTACGATTAGCAGATGTAATGTTGGGGGGGCACGGGGAGGGCTGTACAACTCAGAGAAAACAAGTAGTGATTCTCTAGCATCTCACTACGCTGATGGACAGTGACTGTAATGGGATAAGTTGGGGGCACCTGATGAAGTGGGGGTTTAGGAACCATAATGTTGCACATGTAACTGTAGATTAATGATACCAAAATAAAAAAAAATAGAGGAGCAAAGTAAGAACTGGGGTGGTGGGGGGAGCAGCCCCTGAGAAGGTGCCAGGCAGGGACTAGGACTCACTGCTGAGGCACATTCTGGAGGATGGCACAGCCTGTGCAAGTGCCCTGAGGCAGGAGCCCAAGTGCTGGCCGGCATGGTGGGAGCAGATGGCGAAGGCGTGTGGGCACTGCAAGGAGAAGGCTTTGACTCTGGGGACATGGACCTGGGGGGACCCACAGGGCTGAGAGCAGAGAGCTGTGCTCTGACCCCCATTTGTGCAGGACCCTTTGACTGCTGTGAGGAGGGGGAGAAGCAGAATAGGTGGCAGGCCACTCCAGGAGCCAGGGAGGTGGTGACAGCAGGGAACAGGGAAGGGGGCTGGGTGGAGGGGTCCTGCGCACTGCAGGTGCAGCCAATGCGTTTGCTGGTATGGAGGGGAGGCGTGAGAGAGGGTCCTGGTGACACGTGACGGAGTCGCCATTGGCAGGGGTGGGGGCTGTGGCTAGAACAGGTGGAGTGATGGGAGTCAGGTGTCTGTTTGGGTATGGGGAGTTTGGGACCACCTACAGACAGGTTAAGTTCGGGCTTTGGGCTAGAGGAGAGGTCTGGGATGGTGCTGAGGTTTGGGAGCTGTCGGCTTGTTGACGACTGGCTTCCTGGAACTAGAGCTCACAGGAGAAACGCAAGGGCACGTGGGGTTGGAGGAGGCATGGTGGGGCAGAGGAGGAGGTCGGGGGCCTCTGGCATGGGGTGGCCTGGAAGCTGAGTGGAGGGCGTGAGTCCCCTGGTATTCAGACATGAGGTCAAACGAGGTCAGGAGGGCAGGGCTCTGGTCTGCATGGGCTGGTGTCCCTACACAAAGAGGAACAGTCACCAGAGGGCACGGCGAGGTGCCTCAGCAAGCCCGGAGGAAGGCCTCACGGGAGCCAGGTCTGCGGCTCCCCATCTCCGACCTGGAGCCTCTGGGGCCGACCATGAGGTGTGACTCTCCGTGGTTCCGGCTCCCAGCTTGCGGCCCCCAGTTATGGCAGCAGGACGGACTAACACAGCCTCTTCTACACCACGTAAGACGGCCGAAGGGGGATGGGGGACAAAGCGCTACTGCCTGCCCCGGCCTGGCTCGGGTGTCAGCCTGCTGGCTGGGTTTCGCAAGAAGATGCTGTGGCTTTTACAAGACTGTGTTTTGAAAGTCACTTACACTAAGTGTCTTGTGAAGTTGTGTCATTCCCCTTCATTGAAAACCTGAAATTCTTACTTTTGGAAGGTTCGAATGACCGACTTCTATTGGTCAAATATCCTTGCAGATCTAACACGGACCTTAGATCTCAGCTGAGACACCACTGAGCTGAGCAGAGTACAACAGCCCACCTCCCACCACATGACGATTCTGCAGCAAAAGTGGACGTGCTGAATCCTGTCATTCCTGAACCTGCTTCCTCCCACCTCCCTGTGCCCCAAGTCCCAAGCCCGACCGCTCTGTCTCCCTCAAGCACCAGGCCCAGCCTGGGCCCTGCACAGAGCTCTCTGTAAACACTGCTGCATGGAGCCCAAGGGCTGTGTGCAAGTGTAGCCAGCTCAGCACACATATGCACACAGGGACATGCATGTGTATATACATATGCTCACACATGCACAGCTCATGCCATGCACACCCACCCACGTATATACACACCACACATGTAAACACACATGCTCTCATGTGCACACACACTCATGGATGACGTGCAGTCTCAGGGACCAAGACATCCAGAGCCGCCCTGAAACTCTGGATGTCTGTGAGTCCTGCTGGGTGGCACTCGAGCCCGACACGAGCACAGGAGGCCAGAGCTGCAGGAGACACCCAAGGAGCTCACATGGGGCAGGAGCAGCCTGTCTGCTTTGAAGACAACATGTGCCCTGGTGGGAGAACCGAGGGTGGAGCGGAGCTGGGCCCAGGAGCAGAGCAGAGGAAAGGGGGGCAAGACGGAGGGGCTGCAGTGTCACCAGCCCGCCATCACCAAAATCCCACACGTGGACTCAAATCACTGGTAATATGTCAGAAACTACAAAATCTCTGCCTTTTAGCTATGGACTCTCAATCCAGCAAAACTGAAAATCCAATTCCTATTTGGTCTAGACTTATTCTGATGATGCATGGGATACTAAATTCATACTTCATGGTTAAAACATTACAAAAACCACCTCAAGCCACAGCACCTCTTCACAGGGAATTAGGACAGCCACACAGTGGACCTGGCACCCAGGTGCAGGGCAGCAGGCCCGCGCAGGCAGGATGGCTGCTGGGGCGCCCACCCTCCCTCCCTCACCTCCCAGCACCCCCAGGCCAGGCGCTGAATGGTCTTAGCACACGAAATGCCATGCGGAAGGGTGTATGTAGACCCCACGTGAGTGGCCCCCCAGTCACGGCACCTCATGTGCCAGCAGCTCGGCACCCTGACCGTAACTGGCCATCTCTGCCCTGCATGTAACTGTGGTACGTGACCACCGCCCACTGGCACTGCTGGGCACGGATCCAGCTCTCACCTGAATCTCATGGGCATCAGCGTCCTGCAGCTCAGACACTTTCCAGAGCCGATCGCTGACCCTGTAAAGGGCCAGGGAGCAAATATTTTCGGCTTTGTGGCCCTGTGGCCTCTGTGGCTCCTCCACTCTGCCCGGGAGCGGTGCTGACGGTGTGGAGTGGGTGTGGCTGTGCCATTCACAAAAGCAGGCGGCAGCCGCGCTTGGCCTGTGGGCCTTCTGGCCCATGCCGGCGCTACGCTACTGTTTCTACTTCTTAATAAACACTCAAGGGCCCCTTGCGGCGTGATCAGAGGCGCTGGAGCACACAGGGACTGTCCGCACTTTGGTCTCATGACAGGAACAGGACTTCCAAGACACTGAACACATTTGCCCGAATCCTTACGGTACCTGGACATTTTCATTCCCTATGGGCATACACTTAGGCGTAAAGAACAGCTTTAGGGACTTGAATAAGCCAGAAAATGTGCTTTAAGTTTCTGCAGTCCATGTTGGGTGTTTAGTTAGGAAGTATTCACAACACATCCTCCTACAGGTAGCTCAGTGAGTAGAGCAGGGGGCAGGGGAACACTTGGGTCTGTAAGCAAGGAGGGAGACCAGCCCTGCGGAGACCAGACTGGGGGCCAGATGTCGGCTGACATGCAGCTTCAGGGCTGGGGACACGGAAACATGGGTATCTCCATGCTGTGGACATGTAAACAGTGGCCATGTGGCTCACAGAGCCCTGGAGGAAAGCCTCCGAGCAGGACCGTGGCAGGGGTGGAACTGGACATCCTCAGAGGAGGCGGCAGAAGACTGGTAGTGTCTGCGCCGGGAAGGGGAAGATGGCCAGGTCCATGCTGGGAGGATGGGAGAGACTGTGAGGACATGGAAAGGCCCGTGACCCCCACTCGTCGGAGCTCCTGCGGACAAGCGACTTACTTCTGCCACAAGGCCAGGGGCTGCTCGGGTTCCTGCTCTCCGGATCCTGATGAAGCGAGGAGTGCCAGGGGCCAGGCAAGCAACATCATAAAGGCGGCAAACAGCAGCCGGATGGGGAACAGCGTCACTGTCAGGACCGCGACCTGGGAGGGCAGAGGCGAGGTCATTCTGGAAGCATGCAGCAGGGGAGACTCTCTTGCGAATGCTGGCTCCGGCGTACCCCATCGCAGTCCCCCCACAGCTGGGCAGGTGAGCCGTCGGGACGTCTGGCCAGGGGCCACACTGCTGTCTAGCTTCCCACTCTGTCCGCAAGTCCTAGAGGACATGGCCCCTGAGGGCATGGCCGTGGAGTGGGGCTCTAGAGCGCTCCCCGACACCCAGCCTGGCTCCCGCCAGGCAGCCCCCTGCCCAAGCCCTTTCCCGGCCCAACTCGCAGCAATTAGCCCCTGCTGTCGTCCTGCCACAGGAAGACACCTTTGTGGTGCACAGCTGCCAGAGTGGGGCAGCACGTATGGGGGTGGCAAGCCTGGACTCTGGAGGACCAGGGAGTTCAGGGGACTTCCCAGCCCAAGGGAGTCACAGGGTGGGAGCCCAGCAGAGAGCAGGGACCGCAGCTCAGCCCAGCTTAACAGGAATGGCACCAGGGCAGGGCGTCGAATGCCACCACTGTCTGGCTGGGTGGATGCTGTGGGAGGCAGACTGGGAGTCCTGGGGAGGGGCAGGCCCTGCAGGTGAGGGCCCAGCTGCAAACAGGGTGAGGGAGAGGACAGACACGTGGGCTTCACCAGAGCAGCTGAGTCAGGCTGCATCAGGGGTGGACAGACAACTGGGACTGAAATACAAGCACTTTAATGCACCAGTGACGTTCTGCTCTCCACCAGGGGCAGGTAGTCAGGAGCGGTGCCTTCTGATCTAGAAATGACAAAATTTTAAACTTATGAAAGCTTTATGATCAACTGATGCAGATTTTGACGGTCTGCATAATATGCTTCAAATACAAAGAGTCTGGTGCACAGGAGAGAGCAGACAGCAGACGAGACCCATGGGGACATCTCGAGCTTCCCGGCTGACTGAGCAGGAAAGACCCCACCACACTCACTCCGTCACCTGCAGCAGGGTGCATGCTGACTTCCACAGCTCCCCTGTAGACTGTGCTGGTCTCTCTAGCAAGACCAGCACTGCCAACGGGAGTATAATGCAAGCCAGATGTGTGGCCACATTAAAAAAATACAAAAGGAGATGAAGTTGATTTAATATAGTTTATATATATATGTACCTGAAACATTATCATTTGGCATGTGCTCAATACAGAAGTTATGAGTGAGCCATGTCCCACTTTCCCAGGTGGTCTTGGAAGTTCACGTGCCCTCCGTGTGGCCAATGGTCCACACAGCCTGCAGCTGCCTGTCGGGCGGTGTGGATGCGGATCTGGATAACCACGTTTGCAAATGATGTTAACTCATAGCGGCCCCCTCCCTCCCTCCCTCTTTCTGGGGTGGGTACTGCCCACCGGACCACCGGCTTCCAGGAGGCCAGGCACAGCGACGATGAGGCTGTGTGAGGTTGGACTGGTGACAGTGTTTCCTGTTCAACAGGTGCTCGCCCAGGTGCCAGTGCTCTTAGGGATGAGCGAGCCTTCCCGCCCGGCTTTTGGAGCTGCACTTTGGGTGGGTGCAAATTTTATCAAAGGTCTTGCCCGTGTCTAGTGAGGTAATGATGAGTGTGTACTCATCCACCTGTTAATGGGAGGCCTTCACGGCTTTTCTGACGTGAACATCTTGCTTCCAGGGCTCGGACGCTGCCTGCCAGTTCCTGCTGCAGTCGTTCAGGTGTGTCTGCTCACAGGTGTGCGGCTGAGTCCCGGCCAGCTCACGCAGCCTGCCCCACAGCCCCCCGCTCGGTTCCTCCCGCGGACCCCGCCTGCGAGGCGCCTCTCTGGAGGTGTTTATGGGGACATTTCTGGCTGCCGTTTCAACGTTTCCTTGTCATTTACCTAAATTTCGCTTTCTCTTGAGTCCACCTCAGTGTTTCTGTTAGTGAGGAAGGGTTCTGCCCTGGGTCCTCTGCAGAGCTCCCTCCCCACCCAAGCCGCCCACTGCACACTCTCCCGTGACTCACCTGGCCTGGGATTACGGTTCATTGTTAATATGTGCTTCTAAAGCTTTCCAGCCTATACTGACAGACACTTTTCTGATCTATTGATCTGCTACAGACCCAGCTTTGGATGTACTTGTTGGCAACCTCAATCCGTTCAATCAGTGCTTCTGGCTCTTACAAGAGCCTCTCTCCTTGTGTCACCCCCACATTCTCTTTCAACAGCTCGAGGGAAGGGCCTGGGGCATCAGCTCCAGGAAACTTGACTTCCCAGTATCCCTGTGAACAGCACACAGCTTTCTCTGAATACTACTCTGATTTAACTCCACAGGGTTAAAATGTAGCCTTTCTTTCGTTTTTAAAATTTAGGTTAAAGATTCTGTCCTTTTCCTGCCTTTGTTACGTTATAATTTTTGGGGAGGGAAAAGAGGACAAAGTCTGTAGAGGAAGCCTTCTTGCTGCTCACAGATGCACCCACTCTGCACCCCAAGTCCTTCCTGCCCACAGGCGCACCAGCCTCTGCACCCCAAGCCCTTCCCACCGGCAGGCACACCAGCCCCTGTACCCCAAGCCCTTCCCACCTGCAGGCGCACCAGCCTCTGCACCCCAAGCCCTTCCCGCCTGCGGGCACACTCACCTCCACACCCTGTTGAGTGACCACAACAGGCTTCACCCCTAGGCACACAGACAAGCCTCCTAAGAGATGAGGGGCGGGTGCAGAAAAAATGCAGCCCGAGAGTGAGCACCACCCACCCGGGGCTGCCCGGCTCTGCCTGCAGGTGGGGAGAGGGCAGTTCTGCTCGCGCGGTCCACGGGGTGCTGTGCAGCCTGCCTGGGCGGCCAGGCACCTCCAGGGTTGTGTGGCAGGGGCCCGGCTCCCTGGGTCCCCACGGCGCTGCCGTCACCGTGCCCAGCCACTGGGCCTGTGCGCTGTCTGCTGGGCTCAGCCCTGCCCCAGAGGAGGCAGAAACCATTTCAGGAGGAGCAGAAATTGGAAGGCCTGCTGTGGCTCCTTCCAGAACCTTGTGTGGGCTCTGGCCACTTGTCCTGAGCTCTCATGCTCCTGGTGGGACCCTCCTGTCCTCCTGCCCCTTCTAGTTTATCTTCCCACAGGCTCTATCACCTCAGTCTACCAGCCACCAGCCTCTTGCACCCTCACCATCCACCCACATCCTGGGGCAAACCCAAGTGCCTCAACCTGTCTGAGCTGACGCGGAGCTTCCCAGCATGGGCAAGGTGGCTGGAGCGGCCACACCAGCCACACCAGGCATGCCAGCCACGGTGGACATTCTCAACTCCAGTGGGGCTGAGAAGAGACAGGTCTCACAGCAAAGCCGTACTTAGAAAATCCTGGCCAGACCAGAAAGCAGACAGAAAAAAGGGCATCTAACGGAGAGGGAGCTGGTCGTGCCACCTCCAGGCAGTTCTGGCAGACACCGAGACGCACTGTCATGGGCGACCAGGCTGCACACGGTGGTTCCTTCCCCAAGCAGCTGCAGGCCCCTCTGAGCGCTGCTGCTTTCCTGTGCTGGCCCAGAGGGTTAGCCTGCAGAGTCACGGAGTCCAAGTATTTTACTCTCCTTTGAGAGCATGATGGGAGGCAGAGGGGGCCTGGGAGAGGGCGGGTCTCCAGCCCCCACACCCCAGAGAAGGCCCACTTTGTGCTGGACACTGACTCAGCCCGGCTCGGGAAGGTGGCAGGGGAGGGGCGCTCAGGGCCTGATCCCACTGGAGCCCCTCTCAGAGCAGCCATTCTCCCCAAGAAACAGGGCAGACTGGGCAGAGGATACCTGTGTGGGCAGCAGGTGGGCCGAAAGAGCCAGGTGGGGTGTGGATGGGGAGGGCAGCTCTGGAGAAGGTGCAACAATGAGGCAGGCAGAGTGCGGTCTGCAGACCCAGATCAGCATGAGAAAACGCTGGCCTTGCTCCCCGGTGACGACCGGCTGGGGCCACAGGAAGGGGAAGCAGCAGCCGTGGACCCAGAGGGACAGGCTGCAAATGCTGGGACCTGCATTCCCCCAGAAACTGCCGACAGCTGCAGCCCTTCCACCCTGTCAGGAGCCCTGGCTGCCCTCAAACATGCTGGGTCAAATAACTAAGGGGTCACCCTGCTTCTGAGGTAAAGGAGGGCTCACAGCATTTCTATGAGGAACTACACTGAGAATCCCTAGCTGAGTTTGTTTTTAAGTTGGCCACGATAACCTGTCCAGTTAAGAAGAGGTTTAACGAAGAGGTTTAACAGTGTCCACATGCTCCTGAGGTTCTGGGAACAAGCACAGCTCGGGGCTGTCTCCTGGGCAGGTCTCCCCGTGGAGCCCCAGGAGGACGGGGCTGGGGCCTCCGGCAACAGGTGACAACACAGGCAGACAGAGCCTCTGTGGGCACGGGGCCAGCCCCACGGGAGCTGTGTGCGTGGCGCTCGGATGACTGCTCATCACGGCGCTGCTGATGGCAGCAGAGCTGGATGCCCGCCAGGGGTGCTGCCAGGGCAAAGGGGAGCTGAAGGTCACCTGCGTGACAGACACCAGGGGCCAGCCACGTGTTCTCTGGGGACTGAGGGCAGGTCCTGAGGTGAAAAGTGGCCAAAGGGGTAGGGGACTCACACCCGTGCCATTTTGTTCTACGACATCTGAGTGGAGGGGGTTCAAGGGTGGCAGACCTGGGTGAGCCCACGAAGGGGTCAAACCACGAATGGGGGTGGGGCCGGGGTGCAGTAAGCCTGGCCTACTGAGGGTGCTGCCAGCACAGGGGCCTCTGAGGGCCCTATCAAGGGTGCGCTGACACGAAGTGTGAAAGACAAACCTTATTCTCACCCGTGGGCCGCCCCATACCCATGAGGAAGGGACCCAGGGCACAGAGGCGCTGCCAACCTGCCGGCCGTGAGGGGAAGTGTCAGAGGCTGGGAGGCTTTGCCCAGAAACC
The DNA here is from genome assembly GCA_032199065.1 of Smutsia gigantea. Classification (NCBI taxonomy): domain Eukaryota; kingdom Metazoa; phylum Chordata; class Mammalia; order Pholidota; family Manidae; genus Smutsia; species Smutsia gigantea. The sequence continues at coordinate 172,665 of JAVSCE010003962.1, read as the reverse complement.
CAGGGCAGGGTGGATAGAGGGAGCCCACAGGAACTGCTCACCAGCTCGAGGGAAGCTCGTGTGAGAGCCCTGGGAAGCCCAGGGACATGGTTCCAGGAAGAACACAGCTCATGGGTCAACTGTCCCAGTTAACCCCCTGAGGGCATGTGCACAGCATGCCGGAGTTGGCTTGGGCCGTGCGCAGGCAGAAGGCTCGGCTGCCAGCCAGCATGCAGACACTAGCACAAAGACACCCCGCCAGGGGATGCAGGGCGCAGTCCATGCCCTAGAAGAACACCCACAGTGGATGGGCTTGGGAAGTGGGAAGCGGAGACTCAGAGAGGGAGGCAGGCAGCTTCCCAAGGTCAGCTGGCTGCTCGGAGGAAAAGCCGAGGCTTCAGGGGCAGCCAGGACAAGAGGGTTCTGGGCTGGGGAGGGGTGTGCATCCTCCATGGACACCCTGGCCGGACCACACCTTAGCCTGGTGCAGGCTGGAAGGGGCTCCATGGAGCCCCAGGAAATGATTCTGGTCGCGGGGCCACTTTCTCCTGGTGCAGCAGGAGAAACCAGATACAGCTGATGCCACTGTTTCTTCATTTCAAAGAAAGAATGACGTAGAAATAGTATTTCTTGCAGGAGTCCCACCAGCTGGCATAATCAAGGACCTTCATTAGAAAACTCCATGCAGCCACAGAACCTGAGCTGACAGCTGGACCGCATGTTTCACAGATGCAAACCCAGCGGATGAACCTCTCTGTTTCCCCAGTCAGCAAACACGTGTATGAAATATAACACACCTCGCGGTCCCAAGCACACACTGCACTCACATATGGACAGTCCTTTCCACAACTAATTCGAACAGTCAAAATACTTGGAAACAAAAGTGAAACAGAAAAAGCTGCCATCTAAACTGTCACTATTAGCTTTCTTGTCACACACACGGCTGGTTTTATAAAAAGGCAAGATGCAAAGTGCGGCTAGAAATGCCAGGTGTGACCAGTGAGGGAGCTGAGAGTGGCTGCTGGGAGGGCGGGCCACATCGAAGGGGCAGCTGCACGTTCACTGGGCACCTGCGCTTCTTTGGTGTTATCTCATCCATGTAAGCCCTGTGCCTGAATTCACACTGGACTTGCATCTCTTTCTTACTGATGTGTGACTGTCTTCCACTTGTCCACCGTATCCCACCTGAGGCTCTCTGCCCACCTGTGTGATTTGGAGGGTTACCTGTGCTCTATTAGGAAGACTCACCTTCTGCAGCCATGCTCACCACTATATGTGAGCTATTTCCTCTTGGCTCTCCCACTCGTATCTAAAATTAAATGCAGCTTTCCTAAAACAGCTATTTTTTCCTCTCAAACCCTCAGACAGCCCAAACCTCCCCAGCCCCTGTCATCTCTATTCAAGAGTTTTCAACTCAAGCCGCAGTGGGTATCACCCAGTTGGGAGCTTCTGCAAGATGAGGGTGTCTTTCAATAATTCACTCGGAATTTACAAATACATCCTGCAGCCCAGCGGTAGAGCAGTTTTCCTAGACAACCCTGGTTGCCATTTCCAACACACCTCAGCTGACAGAGTGGTCTCCACGCAGTTAGTTCCTTATGGGACCAGAACCACTCAGTGGAAGGGGACCCAAAACATACACCCTTCAGCCAGGGGAACCGCACAAGGAACCCCCCAATGCCTGCCTGCCTTCTAGCCGCCCCTGAGGGCTCCGCTGGGAGGGTCGGAGCCTTCTCAGTGGCCCATCCCACCAGGCCCTGGTGGTCTCTACGCCCCGCATGCAGTGGCCCCCGGCGCTGGGACCACGGACAGCCTGAGGCATGGGGCAGATCAGACCCTGGGGATGGGGGAGGTGGGCATGCAAATGAGCAGACAACAGGGGTCCAGTGGAGGAGGGCCCGCCTGGAGGTGCAGGCCCGGGTGGGGGACACCTTCCCTTCAGGAAGGGAAGTCTCTAATACCCGGTGTGATTTAAGCAAAGGGGTGCAGGGAGTACCTCCACGTGCAAAGGCCCACGCCCAGGAGCAAGTGGGGTGGCCCTGCGGCTGACACCCATCCCTGCTCCTGTGCTGTTGGCTCCCAAACCTCCTCCTACTTGCTCAGCTTCCTACAAAACCTAATCTCCTTGGACCCTCGGCCGGAGACCAGAGCTTTGTTCCTCCTGATCCCGACCTGCTCCTCCTGCAGTGTCTGTACATGAAATTCCACAATCGACCAAACTGCAGGCCAAGCCCCTTCCATCATGGCACCCCGAGGGCTCTGCCCGGCACAGCCTAGCGCGGCAGGTGCTCAGGAGGAGGGCGTGGGGAGCAGAGAAATGCTGGGAGGCAGAAGCTGCCTGGGCTGGACCTTCCACGTGGGGGACAAGGCTCATCCTGAAGCAGGAGCGGACTCTCAATCCCCATTTGGAGGCTGTGGGAGCTCAACACCTGACCTACTTCCACAGGCATGTCACCTGGGGGGCCAGGTGCACTGTGATTACAGGTTGGTGGGAGGGAGCCCCTACGGCGCCAAGCTCCTGCCTGCAGGAATGGACACAGGTGGCCAAAGTCCCCCACGCAGTGGAGCAGCTCAGCTCCAGGCACGGGGGACTGCAGCCAAGGGGTGCAAAGCCCACAGCACAAGCAGCCTGCTGAGGGGCCAGGACGAGAGGGCCGCCCTGGTGGGCCTCTGTTGATGGTGGTCAGGAGCTGTGGGCGGGGTGTGGAGCCTGAGGTGGGGATGAAGGAGACCGAGACCCTGACAGTAAAAGCCCACCTGCACAGAGAGGCTGTGGGCCCTGCCCTCCTGGCTGCAGTGCAACCCTTTCCACCCAACCCCAGTTTAGCTCAGCATGTGCCCAGGAGACAGACCCACCCTGGCTTTGTGGCGGAGGAGATCCCTTATCTCCAGGGGCCTGACCACATGGTCTTAACAGAAGAATCTTGAAATTCAGGAGCTGTAGCATTTGCAGCTATTTCCACTGGTCTAGCAAACATCTGCAGAGAGCCAGCAGGGGCCCAGGGGGGAGTACATCCTGAGCTCCCTGCTGTGGTCTTGGCTCCCCAGCTGTGGGGAGAACCCCTCCAGTTGCAGGCAGCCCCTCGACCCGGATACCTCCTATCCCATCCCACCCTCAGATATACAGAACACCCCAGAACATCCTGGCTGAAACTTCACCCCCAAATTCTGAATGCCCCTCACTGAAATTCTAGTTTCAGCCCCCCATCTGTTGGGAGCCCCAAGGGAATATCATAGCCCCACCCCTCCGGTGGTAAGGAGACCCAAAGACACATTCCATGCTCCCCACCTGTAGGGAGCTCCCCAGAATACCCTGCTCTGTCCCCCAGCTGCCCCTGGGACAGGAGGCCAGTTTGAGACCACTGTACCTTGGGGAGGTGGGGCAGGCAGCAGAAGTGGCCTTGACTGTTCTAGGGCGAGGGTGGTCATTTGTGGGCCACTGACCATCGGAAGGAAGGGGGCCAGATGCAGGGGGGTGGGGACGAGGAGTCTGGCTTGGGACGGGCTGAGTTGAGGGACCCTGCAAGGTAGAGTAATGGGTCACCCAGCACAGAAGTGGCCACAGCCAGTTCCTACTGGGGAAAACATACACCACAGAAAGGGGGTTCTATTGTTTGCTCTGAACAGTCACCTCTGCCCCCGGGGGAGCTGGGCAAGTAAAGGGCCCCTGGATATAAAAGACCCCCACCCTGGGGTCTCTGAGCGGCACCTGCTCTAAGTCCATGGGCATTCCAGCCGCACCGAGCTCATGGCGGGCGTGGAGCTGGGCTCCACTGGGCAGCCAACTCTGTTCCTCACTCCCTGGACATCAAGGGCCGTGTGGACATGGAGCAGTGAGGTCCAGCTCCACTGTCCCCAGCTCAGAGGTCTGAGATACTAAAGTGGTGGAAGATGTTTTTCAAAAAGCTTTTAGGTGGCAAGTAACATTTCAGGGAAAACAAATCACTCCTCTGGCTCTAGACAGAAGTAAGAGTAAAAAAGTTGCAGTCCCCAGGCACCCGTGGCGTGGCAGGGGAGGCCGTGGTGGCCACCAGATGCAGCAGAGCCCAGGGACCTGTGGCTGATGGAGACCAGGAAGCCAGCTGCACAGGCACGGCCACGAACAGCCTCTGGCAATGATTAGACACCTTAGCTCAGCAGGCCGGAACAGGGTAAACAGCAAGGACATGGGAGCCGCCCAGGGCCACTGAGGGCTCATGGGGGAGGAGGACAAAGGGGGGGGGGGTCACATTTAAACGTGTTATTTCCAAACACACACTTCCCCCTTGGCTCATTTTGAAAATAATTCACAACTAGACTCACAGTTTACAGGACGCTAGAAATATCAGAAACATGAGCCCAGGAAAGGCAAATTCGCCCCAACGCACCGCAGCAAAACCCAAGAACTCAGTGAGCACCTGCTTGACCTTTGGCCCCCGTGGGCACAGTGCCACTTTGTCCTGGTCGTGTCAACAGGACCCCAGGAGCAGGAAGATGAAATGGCAGGGCAGCAGGCAGGGCGGCCCAGGTGGCGGACACGGCCCAGTGGAGGCCTTGCGCAGAGCCGTCCAAGCAGAGAAGCCATGGGCACCTGCACTGAAGGTCACTGCCAGGGGCGTCCCCTCCAGGGTCCTGAGGCCAGTGGGGTGAGCCGGGCGGGCGGGGCACCAGCTCTGGTAACGGGGCTCTGGAGCGGCCACTTGCAGGGACAAATCCTGATTTTGAGAAAACTGACAATGCTTTGTTCAGTACTGAGAAATTAAAGAGGTTATGGAACAAACCCATGAGATGTGTGTGCATGTATATACCTGTGTGTGTACACATGTGTGCACACGTGTATGTACTGATGCGTGTGTATACACACATGGAAAATTCATGTTTCAAGAGCATAGAAAACAGAAAGTCAAGTCTTCGACCTTGAACCCTTCCCAGTGCTCATCATCTCAGCATTAGCCCCCGGAAGTTTGATGTGTGCCCTCCCAGAGACAAGGCGAGGGATCACAGCTTAGGACAGAGAGCTGGCTCCCTGAGGGCAGGGCTCCTGGGAGGCCGGGTCAGTCGTCCCCGCTGAGCCAGCCCATGACGTCCCACAGTCCCAGGGCAGCACCAGACGAGGCCTCAGTCTCTTCACCCGTGACCGGGGACACAGCACCTATGTCTCTGCCCACCTGCCCCCCAGGCCTGCGCTGAGAGTGACCATCAGCAAGGACACTGGGAACCAGCCCTGGACCTCACGGGGCTACAAACGCACAACAGGGGACACTGTGAGGCTCCCAGGTCATCAGCAGGTGGCGGGGACCAGGGGTCTGGCATCTGCTCTGGGGTCTCAGCCTCCCAGGCGTCCAGGAAGGGCCGGGCTGTGCGGCAGCCAGCCTTCTCTGTCCTCCCTGGTGACACATGCTTTCCAGAATTCCTCCATCCCTATGTTTGCCTGGGTTCCTATTACCACCAGCCCCGCAGGAACTCCAGCTTTGGGCCAGGCCACCTCCCAGTTTACTCATCCCTCCACACCCCTGGCAGAGCACTGGGGCTGCTGGAGGGGCTGGAGAGATGTGCTCATCTTGGAGTCTCATGCATGGAGCACCAGATACAAGGGGCAACTGGAGTTGGCAGGGTGGCTGGGGCCGGAGCAAGGGCTGGAGCCTGACAGGTCAGAGGAGCAGGAGGGACGCTGCTGGGCCTGGTCTGTGTGCCCAGGGTGGGGAGGTGGCACTGGGGCCAGTGCCCACATCTCGATGCAAACAGCAGCTTCCCCACGAGTGGCCCAGAAGTGCACAGGGCATGGATTCCCTGCTCCAGACTGGCCAGACCCTCTGTGGGTCCAGGCTGAGACTAGGGGCACCTGCTGCTGTTTTTTTTTCTTTTGGGCATTATTAATGTACAATTACATGAGGAGCATTATGGTTACTAGACTCCCCCTATTATCCCCGCTTTTTATCAAAACCCAGGCATATGGGTAAGAGCTTGGAGAAAAAGACAGCCACTTTTGGATAATTAAACTCTGCGCAGGCCAACACACAAGTTGGGTGGATGAGAGTCTGTGCCTGGACGCGGCCCTCATGGCGATCCTCTCCTCGGAGAGGTGTGCTCAGCAGCTGGCCTGGCCAAGAACAGTCCCAAGGTGTACGGGAAGCCAGTCTGCTTTCAGGAATTACGTTTTCTCAGGTGCGGGTTACACAGCGTTCAGCAACGGGAAACATCAGAGGCAGCATGCGCTCACAGCTGTGGCTTCCAAGTGGGGCACCAACCCCAGGTATGAGCCATGCATGACTTCAAAAGCGACAAACTAAAATGTGACTATCCAGTGTTACACTGTTACTTTCTGTTGGAAGAGATGTTTAAGCTCCTTCTAAGTCTGCAGTTAAATGGCATATGGACTGGTCATTAATCTGAGCCACATGGCAGCCCTTCCCTGGTGGAGTGTGTGCTGACACTGAGCACGAGCTCCCTTAACGGGTTTATCTTTACCTGCAATCAGGTGAGTTTCTGAGCAGCCCTCAGGCATCTCAGTCCCTGCTTGATCCGCTTATATACTGACATGGGGAGGCAGACTTTCTTTGCTTGGACAGGCTAGTCGCTCTGGAAACTTTATCACAATACTTTTCATGGAGGTAAAAAGCTTTGCAGAGCATCACTTGACAAAGGGCCAAATGGTTTTGCAGAGCAGGACTTGGAAGCTGGTGAGTATTTACAAGCTACCCACCCTCTGCCTCTGCCACACACGGCGGACATCCGAGTACGGCTTGATACACAAATACAGATACGCAAACCCGCACACCTGTTCTGACTCGGGCCCCTGGAACACTGCAACAAGGTGGGTGCAAAGCATCCGTCCCTTTCTGGGAGGCTAAGCACCCCACCGACCTGCTCTTGTTCTGAATGTCACCCAGATGTTGGGGCCGACATCTAAGACCCGGATCTCCACTTCACCTGGCAGCAGCTTCCCTGAACAGCAGCCCACAGGAACTGCTCCAAAGCCCCAGTTTAGTCTTGTGACTGGGGCCTGTGGGAACTGGGGGTTTCTGACTTGACCAACTAGCAGAGTTCCTGCAGTGACCCCATCCAGTTTGAGGTGGGACAGACCTGCCCAGGTCCCCTGCATCTACAGTAACAGAAGTGGGATGGGGGAGGGGGAGCTGCAAATGCGACATGGATGCAGAGTGGTCCTCCAGGGACCTCCAGGGAGGAGGGGGCTTCTTCCTGGAAATGACATTTTATCCAAGACCTGAGGAAGGAGCAGAGGCCAGCAGAGAGTGGGCCAGGGCAGGAAGAGACAGCCAAGCAGCCGCTGCGTGCCAAGGCTGACAAGCCTGGAGAGGGACAGGGCCTGAAGGGGCCTTAGAAACCACCTGGAGGGGTCACCCTGGGGAGCTCTGGGCAGCAGAGCTGTGGGCCACAGGGGTGATGGGGTGGCGGGTCGCTGGGGCCCATTCAGGAGCCACGTGCCCCAACTCCCTCATAACCCGGGCTTAGCACTTGGCGGGTGGCAGATGTGCGTGAAGGAGGGAAGCACACAGGCCACACGTGAGGACATGCTGAGGTCTCGTTCAGACCTGCAGAGATAGGGAACAAGGCCCAGAAGCCACCTGTGGGCAGCCTTGCCCCTTCATGTCAACAGAAGGGGTGTCACCCTTGCCAGTCTCCACCCAGTAATCTGCCCACAGCTCCATCCATGACAATGAACAAACCCACCCACCCAGTAAGCGTTCGGAGGAGAAGCAAGTGGCCGGGAACATGACACCCTTTGGCTAGACCACAAGAACTTTGCACTAAAGTGTCATTTTGGATGAATTACTTTACACATGAAAAACACTCAGCCTCCCCCCAAAAAGTTTTCTCACAGCTGGAAATATTTATCCCAGCAACTGAGAAACCAGTTCAGCCCCAAACTGTGCCGGCTTCTGTGTAGTTTCGGAGCCAAAGAAAGGCCCATCCTTGTGAGCATCTCACAGAAATGCAAACACCACACAGCCAGGGAGCCAGGGGGTGACTGGCCGGACAGAACAGCCAGGGACTCATCCCTCGGGCCAGAAGCCTCGGGAAGAAAGGGGACAAGTGTGGAGACCCCTCAGCAAGACCAGAGGACCCCACACCCACAAACAGAACGTGCTGGCAGAGAACCGCCCACTGCACGCCCCACCCCCTCATTTGAAACCGGGTTGTCTCTAAAATTGATTCTGGTTTCGGATCAGCCCCAAGGGGCTTTCCCCCGCCAGCTTCCCAGAAAACAGCTTGCAAAGAGATGCGGAAATCCTCCCGCCGCTTCTCTTCAGGGAACCCCACGGCCAGCACCCCACTGTCCCTGGCACGCACTCCAGTGACCAACGAGGTCCCCACACACGAAGCCATCAGCGACAAAGTCACATCCTGGGGGCCGCTCCGGAACCAGGCGGGGCCTGCGCGCGGCCGGAGTGGACGCAGGGCCAGGGGACCGGCGGCGCGGGCCCGCGGTGGCGCGGGCAGGGAGCAGGGCGAGGGCCGGGGATGGTGAGGCGCGGGGACTCGGCCTGCGGCCGCCGCCGGGCACCCACCTGGGCCTTCTGCAGGGCGCCGAGGCGCAGCTCGTGCACGAAGGGGTTCCTCCCCGGGGGCGCCAGCCGCCGCGCGTCGCCGGCCCCGCGCTGGAGGCGAAACTGGAGGCGAGGCGTCCAGGAACCGCGCGCCCGCAACCTCATGGCCGCGCCCTTCCCACCGCGGGCGGGGGTGCAAACGGGCGCGGAGCGGGGGCGCCAGCGCTGGGGCGCCCGAGCTGGGCGCGGGCCGGAGATGCGCGGCGGCTCGGAGCGGGCGGCGGGCATGGGCGCGGGGCGCGTGACGCGGCGGGCGGGGCGGGCCGTGGGCGGGGCCGGGTGTCCGCGCAGCCCCGCCCGGCTGAGCCAGGGCGGCGCTCCGGCGCGGGGTCTCGGCGCGGCGCCTCTCGCAGTGGCCGCGCTGAGGGCTCCAAGGAGGGGAGCTCGCGTTCCAGCGCGGGGAGGCGCGCCACGCCGCCGCCTTCCTTCCGGAGTGGCCAGAGGCGGGGGCTGAGGGTGGGGAGCCCGGGCCCCCAGGGGCACGAGGAGCAGGGCTGGGCCGGGCAGCACATTTCGCCGGGACACGCCCAGACCCAGCTCTCACTGCGCATCTTCCCCTACCTGCCCTGCTCGGACCCGACCTGCTGGCAAGGCAGGCGGTCCGCGCTGGTCCCGGCTGTGCGCTGAACCGTGGGCCCCTGAGAGCCGGCCTCCTCCCAGAGCATGGGGTCCACTCAGACCCCGGGGCCCACCCGGATGGTGGGTCCAGGTGGGAGGCACCCACTGAGGCGTCTGCTGACTGGGACCCCGTGGTTGGAGGAGTGCTGATGTGGATTAAATGACTCCCATCCCCTAATTGCTCTAGATGAAGGGGTCCCTAATTTGTGGCACGTTTTTAACTGGGGCAAAAGGAAAATACTCCCACATCAAAATGTATATAAACGTCAGAAATTCGCCACAAACCCTTCGTACTGTTTCCTTGTGACCCTACCCGGCAGGAGCAAGCAGCAGCCAGGGAGGGGCAGGACGGCCTGGATGGACACTGCCCGCCACCCCTGGTTCACATACGATCACCTCAAATCAGCAGGAAGGAGCCGGGGCTTGTCCTGCGTTGCTCTGGGGCATGGGGAGGGGCAGACCCTGCCAGGAGCTGCTGGCCCGCCTTCCAAAGACCTGGGCCCCTGGGGACATCTGTGTTCTGGTATGCTCTCTGCTTCACCCCTGCCTGGGCGGTGGGTCAGGGAGGGTCTGCCCTCTGCCTTCCAGCGGACCGATGCGGGGAAGCGTCGCCATGCTGAGGGCCCCCCGGTATTTGACGGAGAGGCCAGTGGCTCTGCTGCAGTCTGTGGTGCTGCAAGAAACGGAAAGGGCAGGGATGGCCCCAAATGCTCCCAGCCTCAGGCTGACCTGGGTCATGATGACCTGCCCCAGATCTCCTGGGCATTCAGTTGCCAATTGCTCTGATGGTGAGCACACAGCTGGCTGGGACAGCTGGAGGGTCTGTGCGGGGTGAAGGGTTCCAGAAGGGGTGGGAAGGGTGGGTGTCCCTCTCCTCAGCAGAGAGGGGGCGCCCAGAGTGGCGGTCCATGGAGATGACCCCTGGGGAGGAAAGACCTGGAAGGCAGTCCAGTGGTAGTAGCCAGCAGTGGAGACCACCCTGCAGTGGGCTGTAGAGTGGACAGGCAGTGAGAGATGCAAGAGCCTCTTTCCAGAAAGGGAGGAGGAACATGGGAGGGAACAGAGGGCAGGGAGCAGAACTGAGGGGCGTTAAGGTCCAGCACGGCTGCTGTAGTCCAGGGATGGGCCTGTTCTTAGATGAAGGCCAGGTGAGAGCCCCTGCAACCCCATCACCCCCGGAAGGACCAGAGCTCGGGAGGGATGGACTGGCCCAAGGCAGGGACCCCTCCCCTCACCAGGGAAGGAGGGCTGCTTGGCAGGCTGCCCCACCGGGGTCCTCTGTGTGCAAGGGGGTCAGTCTTTTCTCGGGGTGTGTGGGTGGGGGTTGTGGGGAGAGTGGTACAGGCTTGGAAGACAGGCTGGGGAGTTCATTGGCTCGAGCTGCCCATTCACACTTAGGCTTCAATTTTAATATTGGGCTGGAATGTTCTAGAAGTCCTAGAGAGTTCTGGAGGCTTGATTCTGAGAAGCTGGTCTTGGGCAAGGGTTTCTAAACAGTTTTTCCAGTAGCAGGGAAAGACTTCAATTCATCTTTGGGACTTAGTTTCTTGGTTTTGGAAAAACCACCAGATGGGCCCTTTAACTACCCATGCAAGTCCCTGGTTCTGAGGAAGGTTCAGGAATGCAGCTGGAGCACAGAGCTGCGGCCAGGCTCTGGGGGGCGCCAGTGGGTCCCTGCCCGCCGGGCTCTGCTCTGCTTCTGTCTAAGAAGGCAGACTTAGAGGAAGTGTTTCCTGCTCCCAGTGAGCTTATAAGGCAGGATGCCCGCCTGCTCCTGGGGGCTGGGTATCTCTGTTGGTTTGTTTTCTGCATTTTAGAGTAGTTTATAGGCAGGAGGAGACATTCTCCCTCGGTTCCTTCTAATGTTAGTTTCTAGTTCTGCCTTCACAGTTTTTAATCTGAAGGCATTTTCTTCTCTATGTGGTGGCCCAGTACGCTCAGCACCATGTATCCATCTCCCCCACCACTGTGTCCGCAGGAACGGAAGGTTCTATAAAGTTGTGTCAGGTGCTCTGTTTTACTCCATCGACCTGTCCCTGTGTGGGCGCCGCACTGTTCTGACCCCTATACGTTTGGAATAATGTTTCTGGTACCAGTAGGAAGTCCTGTTGGCACTTCATTTCAGGAAATGTCTCGGTGACTCATAGAACTTTATTTTTCCATCCAAATTAGAGAATCAGTTTGTCCAGTTGTAAAAATTCCCACTGGAAGTTTTGTTTCGAATTGCATTCAGTGTATAGATGACTTTGGTAAGAATGTGCTGAAGGGTACCAGGTATTGTTTTAGTCAAGTTTGGCAAGGCTCGCCGACGTGGGGTGGCTGTCATGAAGGTTTATTCACAGCTTCCTAGAAACAGGAAGCATGGAGTGCTGCAGGGGTTGGGGCACATGGGGGGCACCAGGGCTGGGCGGGGCAGAGGGAGCTGGGGAAAATGCGGCTCCGTTGGTGGGTGGACTGGCTCCTCCTTCAGCACTAACGTCTACCCCTCAGTGGGAGACCAGGGCCCACGGAAGCTCCCCTAGCCCCAGGGCAGGTGACTGCTCTTCCCTCTGCCTGGACACCTGCATTTCTGCCTCCTCACTTCCTTCAGGCCTTGACCCAAAAGTCAGGCTGGGGTGACCTGGGCCCTGTTGCCCTCAGCCCGGGTGCACATGGCCCCTGCTACTCATGTATTCTACATGCATTTCATGTGAGCTTAGAGTTAATTGAGATAAAACAGTTTCCAAACAGCTTGTGTGGGAGAAGTGGGCCCGTTTTATAGGTAGGAAGGTTAAGGCAGGAGAGACGGTGACCGAGGTCATAGTCAGTACCTGCAAAGGCTGTGGCCTCATCTCCAGGGGTTGGCCTTTCTGCCCACATGTCAGGACTCCCTGATGGGCATGGCCCCGGGGTCATCCATTTCTGCAGGTGGTCTTCCAGATAGAGGTCCTGTTTTTACAACACTTGGATTCCAGATAAAACCATTTTCTTCAAATACACAGGCATTTGACTTCAAACAAGGCTCTAGACACTTGACATTACTTTATACTTTATTTGCAAAATTTGACTCTCATTTAATATTTATTTAAGCACTAAAAACAGGCAGGGTGGCAATGTTGACAGCAAAGCCAGCCATCTGAAGCTAATTCCATGGAAATCAGGTTCAGAGGACCCCTTGGAATTAAAAACTTATGACTAACACAGTGTCCCCTAAGCTGTACCATCTTTCATTTTCCTTGACATTAAAAAAATGATCCTCAGTATAAAATATGAGCTGAAATGATAGTATTCGCTATAAGTCTTTATCAAACTAAAATGTTTTTGAAATTCAGAGGCACGGAAGCATTTTTTAGTATCAGAGCACATCTTTCTTCACACTTTGGGTTTGCAGAACAAATGTTTGCATGTATTTTGCTTTCTAAAATGTCAAAGAAAAAAAAAGCACAAATATGTAAGCAATTGTTCCCAAAGGAGCAATCTTTTATGAAAATATCACTTTGGTAATTCTTTCCAGCTGGCTTTGAAAAATGCTGTGTCAAATTATTTTTTACAAATGTACCAAGACAGAGATCTCGTTTAGTTGGGAGAAGGGCAAGTTCCCAAATGAAGAGATTCACCACAAGGAGGGGCAGTGGCCAGGCCACGGTGAACCTGGTGGCTCTGCCTGCGTCCGCCCTTCATGACAGGGCTGCTTGTTCTGTGGGTCAAGTAGGGTAAAGACTGGGTTCCCCAGCCTGTCTGGCAGCTGTGGTCAGGTGACTGTGTTCTGGCAACTAATGGGGCACAAACACAGGACTTGTGGGCTCTTAGGGGTGGGTGCCTTCCTGCTGGCTGGAAGGTGAATATAAAGGTCGGAGCCAGAGCATCCATACTGGCCATGAAACAGCCTTGGGAATGGAAGCTGTGGTAGCAGAGCAGAGAGGAGGAGCCTAGCCCCAGCCCGTGGCAGTGCTCCCAGCCCTGGACCGGCTGCAATGTGTGGCTTTCCACACACTGTGCACACAAATGCAGATTTGGGATAGCTCTTCGCAGAGGTGCAGATTTAGTGTTGATCTTTGCACGTGACATAGAATTGGAAAGCCCTCTGGATAGGCCTGTCTGCTGCTTCCTCCTCAGCCCCAATATCTGCAGGACCTTTGGCCCGGCCTCTCCACCCTTCCCATACACCTCACTCCCCGAAGCACACCCTGCTCTCCCTCCAGGAGGCCCTCTTGCCCCCCTCAGTGGTCTGACACCCCCAGAGGCTCACATTCATCTCCTCAGTGGTTCAGGAGACCAGCAGAGCTCTGGAACATAGTAGGGACATTTTTTCAAGGGTGCCACCTGTGGCTCCAAACCCCTGAGATATTTTGGCTGATGGTATTCACGTCTGAATAAAGAAAGAGAATAGACTCATTTGGAGACTCAAAACATACTCATGTATGTATGTGGCATACATCCTCATATTTGTTGTCTACCTAACACTGAGCATGTCCTAAGCTCTGGCTGGGAAGGGGCACATCAGGGTCGACAGGTGGGTCCTGCCCTCAGTGGGGAATAATGCCTTCCTTGCCTCAGGTGGGCCCAGCAGGGGCCAATGGAAGTGTGTCCTTAAAATCCCAGAGCCAGGCCCAGCTGGGTTTGCGGGGCATAGCAGGGCTCCCTGCCCTCACATCTCCCTTGGGGACAGTGTATCCCCTGCATACACCTATGTGCACACCTGAGCCCATGCCAGCCCTCTTCATTCACCCCTTGTGTGCGCCGATGGCCAGGCTGCCGTGGCCCAGGTTGTGTGCTCTGGACAAGTAGTTCCTGCAAACAGGGAAGTCATCCTGAGTGGAGCCACTTGGTCTCTGACAGCAGACGCTGAGAACCCTCTGGTGGGGCTCCTCAGCTTTGGGATGTTTGTCCTAAGAGGATCCTTGTACATATTTTCAGCCCTTGAGTGGATGAGGCCAAGGCGTCTTATTGGATCAGAGCCTTTTATAAGCCACTTGATTTTACAGACTCTGTAGGTTTCGTGTCTCTTAAAGCAAGTTTCGGGAAATCAGCATTTGTGTTTGAGGAAGGACTTGGTGAGCACGGCTGGGTGTACAGTCCTCAGCTCTGGCAAAGTCTGTTTAACCAGAACCGAAATGCATACACTTCACTTCATTGTGTGTTTTTAGAATGGTTCCCACTTAGAACAGGCGTTGATGACCCCAAATGGGCTGCATTGCTCCTTCAGGGGTGCCCTTCAGGCTGAAAAGGGAGTAAGTATTTCATCGTCCTGTTCAGTGTGCCAACCCCCTCTGCCGCACACACGTCTGACTTTGCTGTGGGAAAGTTGTTCTTTCACACGAACTGTGTGTAGGCAGCCTTGTTTTCTGACAGTGTTTTTGGCAATTCTCTTTCCTCCATGCTCAGAATTAAGGAATATTCTAGAAACCCATCTGTAACCAACAGCGATCCTGCCACTGGGACAAGCGAGCCAAAGTCTGTTTTTATCATGAGAGTCACAACCTTGATGGGAAAAGGCAATAGGGTGTGAGTTCCGAGCGTGGGTCCTGCTGTGGCCCAGGGGTGCCTCATTTTCCCTCTGCCTCATTTGCTGCCTCAGCCATAAAACAGGGATAAGGTCGAGTTCATCCTGAGGGCTTTGCGAAGTGCAGCGGGCGGATGCAGCCAAGTGCCCAGAGAGGAGTCTGGCACCCGGCAGGGCTCACAGGGCGCCAGCTCGCTTATCAAGGGCTGGGCCCTCATCTTCCCGAATTGGCAGCCGTTTCACCAACAGCAGGGACTTTGGGGTGGGCAAGGGCACATCTCCGAATCCCTGGTTGCTTGGCATGGTGTGGCTGAGCACATAGGATGCGTCGACTCCTTCATGAAGTCTGGGGAATTAGGCACACTGCTTTGAGTTGGATCCCAGTTGCAAATGGGGTTTTGTGAAGAGCTGGATATGATTTCCGCCACCAACTAGATTGCCGAGGAAAAGCGCTGCCAACTTGGCATCTTTCAGCAGAACCCCCGGCTTGAATGCTGCTGCTCCAGGTATCCACCGCCTCCTCCTTACACCACGGTTACTTCCACGCTCACTGATGGATGTGTGGGGCCAACTGCGATCACCTGTCCTCTGTTATTCATTTTGACATTGTTTGTTTCTACTTAAAACACCATGAATTCCTCTGAATAGACACCCCTAGGATTTGTGCACAGTGACACGGCTTAAATGGGTGAGTGTGTGGACAGAGGCGCTGGACCAGGGCTGCGCCCCTGGCCCTCCGGGGCAGCTGCCCGGTGCTGGAGCTTGGGCCCTCATTCACTGCAGGGGAGCTGGGATGAGTTGCTCCCACTTTGAGCCTTGGGTTCCTCACCTGGAGAAAGGGGCTAATGCGATGACCCTCCTCGGGGGTCATTGCGAACACTATCTTCGTGTTGAAAATGAGCACAAGGCTGGGCTTGCCGGAAGGCCTTGACAAACCACAGCTGTTAGTGTCGGCAGGAAAACCCTGAGCCACCGCCTGTCACCTAAACATAAAATTCTGGTATTGCTCACTCATTGTGCCACCGGAGTGGCCTTTCTTCTGCTTCTTCCCCCGTGAAGGGCGAAGTGATGGCCCCTCCTTGCCTGGGGCGTCTGCCCAGTGTAGCCCACGCAGTGTGCCTCTCGGGAACCGACCAGCTGTTCTGGTTCTTTTCATGTTATGATGGTTCGAACTCAGAGGAACCGTCCCTGGCTGGCCTCAGGTCTCCAAAGGCGACGCTCGCTCACCCTCACCAGCAAATGTTAGTTCACACACTTACTGCCGCCCGGTGCTGCGCTTCCCTGGAAAGATGGTCCGCCAGGCGCTGAAACGGGACTCAGTTCTCATTCTGAATTCTGGTTCTGTCCTGCCCACTGGAGGCCTGTGGGAGGCGCTGCCTGCAGAGCTCAGTCTTCTGTGGTCATAGTCAAAAGGGGTCACTGAGCAAATGGTCCAGACACTGGCTTGGCCTATAGTGGGGTGGTCAGCCGGGCTGTGGGGGAGGCCAGTCCACAGCAAATCAGACTTCAGTAGCCAATGAATCTAAGGCAATCTGTCTTTTCATTTTTTAAGGAGAAACCTGTGGAGCTGCTAGATACAGCAAAAAAAAACAATGTAATTTGAGGGGAATTCAGAAAGTACTTACGTTTTTGTTCAGTACTGTTAGTATGGCTCATGAAGTACAGCCCATAAAATGGTGTTAGGAGCCCTTCCTCACTGCAGGCATCCAGGAGGGTCTTTGGGGTTGGGAAGCATCTCAGACACCCCTTGCGTCACCTTTCACAAAAAATCCATGCCAGTTCCCAGCAGGTGGGGAGGGGGTGACAAGATGCCGGAGTCCCCGAAGCAGGTGTGGCTGCGCCGTGAGCCCCACGTGCCTCCGGGGCCACTCCTGCTACTCCAACAGCCCAGGTTGTACTTAACAGGCGTGAAATGTGAATATGAGGCTCTTGGTGGAGGAGCCATGCAAGGAAATTGGACAGAGCCCCAAAAGGGTGTTCAGTGAGTTTGTATGTCAGGTATGTAAAGCAGCTACATGCTTGTCCTGCTGTTACGTTTGGCTGTTGGGGGCTTGGAGAGGATGGGTTTGCATGCAGGGTTAAGACTCGGAGAGGATGGGGCACTGCACGGCCTGGTGGCAGGTGCATCACCCGATCAGGCAGCCTTTGTGGGATCCTTAGGGCTGCACGGGATCTTCTCTATCACCTACACCATCTACAGTCAAAAGTAAGCATGCATTGTGCCTGAGAGGCAGGTGGTCCAGCACTCCTGGACGCATGTCCACAAATGAGTTTCTTCCTTAGAAGTGAATTCTACCTTAGAATTGTGTAAAGCTCCCAGTGGGGTTTGTGGGCAGCATGGACTTGCATACGTGTGGCTGTAACACTTCTTTTTGGTCAGTCTCCAGCCCTACGTGAGAAGCTTTTTATGCTACAAATTAAACACTTTTATCTGATCCCTTCAACTTGTTTTCAGTTCAGCCGTAAGGAAGTCTGAGCACAGGAGACCCAGGAGGAGGTAGGCTCTGGGCGTGTCATTGCCCGCATCATGCGTTCCTGTCTGACGGATTGCTGAACCGCCCAGAGCATCTCTGGAACCCACGATTTCCGCACATGTTGGGGTCTCGGTCGTGTCTGCGTCGTCACCCACTTGGGCTGGTACTGAGGGGATGCTAGGATTCACTTCTGCGAGGCCCCTTTCAGATCCTCACAGCTAAGTCACTCTCCATCCACCAGACACGTAAGGGACATGGCTTAGGAATGCTGATCCAGGGAGGCAGCTCACGAGAGAAAGCAGGAGAGGCACCAGACCCTCGAGGGACAAGCAGGGTTGCCTGCAACAGGCTGCAGACGCAGGACCACGAAGTCACTCTCCTGGAGAGCTGAGTTCAAGGGGGATGCGGTGACAGGAAAGTCGAATCTCTGCTCATGGCGGCGTGGGCACAGGGGACTGAGCCCGGATCACAGTGAGGACTGGGTCAGGGGCTCCTGGCACCATCTTAGCAGGGACGCCTCAGGGTCAGAGGGCGGTCACCAGGCCAGGAACCTGAGGCCCGCTCACCTGTGTTGAAATTTATGCAGGGAGAACAACACCCTGGCCTCCCTCTCAGCCTGCAGGCGATCCTCAGGGAGGCTGTGACCCGGCGCCCACCACTTTCGCAAGCCCAGCCTGCAGTAACAGCATCCACGGGGCAGGGCTGCTGACAGCCTCACTCTGGAAGCACTCCTGTCATCAGCCATAGATGGCCCTCAGTGAGCAGTGACACCCCATCCTCACCCAGGGTCCCAAGGTGCTGTCACCCTCCAGTGTTGGGGCCCCCACTTCCCTGGCCTTTCCAGGAAGTTCTTAGGGGTTTGGGGCAAAGGTGGCAGCCCTATCTTAGTATAGGAGGCCTTGGGGACCCTTCCTGGGCGAGGTCCTGGGCTGCAGGCAGGAGCTGTGGGCTGCCCAAGCCTCCGTATCCCCCAGACCCCAGGGCTCACTGTCCACATGGACTTCTGGGACCCCAAGCAGAAAGAGCCACGCATGGTACTGTCTGCTGCCCAGCTGGGGCACCCAGGACTTGGCTGGGGGTCTCAGAGGCGGGGACGGGGAAAGAGGAACCTTCCCAGTGAGGTCAAAGGGCAGGACTTCTAGGGTGCCTCCCCCACCCCCACCCCAGGCCCAGGGTGAACTGGCTGCAAAACAGGAACTTCCCTAAACTGCTGGTGAATGTTGCCCAACACCCAGAGGCCAGGCCGAGCTGCGCAGGAGCCCGGTCTTCCATCCTGGGTGGTGGGTGAGCGAGGGCCTGGGGCCTCCTCGCCTGGTGTTGTGCCATCCTGCGGCTCCGAAACACTTGGAATGTGTTGCCATTTCTCTTCAACTTCATGCCTAATCTATTATTATAATTGTATATTATTTTTCTTAAAGAAAGCACCTACGGTCTATAAGCTCCAGGCCCCATGAGTTGTGTAACAACCACCAACTCTCGGGGTCTCTGTGCTTTAAGCGAGTGCCTTCTTCTGAACGAGTGGACACCAGAGCAAGGGCAGGGAACCGGGAGCCTCCAAACGGTTTCTCCTGCGGGACGTGCTGCGCAAGGCCCTGCAGGAACCTGTCTGCCTCAGTCACCTGCTCTGGGGACACCCACCCGATGGCTTCATCAACCAGATCCCTAATAGCTCTCCACTGGGGGGAAGACACACTAAAAATGGCGATGTGAGTGAACACAGGCTGGGCGTGGCCACGGGGCGGCATGAGGGAAGCCGCCCGGGAGGGGCCTGTCCTGTCTTGCCTCCACTAGGGTGGGTTGGGGCGGCCACCACGCTGTCCACGGCTGGCTGGGCCAGTGGGCTCTTCTCTGGCACCGTGAGTTGGCCGTGTTGTCCTACCAGGTGCTGTGGATCGTGGCCCTGACCCTGGCTGTCCTGCTCGTCCTTCCAGGGGCTCGACCTGGGCTGTGGCTCCCCACCCCTGGGGTGAACCCAGGATTCAGTCACCTTCAGGGCTCAGTGAGGTCTTTAACAGCTGGTACAGCAGCCTGTGCCCCTGCCTGGGGCCCTTCCTCGCCTGCTCAAGCTGGGGATCGCATCTGCACCCGGGATAACGAAATCTCCACGGAGGTCAGCCTTAGCGTCTGTAGACACAGCGCCTCCCAGCCTGCAGCTCCACAGGTTGTTTTGACACCAAGGGCTCTAATCAAGTTTTTCTCGAGGAAACTCCTTGGGGACAAGGCAGCATGCTGTTAGGGTGAGGGCCGACCTGGCTGGCGGGAAGGCGGTGGTGGGCTGTGACTGGCGGGACAGGCCGTGGTCCCTCTGAAAGGGCCTCCTTGCCCAGGTCTGCGTTTTCCCACCGTGGTTTGTGACGGTGTACCTGTCAGCCTCCCCCACTTGAGGGTCAGCCCCTGAGGAGAGCGACGCGTATTTAGTCTGTTCACTGACACACTCCATACCTTACTGAGCTTGGGAGATGCTGCTAGGACCTGTCGAGTAAGTGAATCAAGGAAGGAGCGAGTCTGTCCAGGGAGCTAGAGAAGACTTGCAGACGGCTGCCCGACCTTAAGAATGTGCTCGAGTACAACTCAGAGAAGACAAAAGACAAGTAGTGACTCTATGGCATCTCACTACACTGATAGACAGTGACTGTAATGGGGTTGGGGGGGGAACCTGATGAAGGGGGTAGTGTAATCACCATAATATTACTCATTTAATTGTAGATTAATGATATCAAAATAAACTAAAAAAAAAAAAAAGAATATGCTCGATACCCCAGGGATGTACAGGTAAAAATGGTTACAACAGCAAATTTTATATTCTATGTATTTTTCCACAATTAAGAAATCTACAAATGAAAAAGAGATTGGATGTGGAAAGTGGAACCCTGGAGTTAGAAAGTAGATTATCTTAATAACTTTGGGACTGAGAAGGATTTCTTAATAAGCCCGGCAAAGTCACACACCATAGAGAGAACTGCTGATACACTTAAGGACCATAAATAACATCATGATGTCTCGCTGAAAATACAAGCCAAAAACTGAGCAGAGAGGAGTGAACAGAGATGGTCACTGGAAAAGGGCCACCATCCATGCAACAGAGAGAACGTCGCTGATGAAGGCAGGGAGAAGCCAGTACACCAGGTCCCAGGAGGGGACCCCTGCATGCAGGGGACAGGACAAGGTGCTCACCTGACTGGAAGGCGGGCAATGCAGACAGCGCCCCAGGACACGCACCTGTTCTTGGCCTGCCAGAGAGGGCGTCCAACGAGGCTAAGTGCTGGGAGCCCAGTGGTGGCCCTGGGTCCCTGGATAAGAGCAAATATCTGGCAAATGAAGATGCTCATGACCGGTGATCCAGAAACTACCCTCGAAGGACTATCTCCCTGAGAAATCTCACATGTGGAAATAAATTTTATTTTGGAGTTCTGAGAACCTGAACATGTCCAACACACAGGGAAGTGATAAGTGGAGTCTTCATAGTTGGGCCTGGACAGCCGAGCAGGGTCAGACTAACACCAGGACTAATGCGTCCAGGATGCAGGCGTAGCCTGAGAGCCACGGCGGAACGGGGACTCGCTCGGCACTGAAATAATCGTGGTGAAGGAGCAGAGAAGAGGCACGGAGGGCCAGAGGGTTCTGGGCGTCCCGCGCATGGGCTCAGGCTCCTCAGAGGTGGGGGGTCTGAACCAGCAGGGATGGGGTCAAACCCACTGCTTTCAGAATAAACTCACAGAGGCTTCGCTTCTCACTGGCCTGGCTGCGCTGCAGTGGCGTCAGCACTGCCATGGTTCACGGTCATTCACGGGCTTATAACATCAGCAAAGGGATTATTCAGGCTGACACTTGGCACAGACCATTCTCAGCAAATGCGTTTTCAAGGGTAGGATTTGATCTCCATTATTCCATTCAGCTTCATGGAAGTGGGGGGAGTAAGAGGGAAAAGGATTTACCCTAGCCTCTCATTCTATAATGTTTTTATTTCAAATCTAAATGCAACGACCCCAGCAGACAGCCAGCTTTCCACATCGAGATGTTGGTGCTTTGGAAACTCATTCCCACAAATCAGAGTTTTGTGAGCGGCCCCACTTTCCCGCCGTGGCTGAGCCATGCTGTTGACCCAGCAGGACACACAGACCCCTCTGTCCCCTGCTGGACGCGGGCCAGGCATCCTCAGTCTGTGGGGTGAGACCAGTCAGCATGGGGCCTGCTCAGCCCTGGACATCTCAGCCACAGAAAGCCTCTGTTCGTTCACGCAGGGTTTGAACAGAAAGGGTCCCCGATCAGGCCCCGGGCACAGGTGACGGCATCACAGAGCTCCCTAACCTGGTCATCCTGTTGACGGGAGGAGTAGAGGGTGCCCCAGTTGGGGTTCAGGGTCTGAACCCACAGGAAACGTCGTTGCATGAATTTTTGGGGCAATTTCAAGACTTTGCGCCGCCCTTCCTCACTTCCTGAAGCGCACGATGCTATTCTTGGTGGCCCCGGCCCAAGTCGGCGCCCGCTACTGCTGGTGAGAGGGCCCCGCGGGCCCAGGACCAGGAGCGGCTACGGGAAGGATGCAGCCACCAGTGTAGGCCTTGTGGGATTGTTACATTCAGTTCTCAACTCATTTTTCTTTTTGTTTTTGGCTTTGAAACCTGAGCTGTTCAGACGGTTTCCTGGAAGGAAGGGGGAAGGGTCCCCTGGTGCTCGGTGCTCAAGGGGAGTGCATGTCCGGGGACCCTCGGGGGGGTCTGGGAGCTCTGACCCTGCCCTAAGTGGTATGAGGGGGCCCAGTGCCCGGTGGGCAGGACGGAGGGCAGATGGTCATTCACAGGCAGCACAGCCGGAGGGGGACCCGCAGGCTACGAGGGGCCATGCGGGGCTGCCCTGGGGAGCAGTGCCACGCAGCACAGGCTGTGGGCGGAGGCTCTGTAGTGATAAGAGGTGGGGTGGCCCCTGATTCCAGAGGGTGGGGTGGGTGTTTGAACATCGCACATCCCAGCAGGGCTTGTGGCAGGCCTTGGAGATGGTGAGGCTCCCAGAGGCTGGCGTGGCACCTCATATCTTAGGGCCTGGAATGCAGGGGTCTTGCCAGCCGTGGTGTGGACTTTTGGATTTGGCTTGTTGTTCATATAAATGCAGGAAAGTCCCTACTATGCGCTGGTGCTCAAGCTCAGTGTTGGGCAGCTGCTGGGCTCCCTTTGCAGGAATCAACGGTGGGTGGGAGCGGGGGTGAACATCCCCGCCTTTTCTTCTCCACACAATCCTCAGAGCTTCCAAGTGAGCCTTGGCCCAGACCCAGGAGCAAACAGCAGGCTGAACCCAGGAGGGGTCAGGCAGGGGCAGGAGGGGCAGGAGGGGCAGGGGCTCCCCCCTCTAAGCAGACCTGCTGCCCCCCAGAAACCCCATGGCTCCCCTCTCTCCACCTGCTGCCTCTGGCCTGGATGCCATGGCCCTCGCCCACCTCTGTGTTCTGATGAGACCCCTGGCCACGCAGAGAGGAGGGACCACCTGGGGGAGGCTGGGCAGTGGTGTCCACCCCAGAGGGTAGCCTGGGGCGGTATGGGTGCACCCTGTCCCCACGGGGATGAGGGCCACTGAGCCACGGGCAGCGCACAGATCCTGAACCCAAAACGCAGCTGGGCAGGTGCGTGCCAGCTGGCTTCCTTGCTTTCCTGTTTAGACTGTGCACCCATTTCCGGCGGGCATCCTGGAAGCAGGTGGGCTTGTCTGGACCTCGGTGATGTGAGGTGGGGAAAGGGCGTGATTTTGCCGATGGGTGACCAAGGCAGGCAGGCCCAGCCGCACATCGTGTGCATGGGCAGATGCCCCAGGAGGCGGGCCGGGTCCCTGCATGTCGGAGGTCAAGGCTGGGCACCCGACCCTGCAGCTTTGTCCTCTGTGGAGTGGTGAGTTTGGTCCCTAGAACCCAACACTTTTACGAATTTTAAACATGATTTCCAAGGCTACGGTAAACGTGCTCACCTGAGGCTCAGGCTGAAGGCAGCGTACCACCATCCCGGTGACACAGCATGAGGCTTGAGACTGGACGGGCCTCAGAAGACAACGTGGCCATCTGACTGCCACCCTGCCAGTCATGCTGTGACGCTGACGCAGTGGGCGAGCATGCGTTTTCCCCCAAGGCGTTTCAGTGTTGCAGGTGCTCGGTTAGGAGACATGAATCTGGAAGCTGACCTCTCCACTGAAGTGAGGTGGTCCACCCTTGTGGAAGGATTCCTCAACGTCTCCTTCATTTTTACTGCGGCTCCTGTGTGTACCTAATGTCTGGATGGCAATCACCCCCATGTGCAGGAAGCATGCCATTGCCCAGTGTCTTTCTGAGCAACTTCTGAGGGTTTTGGTTACATGTAGCTGGGGGTGTGGAGGGCAGCATGTCAGGTTCTTTGCAGGCCAGACAATGCGCTCCATCTGGCTCACTCAGCAGCCAGGCGGGACTCAGGGCCTGCCATAGTGGACAGCAGCCCTGTCACCAGCTGGGCTGGGTGGGAAGGGCGAGGGTGGTGTTGTCCCTTTCCCATGGACTGTGCCCCGAGCTGAGAGGGTGGGAAACTGTGCTGGGAGCATGAGGGCAGGCTGACTCTGACAGAACCAAATGTCCAGGCACCGCGTCCATCACATCCAGCTGCTAGGGGGCTCTGTGCTATGCTCATGTTTACTAAACCTCAACTCTTAGATTCTTTCCCCAGACGCCTCTGGGGTGTGGACCTGCATGAGAGCATGGTCAGATTGCCTCTCACCTCCGCTTCCCGCCCTCTGCAGATGCCACCCAGCTCCCACAGCACCCTTCGTGCCCACCGAACTTCCCATGTTTTCAATAGAATGGGGCCTGGTTCTCATTCTCCTCTCGGTCACCCCATTTCCGGCTCTGCTCATGGAGAGCACGGGGCTGGCCTAGGCGTTTCAGCAGGAGGGGATGGAAGGGCCACATTGCACAAGCTGCACATGTAAAGCCTGGCAGGCCTATACGGTACCCAGATGTTTGTGGAAAAGTGCAGCACCCATCAATCCACTGGTGGGTCGTGGTGGACTTGCCTATCAGTCACCTTGCCTGTGTTTTTCTTAATGGAATGAAGCAAGTTGAGGGGGGCTCTTGCCCTGCAAGCACACGGTTGGGGCTTGGGTGATTTGGGACCTTGAGGAATACACACGTAGAGGGAAAGGTCCAGACTGCAGGTCATCAGAACTGGTGGAAGAGGGATCTTCTTCCTAGCAAACTGTAATCCAGGGGTGGCTGCAGGGTGGTCCTGGACAGAACATCTGGTGGTGGGGGTACAGACACGGGGTCGTCCTGAGGTCACACAGCCCTGTCGTTGACCTGGCCCTGGTACAGCATCAAGAGCCATTTGTATGAGGCTCTAGCTTGCAACCTGTGTTCTCATTTCAACTCAGAGCCACTGTCCAGGCTATAGGGGTGCATCTCCTGACACATTTTACAGGTGAGAAGCCTGAGACTTAGAGTGGTGAGCTGTCATCCCTGGGGGACAGCTGGGGGGAGGCAGAACCACCTGGGCCCTAAGAGGCCAACTTGCAGACCTGTGTGTCCATGCCATGCACTAGGGAGAGAGGAAGGTCTCTGTTTAGGTGGGCTCACCCAAGGTGCCATGCCCATCAAAGCTGGGAGGGCCGTGCATGAGGCTCTCTGCTGGGGGAGTGTCACTTGGAGGAGAGGCCCCCAGGGTCAGTGCTACCATAGACAGCTCCGTTCCAGCAGAAGCTCTCTGTAACCATCGGCTTTCATTTGCAGAGACTCGAAGCTGGGCAGGGGGCTGTGCCCTGGCCAGCAGGACATGTCTTTCCAGCCTGTGAGCAGCTGTGGGGACACATAGGCAGGGGCCTGCCTGCCACTTGCTCCCCTTGAACCAGAGGGCAGGGCACGCTGGTTATTGCTGCAGACAGGAGCTGCCCCTTGATGAAGCCAGCTGACTTCAATGTCTTCAGCTCCAAGCTGCTGACTAGGGCTGTTTCGGTTGGTCCCGCTTGGGATTTATGGGGTCTGCACTCATGAACTCACCCACTTGCTACAATTTCTTTGTAATCCCCCAAAACGGCACCCCCAAACTTATGGCGTCTTCACGGTGACTTTTGTGCCAGAGTGACCACATCTGAGCTGCCCGATGTCCCCGCCCCCTCTGTGGAGGTCGGCCTGCCCAAGGCCCACTAGGGGCCATGTCTTTGCACTTTCATGCTTTTTGTTGGTGATTTTTCTGATCAAAAATGCCCCTCAGGCATAAAGCTGACGTGCTGTCCGTGTTCCTGGGCTGAGGAGGGCTGGGACGCGCTGTGGGCCGAGAGCTGGGTATGAATGCAGTAGCATAGGTTCATAAGGTGTGTTCATCAGGGACGACCTTCAGCAAGGTCATGGATTGCCCAGCCTGGGTTTCCCCAGGAGCCGCGGTTCAGTCTTGGCTCCTCAGAGTCCAGGTGCCCTTATGGGGTGCGACCCCCTGCAGAGGCAGGAACTGACTGTTAGTGGGACCAAGCAACAAAGATTTTTAAAAGGATCAACGTCTCCTTCAGCTGAGGAACCAATGGAGTGATTAGTGGGCCATCGGTTTCTAAAGGACAGAAGACAGCGCTGTGGCTGACTACCCCCAAGAGCCTTCCCGAATTTACAAGCAGGGCCCTGCCCTGGACCTGCATTTCCACACTGCAAACTTTGCTTTTTCTGCGGCACATCCTTGGCTGCCATGGGGAATGGAGTCACCAGATTCTGAGTAACACACCAGCACTGCCAGCCCGGGCGGACAGCAGAGCTCAGATGACTGGTGCATCCATACGAGAGAAGCCTGGCCGGACTTGGGCAGGGAGGGCCACCAGGAGACCAGCTTTGCAGCCCCACACCACTCCCCTCCGACAGCCCTGCGTCCCATCCTGCAGGAAAGTCCCTAGAGGGGATGCACCAAGCCGGGAAGCTGGCCGGCCGCACCTGGGTGTTCTCACTCCTGTCTGCAGCAGCCTCCAGCGTCAGCTCCTGTGCCCCATCCGACAGCATCTCCTGAAGTGGAGCCAGGGTGACCCGTGAAAATGTAGGTCAGTGTGACGGCTGATTTTATGGGTCAGCCTGGCTGGCCAGACATTTGGTCAAACGTCATTCTTGGTGTGTCTGTGAGGGTGTTTCTGGATGAGGTTAGCAACTGAATGTGTAGACTCAGTGAAGCAGATGCTCTCTCAGAGCAGGTGGGCCTCATCCAATCAGCGGGCCTATGCCTGGCGCACCCACCAGGTGCACCCCTCTTGCTGTATACCCCACCGGGCACACCCCACCTGGCGCGTGCTTGCTTTCTCACTGACCGCATGTTCCTTCCTGGATGGCAGGGCTGTGGTTTTGTATCTAGAATGTGCCCAGCTCAAAGTAAATAAATCCTTATCTGTTGAATGAGCTCCACTGGCGATAAGGCATGATTCAGATGCGCCAGTCATGTGATGGCTGATCACTGTAAGTCACGCTGCAGCTTTGCTGCTGGGGGATCACCGAGCACCTGGTTTTAATTGTTGAAGAGTCTGAATCAGAGATTCTGTTTAAAGAGACACAGGCTAGTTTCACCACATCAAAGAACAGATGGCAGCAAAACTCAGTTCTTCCCAAGAATTCCTGCCGGTCGGTCCTAACAAATAAAAAATTATTCACTCAAAAACAGAAGTTTTAAAAATTGCAAGCCATATACCTGGTAAGCAGAAAGCCCCTGTTGGTCATGGTGTTTCTGACCTGTCATTCTCCAGGGCAGTCTTGCGCCAGCTGCATTTGAGAAATGGGGAGTCCTGGCCCGCTGATCTTCAGTGGCCGAATGCTGGTGGTGCTGGGGGTTCTGCACTGTAAACATTCTTAGGGCCCAAAGGCTTGGCGGGGGCCACTGCTTGAGCCCAGCTCCTGGTTGAATTGTGAGCACCTCACCGTGTGAGTTGGCAGAGACTTTGGGTGCCAGAAGGGACTGTGGACGGCAGGGGTCAACGTGACTTGGGGGATGGTGGTGGACGCTGCTAGGCGGGGAGCCCAGATGGGCCCGTGGGGAGCTGGGTGACTGACTCCAAGGGAGACATTAACTACCAGAGCCACCCAGCAGACACGGGGCCCCACCGCGGGCGGACACGGATCCACATGGCCGTCCCCCTCTGTGTCCACAAAGCCAAATGCTGTGGCCTACCCAAACGTGGCACCTTGTTCACCTTTCCCTACAATATCTCCTGACTAAAAATGTGTTGGTACATTGGTGAGTGTTTTTACTTGAAGCCATAAAACAACCACTTCTTCTAGCATATTTATTTAGGGTGCTTTCATGTGAAGCAAACAATGACAACAAGGTAACAAGAGGATATGATTTGAAAAATGTAGATGAGCTGGACAAATAGAAAACACAATTAGCCAAAATTGACATGAGAAAATTGCCATCAGGAAAGTAGTACCGCTTTTCAAGAGCCATTAGAGAAGGTGGTATTGAAGAGCCTCTGCGTAACGAGTCCATGTGACCCACAGAAAGATAACTAAGGTGAGTGACGTAAGGTGGTGAAAATACTTGGCTAATCTAAAGGAAGTGGGTAAACAGAAAGTAAAGAAACAAGGTGTAGGTGGTGTAAAAGGAAAACAAAAGCAAGAGTTGATGTGAAGTGAATCACGCCTGCATTCGTGTAAGAATGGTGCAGCCACTCCGGGAGAGAGCTGGTGGTTTCTGATGGAACCGAATGCACTCTTATTGTGAGATCCTGCAACTGTGCTCTGTTGCCGAGTTCAACTCCAAATGAGTTAAATGTGTCCTCACACAAACCTGCCCCCAACTGTCTACAGCAGCTTTATCCACAGCTGCTTGAAGCGGGAAGCAACCGGGAGGTCTCATGTAGATGCATGGAGAAAGGAACTATAGTTGTTTCTTTATAATTGTGCTTGGTTAATATATAAACATCCAGACAGCAGACTACTATTCGGGACCAAAAAGGAAGACACAGAGGAGCCTTAAGCGCATCTACTAAGTGAAAGAGGTCTGCCTGAAGGGCTCCCTTCTGTGTGGTCCCAGCTCGTGACATCCTGGAAAAGGCAAAACTGGGAGATGGTGGGAAAGGTTGGGGGTTCCCCGGGGCTGGGGTGGGTGAACGGGGAAGTGGGACTGTTCTGGATGACTTCGTGGTGAACACACAACACTGTACTTGCTGAGACCTACAGGACGTGTGACATAGAGAACCTTAAGGTGAACTGGGCTTTAGTTAGTCAGAAAGTATCAATATTGGCTCCTAGATTGTGATGAATGAAAAGGGAGGGTCAGAGTATACCGGAACCCTCTCTACTTTCTGTTCAATTTTCCTGTGAACCTAAAAATGTTCTAAAAAAGAAAGAGTAAATTATTTAAAATAATCTGTTGTAGTTTTACATATTAGCAACAATTAGAAAAACAGTTTTTAAATATTTACAACTCAACCAAAAAAATCAAATAATTCAGACAAAATCTAATCTTCTACAAAAGCCTTTATATTATTCAGAAAAAATTCAAAAGTCCTAAAGCATAGAGAGCTATGCCATGTCCATGGATCGGATGCTTCATATTTAAAGATGTTAATTCTCTCCAAGGAGATATATAGATTTGCTGTAATCCAGATCAAAATCTGGGCAGGTTGTGTGTGTGTGTGTGTGTGTGTGTGTGTGTGTGTGTGTGTGTACAATGAAAACCATATCTAAAATGTAAATGAAATACAAAGAGTCACGACTAGACAATAAAATCTTGAGGAAGAAGCAAGTGGAAGGCTCACTACTGGGAAGGTATTATTCTAAAGTTCCAGTAAGTAAAACAATGTGGGGCTCTTGAAAAAAAAAACAGTCCAATGGAACAAACAGTGGCTTCAGAATCAAAACTTGCGCATCCAGACATTTGACGGAATGTGTATGTAATTCACAAAAACACAAGAAGGTGAATGTTCATGGCATGATACTCACAGCCCAAGTGGAGACACTGAAATGTCCATTAATAACAGAGTGGATAAATAAGCTCTGTTCTCACAGCAGAGTCCAATAAACAATAACCGTAAGCAAACTGCAGACACACCAAGAGAGAAACTCCAAGTGTGATGTGGAGGGAAAGCCCGGCATGACACGCATCCTGAACTCTGCTGAGTGTGTGACGTCCAGCAAAGCCAAGGGTGTCCGAGTTGGGACCAGTCCCTGTAGGGGTCCGGCAATGGCCAGACGTGTAGGCTGTCATTTTTCGGGTTTTGATGGAGTTCTGGTTGTAATGGCATGACTGCAAAATGTATGAAATTATACAGTATTTGACTGTCACATGTCATAAAGCTTTTCTTAAAAACACAATGTTTTAAAAATGGTTGCACCTAAGCAAGCATTTCAAGACCAACCATTGCTTTAAAATCTCTTTGACAAAAAAGGACTCTTGGTGAAAGTTTCAATCGATTGCATTGTTTGCTAAGCTCCGAATCAATATTTTCCCTTTGCTCGGACAAGCTCTCCGCGGGTCAAGTGCCGGTGGGCCGATAAGGTTGAGTCTGGCAAACACCTTCTCCCCACTGCTCTTCGGGACAGTGTTTGCCCACCCGGGGGCCCCTCCGCCTCCACGCTCCGGGAGCAGGGAACCGCACGGGGGCGAGCTCGGGCCGGCAGCACCTGGCCCATTGCAACCTTCATGAAGTTCTGTCAACCCATCCTCATCTTCTATAGAACGCAGATCACCCAGCTGCCACATCTGTTTGTGGAGCACCTGCCTCCCTCCCCAGCGGGCGCTCTTACAGACTCACTGCGGGAGGGACTTGCGGGTGTTCCAGGCAAGGATCAAGGCTCATCTGCCCTGCTTGCGTGGCCTTGCAGCAGAACCGCAGGATGGGCGGGCGGATATGAACGTGGCAGTCTTTTCCCTGGCTTTCGGTTGTTCACTAGTAACTAGACGCACAGATCAGAGAACATAGCCCCCCACCGCGTGTGCACGCGGGCCCGGGCTGGCGACTGCACAGCTGCCACCCCAGCGGACGGCCTGGGGCACGGAGCAGCCGCCTCCCGCCTGGCGGGACGGAGGAAGCAGCAGGCACGCGAGGAGCCAGGGCTGCCGTGTGAAGCCCTTAGACTGCTCGCAGTTCCCACTGCTCGGAAAGGGCAGACGCGCGTCTCCGGGAGCCCTGGGGCCGGGGCCGTCGGGGCACACGGGGGATGCCTGGCCAGTGATGCCTGCTCGCTGCGACGTGCCCTCCCTCATCCGCCCAGACCATCGCCATCTGCCTGGTGGTCGTCGCCTCCATTTCTCACCCGGGAGATCAGCTCCTGCCACTTCCGGGAAGGTACTCATGAATCTGCCCGCAGCCCTTGATGCACCCGTGGGGCCTGGCATGTGGGGCAGCGAGACCAGCACCCACCCCGCCTTGTCAGCCTCATCACTCACACCCGTCAGGTCCACCCTGACTGATGGCCGCCCCTCAGGGTCCCTCCACTGTCAGGCGCCTGACAGAGCCCCTCGGGCTCCCAGAGCTCCAAGTCGGAGGCACAGCTTGCTGCTAATTGTGGCCTGGGTGGTGTGAGGGCTGCGGGGGCAGAGAAAGAAGGGGGTGGCTCTTGTCCCAGGAGGTCCTCTAGGAAGTTCTGGTGGCAGTGAATTGTCCTATTTAGATCTGTGTAATCTTTCTATAAGGGGCCAGAATCGAGGAGGCTGGCCTGTCATTGCCACCTGTCAGAGCACCGGCGCCCACTGCCCTCTGGGCACCTGGGCATCTTGTCCACCATCAAGGCCCACATTCTTGGCCAGGCCTTGGCCCTGGCTCTGGTGTGCTGGACATGGTCCTCCGTCCGCAGAGCAGATGGCCAGGGCTTTGGACACTGAGTCAGTGTCCTGCCTGCTCCTGCCAAGACCCAGGGGCATGGGCCGTGCTGGCGATGGTGTGAGTAGCCTCAGAACTGGCTATGTGTGCATCGCAGGACAGCAACCGGCCAGGCCTCGGGCCCCGGGTCCTGCTGCCAGGACTGGTCTCAGCCCTGGTCTCCATTAGAATTCAACACATCAGCAATCTGCTCTATTTAGAGCAAGAGCCGTTTGAACTGGCGAGCCCTCTCAGGTGTCAGCTCAGGGGGAAATCATGGAGTTGCTCTGCTTTGAGATGCACACGGCAGCACAGAACAGGACCAGCCTTCTGGCTGCTCTAATGAGAAGATATATCCCGGACACCAACATTCAGTGTTTGCAGGGGAATGAGTACTGACACCCAGCGTCTGCACACCCTTCTTGTGGAAGGGACCTGGGAGAGGCCAGGAGGGAGCCCTGTCTGAGCTGGGAGGCAGGCGACCTGGCATGGCTGCCTCACATGGGTGCCTCGGAGGCCACGTCAGTGGGAGAAGCCCCTCGTCTGTCCCTTCCTCCCGGCCCATCTGCTGACCACTCGGGGTACTGCTTTAGAGGAATCACCCGACGCCCCAGTGACAACTTATGACTGCGGCCAAGCGCGGATCTTACCCGGAGGGGATGCGGCCAGGCCACTGGCCCCTGCCCGCCATCACCTGATCAACCACCTCCATTTGGGCCACGGCCAGTCTGACGGTGTCCCGGAGTGGCCTGTTTTCAGCAATGGTTCAATGATGGACAGTTCAAGCGTAAGAGGACAGCAGAATGGAGATGTCCTGAGAACGGGGGGGGGCAGTGTATACACTGTGAATTTAACTCAAAGTGGCTAAACAGACTTTCATGCCCACTAAACAGTGAGAAGAGGCTGTTACATAGGACTCATTTCCAGGGCAGTGGGCGGGAAACTAGGACAGGCAGGACTTAGAAAATCCAGTGGATGGACCAGTGTGGCTGCAACGGTGGCTCAGGGCCAGGCAGGGACCCGTCTGTTCGTTTTGTGGCTCTGCTGTCCTCAGTCTGCTCCACCTTAATGCTCCTGCCCCACCAGAAACCAGCCCATAAGAGGGGAGCAGGTGCAGCCCCACCCTTTAAGAACCCTCACCTGGGGACCACATCCGCCCTTATGGTACTTGGCTGCCTGGTCACTCAGATGCAGGGAGCCAGGACACGACCTTTTCCTGGAAGCTGTGCACCAGGTGCACATTGGAGATTTTCTTGACAGGGTACGAGGGGGAACACATGTTGCTGGACAGCCGGGGTCTGCCAGACCCACTCCTGAATGATCGCGATCTGAGCTGGGAAAACGTATCTCAGCTTTGCATTTTGTTGTTTGATAGAGACTTTGGGAATTCGCTTGGTCCGTTGGCCCCTGGGAGTTCCTCCTCCAAGAATCATCTGCTTCTTTACGTCATGAGTGTTTGTTCTGCTTGTTGGGGATTCCAAGTTCTTTACATATGGTGAATCGTGGTCCTGGCACGGTATGTTTCACACAGTTTCCTCATCTGTCTTCCATTTCCCAAAGATCATAAACCCACGGTCTTATATTTGCCTCTAATACATTAGTAGTTTTTCAACATTTAGGTCTGAAAGTATTTGGGGTTTATCTTTAAAGTATTTGGGATACGATTATTTTCTAAATGGACGGTCATTTGTCCAAATATAACTTATTGAACAATTTTTCTTCCCTCCATGGATTTGGAAGCTACACAAATCATACAATAAGTCCTTACATGTGCACAGATCAATAGATTTGGCTTTGTGCCAGTGCCTCACCACTTCTTTGCTGCGATGTTGTGATATTCCTGGATTCTAGGTGGGGAATGTCCCTCACCTCTCTCCTTTTCTGCTTTTGTCAAATATTCTTCTATGTGAATTTTACAGGTGTGATTCTGTTGAAATTTTTATTAGGATTATGAGGAATTTATACAATTGACACTTTACAAAATTGAGTATTTCCGTTCATGAAGATTGTATAAGTTATTTAAGTGTTCTTGTGTCTTGGAACCTATTTTTTCAGTCACATTTTCCTAATACACATATTTCACTAATGTTTGGGAAAAATACGTACATTGAACTAAAGGGCAGCTCATATTTTACAAGTGGAGGAGGAAGAAACACAGCGGAAGGTGCAGTGTTAACAGCTGGTGTCCCTCAGAGAGGACGGAGGCATCAGCTCCATTTGTGCTGCTATTGTCGCTATCCTGTGTGGTTTGGGGCTGGCTGGGCTCTTGGGTCCCCAGCTCACACGTGTCCCACAGGTGTGTTTACTTCCAATGCCCAGATGCCACCGAGTGAAAAAGTGGCATCTCTGCCTTCGCATCATCTCTGTCTCCTTTGCTGCCTTAAGCTTGGGTCAGGAAGCTTGTGCTCCGCCCCTCAGCCCTGCCTGTGGGCTTGTCAATCATCAGAAGGACTCTTGCTTGTGACATAAGACTGATGCAACCAGGCCCTCACCCGAAACTCGTCCCTCCCAGGAGATAAAGACGTGTGCACAGAAATGACGCCAAGATCGTCAAAGACTTACAGGAACATCTCGGCCAGACTCATGTCAACGAAATGAGTGGCATCAGCTAACCGGGCACGGGGTCACCCCCTCCTCAGATCCTCACTGAGGTCCAGATGTCGGAGTCAATCATCACCCCCAGACCACAGCCCCTTCCTGTGCCCTCCCCTATTATAAAAGAAGTCAGCAATCCACCCTGAGTGAAGATGTGCTTTAGAACACAAGTCTGCCCTCTTCTCTGTCTGCTGGCTTTCCGAATAAAGGTGTTTTCCCGGACCTGACATCTTGTCTCTGGACTTACTGGCATGTCATGGGGCAACTGGCATGAGAGTAACACAAAGACACTGAGAGAAAGGGATGTGTTTTGAAATTAGGACATTAGAAGTACCCACGCAGGAACCACAGCTGAAAAGACATCTTTTCAAGGCTGGTGTGTCCGTGCTCGGGCTTCCTCCGTCTCTGTGGGACGCCCGGCAGAGGCACCTTGGCATTAGCAGCATTCGGTTGATCAGTTGGCTTTCTTGCATCTAGTCCTCTTCCTGTGTGGGGAGCCTGGCTGGGGCCTCAGGGTGCAGGGGTCCCCCATGGAAACCAGGACACCAGACCCCAGAACTCAGGCTCCACCATTGAGACCCCCGTGGGTCAGTGGTCAGCACAGTGAGATGCACAGACACCAACCTTGGTGAAGGATGAAGGCTGGCCAGCCAGCAAACGACCTGTGGTGGCCAGGTGGGTGCCTCCCTGGAGACCCCTCCGTCACCGATGCTTTCCTGTTGCATGGCTGGGGTTGTGCAGGTGAGGGGGCCCTGACTCTTCACTCCTTGGGTTTTTATACCTTAAATCGAGGGATGCTGTGTCATCCACAGCTCCCCCTAACCTGTACTCTGCAGTGTCTCATGAGGTCTAGGCTCCGCATACCTGGGGCTCCCACCATGAAGGGCCCAGCAGGGCCCAGGGCTCTCAGGCATCAGGCCCCCTGGCCCACCACACCCACCCAGAGCTAGGCACAGAGCAGAGTCAGTCCAGTGAAGGTGACCAGGTCACCTGGGGCTTCCAGGGTCCAGTGGCTGAGGCAGGACCACTTCCAAGCCCTGGGCGGGACCAAGGCTGGTTTGTGCCCTGCTGTGCCTTCTGGTGCCCACTCTCGGAACCTTGCTCTCCAAGCTCTCTGGAAAATTGGGGACTACCAGGTGTTCCTCCAATGGTTTGGAGCTTCTAATGTTGGACAGAATTGCCTTTCTGCTGCTCACAGCTGTCCTGAAGCCCTGCACACCCTGCTGTGGTGGGCCGCCCATGGCTGCCACACCCACGTCCCAGGGCTGGAACCTGTTTGTGACCTTGCTCCAAATAGGGGAAATGCAATTCGGCAGATGTGATTAAGTTAAAGATCCTGAGATGAGGAGATTATCCTGGATTAACCAGGTGGCCCCAAATGTATCACAAGCGTCCTTACAAGGGGAGCAAAGGGAAGGAGATACACGTGCAGAGGGGGCCACATGATGGTCGAGGCAGAGATGGCAGGGCCTGTCCACAGGGCCGCAGATGCCTGGGGTGCCAGGAGCTGGAGGGGGCAGGAAGGAGCCCCCCGGGAGCCTCCGAGGGAACGGGGTCTGCATGTAGGACCTCCGGCCTCCAGAACAGGGAGAGGATAGATTTCGGTTGTTTCAAGCCACCAGTGTGTGGTCATTTGTCCCAGTGGCTCCAAGACACTCAGACCTCAGCCTTTGGACAGCCTGCCCCACATGTAGAATGGGGACTATTTGGGGCTCCAGCTGCCCCCGGGGCTGAGCAACCCCTCCACGGTCCTAGTTAACCTGGCAGTTCTCCCGCTGAAATGATAATGGGCACATGGGGTGGACATGCCAGGGCCCTCTGAGCCACAGGGCTGAATTCAGGCCTCGGCCAGGCCGTCCTCTACTCTGGGCTCGGGAGGTCTCCACCTGGTCCCCTCGCCCCTCCCCCATCCCGACTCCCATCCCTGCATCCTTGTACCCTGCATGCCCAGGGCTCTGCCTGCTGCCTGCCCCTCAGGGTCCTTGCTCACACCAGAGGACAAGGGGCTGCTTTTGGGCACATGGATTTTGGGGTGGAAACAGGCGAACTGAGGGATTGGAGGGAGGCAGGGCTGCGGGCTCCCTGCCGTGGGGGAGTTCACGAGGCAGCCTCCCCCAGCTCCCTGGGGCCTCTCACATCTCAGGGCCAGATCCACATGTCACAGTTCAGCTTTCAGTCAGTCCCAGAGTGCATTCTTCTCACCCTGAACATGGTCTGGGCACATTTACTGGGTTCAAAAGAATCTAATCATAATTTCCTCACAACAGAAAGTGCCATACACACACGTGGGCTCCAACTTCACCATCAGAGAGGTGGCAGCTGGGAGGAGGTGGGAGCTCCAGGGAGCGTCCCAGACTCGGTGACTTTTAACAGCCATGTCACATCCCTCAGTTCTGTGGGACTGGGATCCCGGAAGGTTCTGGGTGCTTCTGGCTAAGGGTGGCTGTGGTCGATGCCAGCTGACATGGAGCAGCTGGGGCTGGCTGGCATCTTATGATGGCCTCCCTGTGCCACCTTTCAGGAGGGGCACTGATCTCTTGGCAATGCCCAGCATCCCCCCAGATGCCCCACATGTCCGGCCTTGCTTCTGTAGCTGGTCCCCTCCGCCCTCTGTCTCTGGTCTAACCTCAAACACCCCTGCCGGCTCAGGGCTTTGGGGAGGATGTGAAATAGTGGCAGGGTCAGTGGATTGGGGGTCATGAGGGGGTTGAAGAATGGCAAGGGTAGGGAGCTGGGGAGACAGGAGTAGGGGCCTGGGCTGCAGGACCCTCTGTCACAGGTGGTCAGCGCAAATGCAGATGTGACCTGGGAACACCCAGAGGCCTCACACCCCATCAGGTGCTGAGCTGTGCAGGGATGGGGCACAACCGGGACTGAATCCCAGGGGTCTCTCAGGGGACAGTGCGAAGCCAGTTCTGACTATGTCACCCCTCCTCTGAGAGGCTGTTTGTGGGCCTGGCATGGAGAAGATGGGCGGGCAGAGCCTGGAGCACCAGCCTACTCAACTCCCAGCAGCCTGGGAGCAATTCATGATGTTCCAGTCGGCCGATGGGCCAAGTGAAGACAGAATTGTCTCAAAGAGGGGGAGGAAGAAACATTACCTTTTATCGATATTTAATACAATAGCAACAAAATTATTTTCTAAATTATCTGTCCATTTTCTTGATTATTTGCACTCATTTAATCATTACCAAATATACAAAACGAAAAGTAAACTTCTGCACAGATTGTTTACGATGCATTTACCATGCCTGTGAAGTTCAGTGAGAGCTAAGTGCAGTCGTATAACACTTCACCGCCTGGATTTTATTACAATGTTGCACTTGGGCACTTACGGCATTTACAAATTTTCTTTCTTATAATGAATTTGGCAAGGAACAGCTTTCCATATAAAAACCTAGTGGGCACTTCTGATTATTTATAAAATAAATCAGGAGGACTAATGAGTCAGAGTATATGCACACTTGGGGCTTTTGACATAGGGGCAAATCTTAAGTAAATTACAGCCTATTTTTACGATAGAGACATTACTGCGTCTCAGAAGATTTTTGGCCATGACTTTTCAGCTGAGGGTACTAACAGTTGCCTCCACCGAGCCCCGTGTGTGAGGGGCCCCGAGAACAGTACTTAGCAGGGCAAGTGGACCTAACAAGGCCAGAAGGGCCTGCAGCAGGCGACTTTGCGTGGATTGGGTAGCCAGAGAACAGCGTGTCTCAGCAGGGAGACTGAGGCCCATGCCTGAAGTTGTGGCCTCCTGCCACTCACGCACTCAAAGCGTCCCAGCCTGGTCAACATAACACACAGGTACAATTACGCTAGGTGGCTGGTCTGACACTGGTCATGAGTTTTGGCTAGAATTGCTCAGAATCAGACAACTTTAAAGCTTTCTAATATAAGTTTAAAAAGTACAGCACTGTCTCTGCAGGATAAAAGACAGAGGAAGGGAGAAGAAACACGACTCTTTGAATCCTGCCCCCTGCCCCCTGATGCTCCGGATCCACACAGATCATTCCACCATCTGCTTGCTCTTCGTGAATTTCTGATTTTGAGCAATTTGGAGGTGAACGAAGCAGCAGTCCTGAGTGAGAAGGCAGGTGACAGGTGATGACAGAGAGCAGACTGGAAGTGCCCTGGAGGCCGAGTACTGAAGATGGCCCCATGGGCCCCAAGTGTTCCTCAGGTGCAGGTGGCCCTCTCCCAGGGTTGTCCTGGTGTCAGCACAAAGCCCCGTGTCCCAGGAAGCCCCCGGGCCTGGCACGTGGAGATGGCAAGCTGCATCAGCTCAGAACCAGCCCTGGTTTGGGGGTGGGAAAGCGCTGCCTTCTCTGACGGGGGCTTCCACTGCGGTGCTCACCTGCCGTGAGGTTCAGACGATGGCTCTGGGTCTCCGTGAAGCCTCAGAGAGAAGACGGCTGGAACAGAACTGGGTGGCTTTTAATTAGGCTGAAACCAAGAAAGAGTTGCTCACTGCATCCACTGCTTGGACCCCAGTGGCCTCATCAGGAACGGTCCCTGTTTCCTTTGAGGGAAGGGTGCTTCCTCTGCCAGAGGGTGGGCTTTCTATAAGGCAGGGTCCTCACTGTGGCAAGACCCCTCACCCCACTCTCCCCAGGTTGTTGTGAGGAGGAGAAACACAGCTTTCCCCACTTGGCCCAGGGCTCTAAGGTGTGAATGCTCACCTTCCCCTAGGCTACTCTGTCCATGGCAAGTGGCCCAAACACATGTGAGCCCAGAACATGAGGTGCCGCATGTGTCTAAGCCATCCTAATGACTGGGGTCTGAACAAGGTCTCCGAGTGGTGCTCTATACAGCGGAGACATTGCTATTGATTTGGTGTTTACAGACTCAAAGTAATCAATGAGTAATATTAAACTGTCAAAAGAGAAGCCTGCATGCCCCAGAGAATTCATACCTGTGATGTTTTCTCTTAGTAAATATAATACATGGGCAGAAAGTCAATACAAATCACATTAGATCCTTAGCTGACTGCCCTGTCTTTTCAGGCTGCTAGCACACGCATGCTCATAGTTTCTCTGGAGGACCACATCTTTCTGGCCTCAGAGTTTCTTTCCAAAGCATGGCAAATAGAATGCTGGGCAAAAATAAAGAATAACCAGGTGCACATAGAAACATTCGGTGTGTATGTAGGTGGGTGAAACAACAGATAATGAAGATATGTGCACCAGAGTTCCAGACACAGGCTTCTCAGAGGCAGGTTCAAAAGAAAGTTTGTGACATCATTCAAGGATAAAAATGACAAAACAACAAGATTAAGAATTGCAGCAGAGAATTTAAAAATTACAAAAAAGTTAATTCCAAAACAACAAAAAAATTACAATAAGCAAATTTTAAAAGCTCAGTGGATGGGTTTCACAATAGTTTAGATATAGTTGAAGATAGAATAGATGAACTGGAAATAGGACAGAAGAAAATACCCAAAGTGAATCATATAAATGTTGATGGAAGGAAAGAGGAGACATAGAGGTCATGATTAGAAAATACAGCACAGGAGTCATGGGAGCTCTAGAAAGAAAGGGGAGAGAGCAGGCAGAGTGAGTATGTGAAGAGGTAAGGTCAGAACTGTCCCAAACTGGCCGCTCCCCTAGGTTTGTGATGGGCTCCTGTTTCTCCTGCACTTCCCCACACCCTCTGCATAGTCATGAGCCCACACTGGTTATGGATCCCAGCTGTCTGGGAGGGAACAGGAGGATTAGGGCGTGCAATGGTCCACTATGAACCCAACCTTATTTTTAGTTGATAATTGCTTTGGTCTGAATGTCTGTATCCCCTTGAAACTCATATGTTGAAACCTACCCTCCAAGGTGGTGGTGTTAGGAGGTGGGGCCTTTGGGAGATGATGAGGTCTTAAAGGTGGAGCCCCGCAATGGGGTTAGCAATTAGTGTCCTTATAAAGGACATCCCACAGCTCCTTGACCCTTCTGCTCTGGGAGGCTGCAGCCAAAGTCTGAGACCAGAAGAGGCACTTGCCCTGCATGCTGGCTCCATGGTTCTCCAGCCTGCAGAGCTGTGACATATAAACATGTTTACAAGCCACCCAGTCTGGGAGGCTCTGTTATAGCTGAAAGGACAGAGACGATCATGTAAAGTCTGGCATTCTTTGGGACCAGAAGCTGCAGTTCCGAGTGCCGACTGGTCCTCAGTGACAGCCGTGCTCTCGCCTGCTGGGTGCTGTGCTCAGCTGGGGGTTTGCTTCGGGCAGTGCCTTCTTGGCGGTGCTCGCCAGCCGTGTGCCCTGTGGGGCTCACAGTCACTGGGACTGCTTGTTCCTGCTCTTGGGTGCACATGCTCCAGGTTCTGCAGAGGAACTGTGGCGACGAGGACAGCCGTGCTTGACTCCTGGTGGGGGGTGGTCCCCTTGCATGCAATATGAGGTCTTGTCTGGCTCCCAGGGGGTCGCACTTGGGGAAGGGAGGTCTCGCCTGCCCCTGGGAGGGAGGACGTGAGGTGGGGGGTGGGGGGGCTCACAGGCCTCACCGGGCACTGTCTCTTTTCCAGGTCCTCCGGAGGACAGGGAGCCTGCACTCCCCTCTGGCAGGGACTCGGGGAGTCACAGCTAACATGGAGAGGGCCTTGGGGGCGCAGGGCGCTTGGTGAAGGGAACGGGCAGAGGCGCTCAGCTGGGCTCCGGAGAGCCTCTGGTTGTCGATGGAATGGGTCTGTGCCTAGTCATCGAAAGAGCAGGTCATGTAGGAAATGTCTCCTGTATCACACCTTCCTGGCAAGGCCTTATGCCTGAGATGGGTCCCTGTATCTGTGAGCAGCAGCCCTGACTTCATGAGAATACTCTTCAAGGGCTTCCAGCATTTTGGAAATTCAACATGTAAATCAAAGATGTGAGTCATCGTCTGCAAACTCTGTTCTGGAAACTTATGAAAGGTGCTGGGCCAGGACTTGTCAGGGTCAGCTGCCCCCACTCAGTGGAGACCTGCACCCCAGGGCCCAAGCTAGCAGGGCTGGCACAGGCCAGCTGGCGGTGGCCGCGGGTGGGGAAGCCCCGTGATGGGCCCCGTGAGGCCTCAAGTGCCTCGGCGACCATCCGAGAACCAGCTGTGGGAATCCGGAGAGGCACCTGTGGTGGCTTCTCTTTTACAAAAGCCAATTCTACTCGTGGAGACCAAGTCCCTGAGCTGACCTCCGTTCTTGCATAGGCGTGTCGCTCCAGTTCAAATTTCTTAGAGAGCAGGATCATCGCTAGCGATTGTCCCAGATACCAAGGTTCAGCCACTTAGTATTTGAAGCACTTCTGGATGGAAGCCCTGCTCCTCCCTCACTGCCACGTTTTCTCTCTTGCCTTTATTTTCTCTCCATGCCCATCATCCTGACCTACTTTTCTGAAGTGATGTTGGCAGAAATCTGGGCAGGACATGTTGCTTTAAGTCCATTACCTAGGTGACTATGAGATCTGCCAGTTGATCTTTCAGGACAAGGTGACGGTGCTCCGTGGGGGCTCCTGAGCTGGCTGCTGGCCTGCCGGCAGTTTAGGGGATATCTCCCAGTCCAGCCTTACACGTAAGCACACTCCCACTAACCCTGGCAGATACATGAGGGTTTATGCCAGTGGGCATGGAAGTGCACCCCCTCCTGCCCACCAGCGGGCAGGGCAAACCAGCTGGAAACCAGGGGTGTTTCTGTAGCACTGGAGACAAAGATGAAGAGCAGGCCATTCTGGGGGTGCAGGAGCCCCTGCTGCCTGCATGCCGTCCTGCCCTGGGTCCAGCCCTGTCCTTGTGCCGTCCTCCCTCTCGGTCTCTGGGCCCCCTGGGAAGCAGGAGGGCGGGACCATATTTCTCATTCTACCCAGCAGCTCAGCTCTTTTTGTATTTGTTTATTTTGACTAGTTTTGCATCCTCCCTGGCATGGGCCACACTGGCTTTGTGACCAGCTGGCACTTTTAGCCACACTCCTGTTCAGGATTTTGTCTGTACAAAGTTTTTGACTAAAAGCATTCCAGAAGGAGGTGCCTGCCTCCTACAGGCCTGTTCTCATTAAGACACTGAATTCTAGTCTTTTATCCCTGGAAACCAGACCCAGTGCCTTCTATTCAAAACAGAGTTTTAAGCACACTGGAAATGAATGGAAAAGAGAGGTGGCCATCCTGCTGTGTGAGGGCCCCCCCAGTCTGACTGCCTCAGGCTGGGTGGTGGGCCCAGGGCTGGTCCCAATTTTCCTGTCTCTTATAGATGTACTTCACCCGAATGGCATCTTCTGTAAGGACAATTAATGTCAATTATAGGATGAATTGTCCTACATAATTTTACTTTCCTTATTTATTAAATAAATGGTGCCAGAAAAATAAATTCATTCTCTTACAACCACCATGGAAATAGCTGTCAAAGATAAAGAAAATCATCACATAGGAAGGAAGTTCTTAGAAGTTCCTTAATAACAAACAGCTGACTGACCAAGCGGCCAGGGCTGGCTTTCTCACCTTCACTCCGGCTGCCGCGCGTGCCCCAGACGGTGCCTCCATCCCCGTCAGCTTCCAGGATGAGCAGCTGGCACTGACCGGTGTGTGAGCATTATACCAGGCTTCCTGCTGGGCACGTCCGCTGTGCGAGGTGCTTGAAAACTATTCAGCACGGGCTGGGGCAGGGTCCCCCTCTTCATTGGTGGCACCCCCAGGATCATAAATGACTCCCTTTCGGAGGGCAGTTCCTAGGTTAGTTGGGAGAAGTATTTTTTCCTTAGTAAAGACATTTAGAAATCTGCACCAAACAGAGGCTGGAAGGATGGAAGGGCTCCCTGGGGCAGTGGATTTTAAGTGTCAACTGGACCAGGCCATTCTGGGTGTGTCTGTGCGGGGATTCGAGATGCTCGCATTTGAACTGGTGCCTGGGTAAAGCAGGCTGCCCTCAATGTGGGTGGGCCTCGTCCCACCAAGTGAAGATCTGAATTGCACAGAAAGGCTGAGAGAGGCAGCACCTAACTGCCGTGAGCTGGACTTGGTCTCCTTTGGCCTGTGGACTCCAGCGGAAGTGTCAGTCTTCTTGGGGCCTCAGCCTGTTGTCTTTGGGACAGGAACTACACCCCCTGAGCTCCGGGGTTTCTGGTCTCTGCCCGCAGCTTTGGGACATCAGCCCCTGGGGGTGCGTGAGCCAGTTCTCTACAGTGCGTCTCTGAATGTGGGCACCTAGTGGTTCTGCTGCCCGGGGACCCTCACTTACCTCACTCCCTCTGCTGTTCTTTCTGTGCCGTTCAGAGAAGACGTCAGAATCCATTTCTTGGAAGACAGAAAGCCCATATGTGGCTCTGATGGACCTGCTCGGGTTCTGGTTGTGGGGGGTGTTGGCCACATGACCTGATCCAGGTCCTTACCGTACAGCAGATGACAGGGGAGCCCCCACGGCCGCTGTGACGATTAACTGAAGTGAAGTCACAAGCTGCCCTGGGCTCCGAGGCGCTGCCACCACTCAGCATGGAGGGCGTGAGAGGGGGGCGTCGCCTGTCCTGTGCTACTGTCACTGGGGCATGCTCCCCCTCCACCAGCCCGCACCTTCCATGAGGCGGTGCCCCGGCCCCTGCGGGCATGCGCACTGTGGGCTCAGCACCTCCCTGCTGCCTGCGTGCCCTTGGATGCACACGTGCAACCACTGCCCGCTCCGACTGCCGCTCCCAAACTCTTTGTAGAAAGCGTTCCAGGCCTTTGCCTCCTCCGCTGTGTTCCCTGGGGTGTGGTGGGGGGGCTCAGAGGGGCTTCAGAGAACCCGACCGGCTTCGGAGATGGTGACGAATGGGTGCACAGACGGGAGTCTTCTTGTGGAGCTGTGGGCCCGGGTGAGGACCCGTGTGCTCCTCAGGTGCCCTCACCTTCCCACCTGGTGAGGCGGCCACTGACACCCTGCAGCAAGAGGGGGCAGCCTGTGCCCGGATCCCGCCGTCCCTGCAGATGATGCAGCTCAGGGGGCCCACCCGACTGCGGACGTGCCGTCCCGTTCTCTGAGTCCAGTGTCCTTGCTGCAGTGCAGCCCGTCAGCTGGCCCCTCGAGCCTCTTCCCTTGAATTGCTTATTCACATCTTCCTTTGAGGTTTGTCTTCTTCTCATGGATTGGCAGGTGTTTCCAAAAACAAGCATGACTGGCACCCACCCTTCACGATGCTCTATAAATGTTGTCACCCTGTCTACCACTTGTCTTGAACTTTGATTTCCCTTCGTGTTGTGGTGCCGCATATTTTGATTGCCCAGGTGTAGTTAAATCCAACCACCTTTCATGGACCTTTTCAGATTCTTTCTGTAGCTCTTAAACCTGTTAGAAAACAGTTCTGCTTTCTCTTTGGGGAGATTCCTGACCTCAGAGAGACTGTGGGTGAAGCCAGATGGGAGGGGCCAAGACACCGACTGGGAAGTTCATGCCAAGACCCGAGGGGCCGTGCTGCTCAGAACTGACGTGGCCAAATGGCCCAGAGAGCCCCTGCACGTGCCTCCACGGCCCCTGAGACCTGGAACCTGATTCCTCTGAAGAAGGTGGACAGGCGTCTCCAAGGAGCAAGGCCACGAAGGGAAATGCCCTGGGCCCTGGCTGGTTCTGCCCATGAGAGCTGTGCACTGGCGCCTTCCAAGTGCTGCAGGGGAGCAGGAGCTGCCGTGGGCATGGGGGCCCCGTCCACGGAACTCCCTGGTCAAGATGGCATTGCCCCTGAGCTCCCAGGGACAGGGCACATGTCAGGCCAGCCTGGGGCCCTCCCAGCCCTCAGCCCTGAGCCAGCAGGGATCACACTGAATTCGGGTGCTGACTCAGGGCTGTGGGCTGGAGGGTGTGGTACTTCTCCAGGCTCCTGGGGGCTGAGCTGATATGCTTGCGGTTCAGAAATGGGCTTGTCAACATCAGAGCATGGTGACGTGGGGGTGCGAGGGTCTGGGGCAGCCCAAGCATACCATCCCAGAGTGGGAGGAAACAGTGTTAAAAAACATTTTTAAACACTGTCTGTGAGTGGGTCCTGCAGTTCATCCTATTTAGTAACTTGCAGTTTGCTCTCAGTGATGGGTTTGAGGGTCTTTCTGTACCAGTAAGTATATGTCCCACATGCTGCTTGGGGGACCATTTTACAGGGGATGCTGGAAATGAAGTTGAAAAGATTTAAAACAGAGCTCAGACTAGTCTACGGGCTCTGCTCTTTGGTGTTTAACTTTT
Organism: Smutsia gigantea; assembly: GCA_032199065.1. Taxonomy (NCBI): domain Eukaryota; kingdom Metazoa; phylum Chordata; class Mammalia; order Pholidota; family Manidae; genus Smutsia; species Smutsia gigantea. Next base: position 128,054 of record JAVSCE010003962.1, on the reverse strand, counting down.
CCTCTGTTGTGGGACTTAATGTGTGCAACCAGTTCAACTTGAAATCACCCTGGGAAAGACCCCTCCCCAGAAGGCTCGTTCTTGAAGTGCCGGGGAAACGCGCTGCTCACAGTGCCACCGTGCGGCCGGCCGGGTCAGGGGTGAGACGTGATTTCGGCTCTTGGCTCCTTTCCGTAAACCCGCTGACAGCCTGGGACCTGGAGCGGCTGCTTTGTCCCAAGGTGGGGTCCCAGTGGGCTCATATTACCTGGAGCGGCTTGCCCAGTATTCTAGTTGCAGAAAAGCTGCCCTCCCGGCATGCCTCAGGGGTCCACCATCTCCTGGGGGCAACCCTGGCCAGGCCTGTGCAGGTGAGTCCCCCACCCTGTCCTGAGGACCAGCCAGTCCCCACTCTTGCTGCGGCCCCAGTGTGAGGGTCACAGGGCTGGGGACTGCTCAGGAGGCCGACAGGCCCTGGAGTGAGGGGCGGCGAGCAGAGCCTGCAGGGCGGGCAGCCACTGAGACGGCATGGAGAGAAGCTGCGCCCTGTAAACTCCCCCTTGACTGTGGAAATGAAGACGAAACAAGCCTCAGACCTCATTCCTGCCTGTGATGGGCAATGTTTTAAGAGTAGAGCAAAGCCCTGCTAAGCCATACCCCCTTGCCCAGGAGTAGAGCAGTCCCCCCAGGGACTCAGCCTGGGGCCCTTACCTGATTTTATTTCAGTTTCCCCATCTCATGTTGGGTTGAAGGTTTTATATGAAGTCACATGAAAAGCAAAAGTCACCCTCTAGCTGCTCAGAAGGATCCTCACACCCGTGTGAATCTAATCGTCCTGGTCCTGCTCACCTGCTGTCAAAGGCCCTGCCCGAGGTGGTGTTCAGATGCGTCCCGGTACGCCAGGGCCCTGCAGTCTCCGCTGCTAGCCGGGCCTCTCCCTGGGACCCCAGCCCAGGCCTGCTCCCCGGGCCTGGAGACAGGATGAGGACGGGTGGGCCACCCTGACTGGGCCTGTGCCCACTGACACCCCCAGGCTCCCGGGGGCGGAGCCCAAAGTGCATGCGCGCGCACACGCGCGTGTGTGTGTGCGCGCGCCAAGTGCAGACCGTGTAGCTGTGACAAACGGGTAGATGATTATATTTATATAAACGTAAGTAACTGCTTTAGAGCAGGACAGGTCTGGGTTTTCTTTTTGGTGCGGAGCCCTTTGCTCTGCCAAACAGAGAGTGTTTCCATTCCCGCTGGCAGCAGCCCCCTCTGAGCGCCTCCTCTGGGGCTCCTGAGGAGCAGCTTTGGCACCGCTGCCCCAAGCACCACATGCAAAAGGAGGTAAAAATGTTTGGGCTCAGTGACTGACGTTAGACCCTCGACAATCCGAGACACACCACGACACAGGCGACAGAAACTGGGGCACACTGGCGGCCGCTCGAGCGGAGGGGCGCCCAGGGTGGGCAGCCGCCCCTGCTGCTTAGGTTAAGGCGTGCAGACAGAACCGCGGCCCTCAAACGTGACACAGGGAACCCTCTTGTTACCGGCCAGAATGCTGTTTTTTCCCAAGATTGTGTCTTGGGACGATGAAGAATGAAGCCAGCAGGCAAGAGTACGGAGCGACCAGCAAAGCTTTTAATGAGTGAAACAGGAAGCAAGTACTCCCAGCAGGCTGGCGGGGCTCCAAGGGAGGAAGCTGTGTGGGCTCCGTGTCTGGGGTTTCTATTGCCTCCTGAGAGGAGGAAGTCCCGCCCCCCACCTGATAGAGAACTGAACTAATGACATCACAGCTCACTCCTGATTGGCTGAAACTACTTCACTTGCATAGCGCAGCCGAGGTGTCTGTATCTTTGAATGGCTGAGCTTTATTTGCATAGGGCGCAACCAGTCAGAGCAGCTGAAGTCAGCCTAGGTGGCTGAGCTGGACTGGGGATTTTTACAGGGGTCCTGAACTTTTATCTGCCTGCTTCCCCCCATCACCTGCCTCACTTTGGCATTGCCCTAGGATGTTGGCAGCTCTAAGGACAGTTGGGGCCAGTATCGGTAATATTCAGAGAAGGACATTTTCAGGCCCTGCTGGTGAGGGTACACGTTACTGTCACGTCTGGAGAGGAATCTGGTGGCGTGTACTGAGAGCCTGAAAACTGCACATTTGTCCTGCCCCATATTTCCGCCTTTCGGACTCTCTGGGGCCTGGTGAGGACCCTGTGTCCCGGGCCCGGGAAGGTACAGGGGCCCTGGATTTGGGGGCGCGTGGCCAGCGGGCTCTCTGGATGCAGGTTCTTGGGAGAGGGGGCTGGGGAGCCGGGCCCTGCTCGGGGCTTCTGTCCTCCGGGGGAAGGGCCCCGGGTGCTGTCCTGCCCAGACAATGGCTCTTTCCTCCAAGACCCTGGAAGGAGACGCTGCTGCTTTCCCCTCACCCAAACTACAGGATTAATAAAAGCACTCTTTGGGATTTAGAATATACATGAAGTGGACAGGAAATGATGAAAACCGCCACTTGCGCCCACACCAGGCAGAGGCATGCTCTCCTGCAGCCTGCCCGCTTTCCCCTGGTCTCCTCTGAGCATGCGTTTCTGGTCTCCGTTATTTCCTCCCGAGGCCCTGGTGAAGGCCCGGCTCCTCCGTACCGGCTCCCCTCCCAGGGCTGTGTGCAGGGAACACGTGCTGTACCGGGACTCTGGCCCCCGACGGTGGGGACCTTCTCGCACCTGGTGTTTGGAACTGAGACGCTGAAACGCAGGGGCAACCCCGGCGGCCTTCCTGGTCCTCGGGGAGGTCCACATGTGCGGCCACAGGCAGCAGGGGGTCCTGGCTCCCAGGAGGTGCCCCATCCGTGGCATAGAAGCCTGTGGAAACCCCACGGAAACAAGTGAGATGCACTTAGTTTATGACGCAGATGCAAACAGGCTAAATAACCTGATGTGGACGCGACCGGAACTCTGAGCAGAACTCCTGTGAATGGGATCCATGTTCTACCTACAAGGCTTCCCTGCCGTTTCCCAGCTTGTCAGGAGCCCTTGGTCGGCCACCGCACTCCCAGTAACAGCAGGCCGTCCTGCTTGCAGCCAAACAACGCGGCCACCTGCACGTGACGGAGAGTGGCCAGGCGGCGTCACGCTGGTGGGCAAACCTGGGGACGGTGGGGCCCACACAGGTGGTTAGGTGCTCAGCCAGGCGCATCGAAGGCCTCCCCCTGCCGCTCTGACTCCCGCCCCTGTGCACCTGTGTGCAGAAAAGCATCATGGAACCCTCTCGTTTCTAACAGGCATTATTTCAGGGCACTTTTCCTTTCTCCTCTCCCCCTCCTTCCCCCTTATGGGTGGCGCACCCACATCCATCTGGGATCAGCCCTTTTCCCACTTGTGAGATTGGAAGGCTCCCACGCCTACCAGCCCGAACAGTGGAGCACGTGCAGCTGGAGTGCAGACGGGGCCTCTCTCAGGTGGGTCCCAGGTTCCCAGGGAGTCCTGTCTGCTGTCTCCGTGTCCCTGCAGGTGGACCCTGGAGTCAGCCCCCCTCCCCAGGATGCCCCAGTATCTCTCCTGGTGACACTACTGACCTCGCTGGAGCCACAGGGCTGGAGGTGGCGCAGACCACCCGGGCCTGGGACGGAGGGGCCCTGCTGTGGGCTTGCAGGGTCCTGAGCACCAGGACTGGGAAAGGCACCTTGCGCTGTCCCGCTCTGGAGGCCCTGGCCTCCCATGAGCAATGCAGGCTCCCAGGCCTGACCTTAAGTGTCCGCAGGGGCCCAGAAGCCCAGCAGCGCTGCTTGGTGTGTAGGGGCCATCCGTGAATCCCCATGAGTGAGAAGGAGGGGTGGGCAGGACCCGGTTTATGGGGAGGGCGAGCGGGGACTGGGCCAGCCTTTCCGGGCATGGTGGTGGCATCCTGCCTCAAAGGCAGGCTCTGTTCCGTAGTTAGGCCAGCGCAGGCCTGGCGCTGCAGCCAACACTGCCCTCTAGTGGATGACCCTGCTGGGCCAGCCTGTCTCTCTGGAAGGATGGGATGCATGTCAGTGCAGAGGGAAGGGCCGTCTCTTTCCTCTTTCCCAGGCACCAGGAAAAGGCTGCCTCACAGTGGAAGCCAGTGCCAGGGGACAAGGGACAGGATATGGGATGCGCTGCCTCCTCTGGCTTTGCTGACAGCGTCGGGGGTGGGTGTCTGCTCCCACGTGTGTGTGAGGTCACGTGTGATTGCATGCATCTGAGTGTGCACATGTGTGTGTCTGGGGTCACGAGACTGTGCATGCATCTGGCTGTGCACATGCCCGTATGCACTGTGCCATCATGTGTTTTTGTGCCTTGCATGCATGCGTGCATCTGCATGTGTGTTGGAAGGAGGAGCTTGTGGGAAGGGAGTCAGGGTGGTGAGGTTTTCTTCAGTGCCCCTCTTCCTCTGGTGCACAGGGCTCCGAAGGCCAGCCTCTGAGAGGAACGGGGCGGGGACAGGTGTGAACCAAGGACCTGGAGCAGCTCTGTGTTCAGTGAGGCTCCTGCTGAACCCCAGGGGTGCGGGTCTTCCCAGATGTGCCCTGGGGCACGCGGTATTGGTGCTGCGCGGTTGGCATGTGGTCCAGAGGCTGCCGGGCAGACACGGGCCAGCGTGGTCTGTTCTGAGGGCTTGGTTTTGCAGCTCCGGTTCCGATTTCCCCAGCACCAGCCAGGCCAGACCCACAGCACCCCCTGCTGCCGCCTCAGGTCTGTGCAGGGAGCTCTCAGCGCTGGAGTGGGAGATGTGGATGATGAGGTCAGGCTGAGGCTGGGCCGCTAGCCACCTGCGTGTGCCCAGACAGGTCCACAGAAAGACAGGGACACACTGACCTGGGGGTACTGCAGTGGGCAGATTGATAGTGGATTTCTAGTAGATAAGTTCCTCTATGGCCTGAGAGACTTGGGGCTGGGTCTCTCAGCCTCGGGCCCACAGGCCAGCCGAGGGCTCCCCGGGGAGGACTGGCCAGAGCCGCTGGCACTGTGAATCCTATGGAGCCCAGGTGTGGGCCGGGCCACCCAGGTCTTGAGGAGTGATTAGGCCTGCCTCGGTTAAACAGGGTGAGTGACCTCCCAGCTGGGATGTGCAAAGGGCTGTGTGCATTGTCACCAACGTCCCCCTTTCCCTCCGGCACGCTCCCCTGACGGGGCAGCAAGAACTGGAGAAGGGTTGACACTTGGGTTTGCTTGGGTTTAGCTGCAAGGAAGGTGCTGTGCCCTCCCACACGGCCCTGCCACCCCGTGTCCCCTTCAGCCACCACACCACCTGTTGCTGCCCCGGGAGTGCAAAGGGAAGCCCGTGAGTGCCTGCCTGCTCCCAGCCGGCTTGGCTCCGTGGGGATGGCGGGATCTAGGGGCTTCCCTCCAGTAGCGGTGGCTGGGTTGCAGGACATTCCTCCTAAATGGGCTTGGGTCCAACACATGCATTATTTATGGGTTCCTTACCCAGGGCCCCAAAGACAGTGGAGGAGGGAGGGGGAGAAAGAGAGTTAGGGAGAGAGAAACAGAGGGAGGGGAGGACACCACCCCCTCTGCCCCCCTCCCCCGTGTCCTATTCACCAGCTCCCATGTCGTTGTGTCAGAGGTGATCCCTGCCTTCACATGCCCCACCTGTCATGTGCACGTCCACGACCCAGGGCTGGGCGGTGGCCTCTGTGGGCCTGGTCTCTGCTCCGCACTGCCGCCCGTGGCCCTAGAGTCCCCAGGAGGCGGTGCACCATCCCCATTCCCACGTCCCTGCCTCATGGCCATAGTGGGTGACTTCCTGGCCATGGGACCCCAGGGGGTGACAATTCTGTGGACTCAGGTGGCTCCTGAGTGGGTGTGTCCCAAATTTCCATATGAAACCGTGACTGACTGATAAGCATTGGGTGTTGCCCCAGAAGCGCCCGTGTGAAGACACTTGGAGAGGCTCCATCAGGGCCTTGGAAGGCCCAGCCCTGCTGACGTCACAGCTCGGGCCCCAGCCTGAGGGGGATCCTGGTCTGTGGTGTCTATTACGGGGGCCCTGGGACACAGACAATGGCTCCGATGCCATCAGACGTTTGTAGGACAAAAGCAGAGGGACATTGGAACATGCCTTGCTGGCTTTGGAGTCGGAGTGGGGGTGACTCAAGAAGGTGGGGGCCTCCGGAAGCTGGAGAAAGCTGGGAGTGGTTCCCTGGAGCCTCCGGAGGGGGTGGCCTTGCCACAGTCTGACTCCAGCCCCAGGAACCGACTCCAGATGCCTGGGCCCAGAACTCCTTACGAGTCTGCATCGTGAACCTGGAGCCTCCAGGTCTAGGGTGGCTCGTGCAGTCCCGGGTAGGCACAGGCTGCGTATCAGAGTGGGATGCTGGACCATGGGTGGCGCGTGCTCAGCCCCCGGCGACGGCCAGAGGCCACCCCGTGGCAGCCACGTGCAGGCCTGCTGCTCCTGCCCCTCCGGTGGAGCGTGGTGCTCCCCCTTGCACAACCCGATGGCTGGGAAGGCCCGTGACTTGTGTCCATTGTCCACTTGGATGGCCTCTCTTCTCAAGAATCTGCTCAAGTCCTTTCCCCATTTTTCTGACATTTTTAAACCTAGAACCTATGTCCATTTTTTATACTTCTGTGAAGATTCATTTGACTTTGGCTGTTTGGAACACCTCTTACGATTCCATTTTCTTGCAGCAGTTAACATGGCCCTCAAAGGACAACAAAATCCTGCACAGGATTCCTGCTGTGATTCTGGGTTTAAATCTGTCACCTGTGGGCTGGCCTGCAGGTCTGGGGTGCTCAGGCAGCTGCCCGCCTCGCAGAGCCCCTCATGCCTCAGCCTGGGTGGCCACACTGACTCGCCCTTCAGACGCAGCGGGCACTGCGTGGGCCTCATGCTCCTGTTCGGGGCCCTCAAACACTCTAATGTCTTTCGATATAAGAAAAAACTAAGACCTTTAGGCCAAAAGAATGTTTCAATATATGATGTTTATGTGTCTGTTGTTATCCTAACCTGGTCATTAAGCAGCTTTCATGGGTTTCGTCATGGGAGGGCCCACAGACACCCTGGGAGCCCTGCGTGGTGTGTGCCACCCCCAACGTGGGACCTTCACCCGGGCCTCCTGTTGCCCCCATGTCTCAGCTTCCCAGGGTGCTCTGGGAGAGGCCTCCTCTGCTCTCCAAACCTAATTAAATCTCTTGACTGAATTAGATCTGTCCCCTGTGACTTGGTAGCAAAGCACCATAGACTGGGTGCCTTAAAGCAGCAGGAACTGGTCCTCTCCCAGCTCTGGGGCCACAAGCCTGGAATTGAGTTGTCACAAGCCGCACGCCATCCAGCCTTCTGGGGAGGCCTTCCAGCTCCAGATGCGGTGTCCACTCTGGAGTGCCCGGCTTGCAGGTGCGCCCACCTAGCACTCCATGGCCCGTGGCGCTCTTCTCTGTGGCCCATTCCTGTGGCCTGTGCACGAGGACACCATCATGCACAGAGTGGGATGCTGGACCATGGGTGGCGCGTCCAGGCCCACCCTATCCCAGTGTGCCTCGCCTAAGCTTAAGTATCCCCGAAAGGACCTGTTCCCAGAGGAGGTCTCATTCATAGGTTCCAGAGGCATGAACTTGGGGACACTATTCAGCCCATTAGGCTCCCCCTTTAGTCTGTCCCATTTCTATCCACAGCCCGGAGCTTGTGCAGAGAGGACACCGTGTCTAAGTGCTGCCGACTGCACGGGGACTGGACACCTGTCACGCCTGTTTGCAGAGAGTGGCTGCTGGTGCCTGGGGCAGAGCTGGCACGGGGTGAGCCTCCAGCAGGTGTGTGGGACAAATTGGTGGAGCTGGACCCCCCACCCCCACCCCAGACAAAGCATGCCACCACGTGGCCTGTGTGCTGGCCGCTGGGAAGATGCCTCATGTCAGCCAACTTGAGGGGGTGGTCACAGCAAGTTGCCCCCTTTCAAGCCTCTGGACTGAAGCTCCCCCCTTTGTTCCGTAATTACGAGGCTCATGGATGGGGCTGTCCCCATGGTGTCCGTGCACATGACACATCTGTTACTGTCCATGTCCCCGAGCCCGTGAGCAAAGGCTTAAATGGTTATGCTGCTAAAACAGAGCCACATGGCAACTGGAAGTCAAACCTTATTTTCTTTTAATTTCAGAGTTGTCCGTGGAAAGCTGAGTTGAGAGACACTGAAATTGGATAGGTAATTAATTCACATGCACCTAAGAGAGAGGAAAGAACACACAAATTATTTGTAACATTTTGTAAGCACTGAAATTAATGTAGTGTGAATTTGTCATTTCTGCCCAAAGTTACAGATTTTCTATATTATAATTTAATCTTTTTAATGTAAAAAGAATAGGAATTTTGCCCTTTCTGGCCTCTTGGGAAGCAAGAACTAGTGTATCTAATTATCTGAACACATAAGAACATAAAGGAATAGCAAGCAGTGGAATTATAAATCGGCCGGAACAGCTCCGTGTTTTCTGATTAAACTCTCTTTCGGAGCCGTTAGCAATCAGGTTGCGCCTGTGTTCATAGTAATTGCATGTGTCAAACCAGAGGCTTTGTGTAAATGGGACTGAACGAGTTACAGTTTTAATTTAGAAGGAGGTAACTGTACGCAGCAGCTGCTGGGGGCTGGCGTGGGGAGACTGGCAGGAGCTGAGAGGGCAGAGGCCCCCGGGCAGCAGGTTAATGGTGCGCTGGGGTCTCATCAGGCCACATCGCAACAGTGGAATTTCTAAAAAAGAGAGATGCAATTTGCCAGCAAAAGCCGACCACCTGCTCTCCCCGATCATGCATGTGAGGGTGGCTGTCTGATTTTCTCATAGCTCAAGGGCAATGGAGTTCCACAATGGATACTGGGTTGGTCATCGAAATGGTGATACACTTAAATGGGATCTTTTTGACATACTTGAACCTTAGAAACAAAACAAAATTCTATTTTTAACTTTAGAATGCCCGCCAAAGCCGGGGGAGTAGGTGTCGCTCTCTCTTTCCCCGGGAGTCCCACTTTCCTGGTCTTCCCAGCAGCAATGGGCTTGGCCCTGGCAAGTCTCCTTCACTGCGGGGCACGTGTGGCTGTGTCCAGCAGCTACGTCCGGTCGCCAAGGGGGGAGGTCCCACTGGAGCCCCGCCTGCCTCCTGAGCCTCCTGCTCCGAGGCCGCCATCCCTGCTCTCACACTGACTCGTGGACAGACAGGTGATGCTGGGCTAAAGGGGCAGGGTCTCCATGGGCTTCTGGTGCTGCCCGCCCGGGAGCCGCAGCTCCGCGGCCCAGCCTGGGCTCTGAGCAGCCCTCGTGTCCGGGCGCACAGCAACACACTGCGCGGGTGCTCCGCGCCACGGCCCTGCCTGGCCACGCTCCATCTCCCAGGCTTGCTTGCCTGCCTGCCCCTCATCTTTGGCAGGTGCAAGGCCAGCAACAGAGACCCTCCTGTTTGGACAAAGAGAACAGAATGAGGGGGCAGGCCCTGAGGGTCATTATACCTGACCTCTGCCTGGTCCACCAGGGCTGCCAAACAGAACACGCCAGACCAGGCGGCTGGACAGCAGACATTAATTCCCACAGCTCTGGGGCCTGGAAGTCGAGATCAGGGTGCTGGCGGGTCTGCATCCCAGTGAGAGTCTTGTAGCTGTGTCTCTACCTGTAGGGGCACCCCCACTGTCCAAAGTCCCACCCTGAGCACCTCACTTGACCTAATTACCTCCTATCCCCAGATGCAGCCTCACTGAGGAGGTGAGGAGATTGGGAGGGGGGCGGTTAGGGCTGCAACATGGACTCAGGGGGGCACAGGTCTGTCCCGAGCAACTGCCTAGCACAACTGAGAAAGTGTAGCCGGCTCCCTTGCTCCCGGTGGCACTCTGTCCCATGCCTGGCTGTCCCCACGCCGACTGCTAGATGGGGATAGCGGCCATCTGTGCTCTTTCCCAGCCAGGGCCGCATAGCACGTGGAGGCGGGTCCTGCAGCCTGGAATGCAGGCGACGATCAGAACACGTGTTCGGGTCACCAGGAAAAGGCTGTGTTGGGCCAGGGCCTCCAGGGAGGAGAGGGAATCAGCAAACATAAACAGGACTGGCCTACTTCCGAGGCACTCTCTGCCCCCCGCGTCCCTGCGGTGGGACCACGAGCAGCGGGAGCAGGCAGGAGGACCATGTTCTTTGGCTGCAGAAGCTGAGGCGAATGGGACCAGGGTCGGGGCAGCCTGCCACGGAGTCTCTGCACCCCCGCGTGGGGCCTAGGCACAGCATCGCTTGCAGGGAGGAATGGGGCGGGAAACCTTGTTACTATTTTTACCAAGAGCAGAGGTGGAAACACCACACAGATGACATATCCAAATGCTAAGTTTGTGAGTGTGGTCTGTTAGAAGTCAGTTTTTAAGCTGTGACCTATGCAGACGTCATGAAAGTCAGCACGTGTGGGGCATGTGTGTCGTCCTAAGCCCCCCACCCCACACCAGCCTTGTGTTGTTGCCAAAATGCCCCCCTCGCCTGTGCTCTCAGCAGTGTTCTTACATGTCTGGTTTTTCCAGCCCTAAACCTGAGATACCGACCGACATCGCTGGAGTCCGGATCAGGCCTTCCGCAGCTGAGAGGCTGGCTGCGGGTGAGCTCAGAGGGCGACGGGGCCAAATGGAGGCTCCGGGGCCACGGGCAGGGGCCATCGGCTTCTGGGGCCCAGCCACGACAGCCCTGCCCCTGGAGAGGCTGCTGATGTCCCCGTGCATGGGGAGACGGCCTGCGGAGCACCCATGTGACCACGGCGGCTCGGCTGCGCCCCCGGTGACCTGCTCGGAGCCCTCGGGGGCTCTGTTCCCCCGTGTCCACAGGAGAGAATCTCCAGAGAGAGACCAGTGTGGTTTATGGCTCTTCGTTGTCAAAGGACGGGTGCCCCGTGGAGCCCTCAGGCGTCACCCGCTCTCTCTGAAGTGCAGCCGAGCCCCAGGGAAGGGCTGGGCCTCTGAGCTCCAGGTCCCGTCATTTCTTGCTGTCTCTGTCTTTGGTGTCAGTTCCAGGCTAAACATTTGCTGTGGGAATTCCCTAAAATCACAGCCCTGGGGTCGAGTGGGCAGGGGCCTCAGAGGCCTCTGGGTTAGCCCGCCAGATGCCACCTTCCCTCGCCGCCTTGGGTGGGAGGGTGCAGGGCAGTGCTGTTGGGGGAGAGTCCTGCAGCCGCCCTCCTCACCTCCACCTGCCTCCAGGCCTGGCCCCCCTGGGCCCATCTGGTCAGCCGAAAGACTGCAGCGAGGCTCGGCGCACACCAACCACCATCCTCCCCGTGTGGCCTGACCATGCCCCAGAGGCTGCTGGCCACATCTTCCAGTGAAGCTGCTGTTGCCGCATATCCATGCACCAGGGGGCGTCCCCACAGGGTCGGAGTGCTGTCCTGGCCAGTCTTGGAGCATTGACATGTGGCCCTGCCCTGCCTGCCCACGCCAGCAGGACGTCTTTGGGGCAGGAGGAAGGCAGGTTACTCTGTGTGCCCACACCTCTGCCGGGCCGGGCACAGACCCACGGCTGTCACCAGCTGCTTTCACTTCTGGGTTCATCCTGCCTGCTGGAAATGGAAATGGGGTCTAATCCTTTCCCACATGACAACCTGGATATTTGGAAATAGCCATTTTGTACCCTGAATTAGTCTCTTGGGGCCACTGTAATAAAGCCACACACACAGGTGGCTTAGGCCACAGGAATTGTGTCCTCGTCCTGGAGGCTGGAGTCGGAGGTCCAGGTGTCACAGGGCGGCTCCTTCCGAGGCCTCCCTCCCGAGCGTGTGGACAGCTGTGGTCCCTGCATCTTCACGGGTGGCCCCTCTGTGCGTGTCTGTATCTTGGCACAACCATGGTGCGCTAGGGCCCCCAAGACAGGGGAGGTTGGAACTTCAACATACGAATTTTGGGGGCTTGTAACCAAAACCATTTCTTAATAACCTCACAGCCTTCTCTGCAGTCTAACACCCACCCAGAACATTGGGGGGGCAAATACTCACCTGGTGATTTAATCAGGACCATAAGAGCCACCATCTGAGCAGAGCCATGGCTTGTCCCTTCTGGCACCGTGCTGCATCCGTCCGAGAGCCTGGTATAAAGCAATCTGGCCTGTCGGCTGCAGCTGCCCGGTGGATAGCCCTGAAGCCCGAGCCCGAGGACTGGCAGGGCGGTGTTGGCCCAATGTCCCCACCAGCCTCTTCCGGAAGGGTCCATACGGCCAGGAAGACACCCAGGGGCCACAGTTTCTGACCTTGTTGGCCTCACAGGAGCTTTCAGGTATAGGAGACCAAGGGAGACTTGTAGTTCCAGGGTTACAGAGACAAGCCCACATCTTCTTTGAACATGTGGGTGGGCTTTTCTCAACGTTCCCTGGGTGGAAGTTCAAGGAATGACAAAAGCAGGTGGGGTCTACAAGAACACCAGGCTCCCGTGTGGACGCTCCTGGCGGGGCTCATGCCAAGGCTCATGAGACGGTGCCGGTGGCTGCGGCCAGAGCAGAGGGGAGAGCTCGCTCCCTCATGGATGGTGCCCACCCCCGCCCATCCCAGCAGGGCACCGGGGTCCTGGGAAGCAGGGATGGAGCGCTGCCCTCCGGCTCAGCCCTTCCACAGAAAAATGGCCCCTGTCCACCAGGACACACAGTGCTCCCCAGTGTGAACTGGCAAACATGCACAGGCCTGACAGGGATGCAGGACATGGCAGCAGGGCTGAGGTGGGATGGCCAAATCATGGTGGACTTCCTGGGACTTCTAGGCTTTCACACCGAGGGTCCCATGTGCCAGGAAATCTGGGAAGTCCAGGACAAGGGAAAATAGATAAGGATCTGTAAGAACAGGTTCCTACCATTTGCAACCACATGGATGGACCTAGAGGGTATTATGCTCAGTGAAATAAGCCAGGTGGAAAAAGACAAGTATCAAATGATTTCACTCATCTGTGGAGTATAAGAACAACAAAAAAAAACTGAAGGAACAAAACAGCAAGAGACTCACAGAACCCAAGAACAGACTAATAGTTACCAAAGGGAAAGGGACTGGGGAAAATGGGCGGGAAGGGAGGGGCTAGGGGGAAAAGGGGCATCACGATTAGCAGACATAATGTTGGGGGGCACGGGGAGGGCTGTACAACTCAGAGAAGACAAGTAGTGATTCTATAGCATCTCACTACGCTGATGGACAGCGACTGTAATGGGGTTGGTGGGGGGGACCTGATGAAGGGGGGACTTTAATAACCATAATATTGCACATGTAATTGTACATTAATGATACAAAAAAAAAAAAAAAGAACAGGTTCCTGGGAGCCACAGGCTGGTTTTATCTGACATAATTAATTCTCAAGGATTCTTATCTATCATGTTAGATAGGATTTTGCCTGTGATTAAGAACTCAGACTTTCCTGCCAGCCACTATCCTTGGGACCAGGACACTGCTCCCTGATGCCAAACACAGCCGCAGTGGAGCAGGGAGGGCTGGGCACCCCAAGTCATCAACCACTGTCTGGGGCCCTGGCAACACATCTCAAACCAGCTTGTCAGGGCACATGTGTCCTCTCTGACTTGCCATGCAAGCACTTAGTGACCAAGGGCTGGTGAATAGCCTTCACGGCTGGAATCTTGCAGGAGTGAAAAGGAACATTTCACAATGGTAAAAAGGTCAAATCTACACAAAGACGCAACAATCTTAAGTGTGTATGTACCTAATAATACTATATCAAAAACACAGAGGGCAAAAGTTAGAACAAGATTGTGGAAGACAGGCAAAACCACAATCATTTTGGAGATTTTAAGACACTTCTTACAGTAGCTGGTACAAAAAACAGACAAAAAGGCCATAAAGATAGAGAACATCTGGGCAGCAGAATTAACTAACGTGACCGAACTGACCTGTGTAGAGCATGGTCTTTTTAAGTCTGAAAGAAACGTTTTTTGAAATAGGCCACATTCTGTGCATAAAGAAAGTCTTGAGGAATTTCAAGTAATTGCAAATATATCAGAGTATATTCTCTGACCATGTGGAGTTAAAGTAGAAATCAAAACTCAAAGATAGCTAAAAATTCTCTAAAAAGTGAAAATTAACTAACATACTTGTCATCAATATTTCATTGGTTAATAAATAAATAAATAAAGGAATTAGAAAGCCTTTTTAACACAATAATAAAAAGATATGATATCTAAAAACCTGTGGGGTACAGCTAAGAATTTCCTGGTTCTAGATGCATAAATTAGGAAAAAAGAGAGGCAGACATTCAACAGTATAAACTTCTAACTCATGAAACAGGGGAAAGAGACAATAATAAGCCCAGAGGAAAGGATGTGATGAAGATTTAAGCAAGAATACAGAAAGTTGAAAACTGGTCGCACAACAGAAATTCAATTTATAATTGTGGAAAACAACAAATAAATAAAAACCTCTCATCAAAAGCTCTTTCTCCATCTCTGTCTCCCTCTATCTCTGCCTCTCCAACTCTGTCCCTCCATCTGTTCTGTCTCTCTGTCTCCCCCCCACCATGTGTACAGGCCTATGTTATTGTAGAGGTGACAATGATGTCACCGGGGGTCACAGTAGTGTTGCTGCAAGGCCGTGGCCACTGGCCCCCCTAGAGATGCAGAACCTGTGTGGAGGGGCTGGGCCTCGGTGGAGGAAGGTCCCCTGATGTTGGGGTCCATGGCCCAGCATGGCCAGCTCATGGTCACCATGCATGGCAAGCCAATTTCCTTTCTACCTCTTTAATGTAACCTTTGAAGTGCATTACCTGCCCATCCGCCAGTGATGTCCAGGGCCAGGCAGAGGGCATCTTGGGGTCACGTGAGGGATGCTGTGGAGTTTGCCTCTTGGGGAGAACACACCCAGTGGCTGTGGCGACAGGGAAGGCCTGCCGGGGAGGAAGGTGCCGCCTCGTCCGGCAGCACAGCTGAGTGAGAAGGCCATTCAAGAGGTGCTCACAGACCCAGGCACCATCTCTGCAGGGGCAGCTGGGCAGAGCTGCTGCTTCGGGAAACAGGAAAGGGCCTTTGGTTTTGGAAGACAGCGAGGAGGTGGTAAGGAACAGGCCGTGGGCCCCCTGAGGATGGCTGCAGGGGCCTCTGGTGCCCAGGAGTGGGGTTCAGGGCAATGGGGAAATTGCTCCCATGAAAGGTGGCAGCCAGGAGACAGGCCACTCCTGCAGGGGACTCTCCCTGTGCTGGACTGGCTCCTGCCCACTCCTGCCCATGGAAATGATCCTGATTTCAGGAGGAGTGTGTTCTCCCAGACGAAGGCTCCACGCACCCTGCCCCGAGTCCAGGACATCCTGAAGGACAGAGGAGCCAGTTGCTTTTCGGAGTCAACAAGATGGTCACCGTGACCAGGCGGGTGGCATGGTGGGGACCCGTGGGTGGGCCTGAGTATCTCGCTGATTCATTCCATTAACGGGGGCCCACAGAGAGCTGACACCCAGGAACCCCTCAGAGCAGAGCTGGAGGGTCCAGGAGGGTGAGGAGTCTGCAGGAGGAAGGACAGGGGTGCAGACAGGAGGTTCTGGGCTGGGCAGGATCAGCAAGCTCCCGGAAGACGCCAGGTGTGGTGGAGGAAGGTCCCCACACTGCCGAGCAGCTGCGGCTGGGGGAATGGGCGTGGGGAGGAAGAGGCGCCTGCCGATCCCGAAGGACTGACGGGCACAGGCCTGGTGCTCCCAAGCCCCCCACTCTGTGGGTGTTGGGCAGAGGCAGGAACAGGGGCCCAGGAGCCAGTGAGCCCCCAAGAGGGCACTGACCAGAGAGGAGAGGCGCTGAGGAGCAGTTGGGCCCCGCTGGCTCTGTGGTCAGGAGAAGGACCTCAGGGCAGGCTGGGCGCAGGGCAGTCTTGGTGACAGTCTGCAGATCTGGCCTTTGAGAGTCAGGGAGGATGAGAGAATCTTTTAAGAACAGAAGGCATGGACAGGTGACCATCCCCAGGACCCTGCGGACTGCTCAGCGGCACCCGGGGCAGGCAGCTCCTTCTCCCACTAGCTTCCTGTGGCTTCTCCTTCCAGCTTGCCTGGTCCCTGTCCCCATAGGTCCCTCTGTCTTCACCCAGGACCTGGTGCAGAAGACCCAGGGGCCGGCCCGTGTGCCTGGGTTCCCGATCTCAGGCCTGGACATCCATGAGAACCACCTACCCTGGCCCCACCCACGGGAGGCGTCTGGTTCTGACATCCTTGGACATGGGTCCACCTCAGGCCTTGGGCGCCCACTCCTTGGGCAGGTAGCCCTCTCTGGGCCCTTGGGACCCAGGTCTGCTCCAGCGAAACAGGCAGATGTGCGTGGCGTGAGTGGAAGGCAGGGGACAGGGTCCTCTGGTGGCCCCTGAGGGGTGTTCTGAAACATGGGACTTCAGTCCCAGAACTGGGAGAATCCTGGGCTGACTTGGAAGAGCTGGTCACCCGAGGGGGACAGGGAGACGGAGCCCAGGCTGGTCCTCATGCAGCAGCCAGGGAGCGCAGGGCCTGCAGCTGGCAGAGGTCATGGGCTCTTTGTACCTGGGTGGAAACGGGCCACCTGGGGCATGTGGGTGAGTCTGGGCTGCTCTGACCAGCGGCTCTGACCGGGCGGGCTGGGTGATGGCGAGTGCCCTGGCTTCCCCTGCGGTGACAGCTGTAACCCTCTTCCCGTGGTTACTGGGATTAAACCGGTTGGTATGGAGGCTCAGGGCAGGGGTTCCTCTCGGAGTCTGTTCACCTGTGGAACCAGCCATACACTTGAGGCTTCAGGGGTCTTGGATTGGGCGCCTGGGTTCCACACCCACCAGGAAAAATTCCCACGGGGGTCTCTAACCCTCTCAGTGCTCCTCGCCCTCACGGAGGGGGAGACCCGCCGGGGGGTCAAGGACCCTGCGTCCAGGGCCAGGGACTGCTTGAGGGGCCCGGGGACAAGGGCGCGGTAGTGGAGAGCCTGTGCCGCCTTCGGTGGGCGCTGTTCCCGGAGAGGCGGTGGGAGCAGAGGGGCTGCGGCAGGGCCGGCGCTGGGGTGCGCGCCCCCTCGGCGAGCGCGGGCCCGGCCCTTCCTGCGGCCCCGAGGCCGGGGGCTCCGCGCTCTCGCCGTCCTCACGCGTCAGGAGACCCAGGCCCAGCCCGGCTGCCCCCGCCCCCTTTCCGCGCCGACACCCACGCCCCGTCCGCTCCCGGCGTCCGCCCAGCGGTGGCGCTGTTGCCCTTGGAACCGGCGACCCCGCGGCGGCCCCATTTTGGGTCCAGTTCCCAGCAGGGACAGGAACCCCGTGGGTTGCATGGGGAAAGGGGCCTTTGGGGGCCGGGAGACCCGAGCGCGAGCAGGGTGACTGGGCGGGGTCGGGCAGCGGGGGTCTGGGCTGGGGGGCGCGGGCTGTCAGGGTCTGGGGCGCAGGGTCTGGAGTGGGGTCGGGGCGGCCCTGGGCGCGGAGTCTGGGGTGCGGGGTCAGCGTCTGGGGGGCAGGGTCCGGAGCGGGGCGCTGGCTGGGGCGCGGGCACTCGCTGCTGCAGGGGCGGGACGGCCCCGTGGGGTTCCCCCGCGCGCTCCGGACTCTCCGCCCGCCGCGGGGCGCGTCTCGGGGCGGTCCGGGCGCTTGGAGCCTGCGGGGACCTTCCGGGCCCAAGTCCCTGCTCTGCGCGCCCTGGGAGTCCCTCCCGCTGCAGGAGTGGTGGGGAGGGGGCCCTGGCTTCAGCGCCCCCAGGCCCTCGAGGCACCGGAGCCCAGGCCCTAAGGGGAAATGCAGGAGCCAAAACCCAGCCCGTTGCTTGCAGTGGGATATTTCCAATCTCTTAAAACATTATTTCAGGAAATCTTTGTTGAATTACAGCTGTTAGTGTTTATCTCGCTCCTTCCATTTGCCTCCCCTCCCCCGCCTTCCTGAGACAGAGTCCAGAGAGCATAATGCGGACAGGTGATGATTTGATAGGTTTACGCCGCGAAGTGGTCGCACCCAGGCTGACACCCTCCTCACCCAGGTAAGGTTTTCCTGTGTTGAGGACTTAAAATCTGCCCTCGGCACCTTTCAGATCCGCGGTGGGGTCAGGTAAGCAGTCAGTGCTGCGCTCAGACCCCCCGGGGCTCATGCCTCTACTAACTAGTCCGTGCCCTTTGACCCAGCTCCCCAGCCCCTGCCCCTGCCTCCTGCTGGCTGTAAGTTGGGTTTTCTTGGCCTGTCTTCAAGATTTATCCTGTTCTTTTGAATTTCCTTCATCTTTCTATATGTATTCTTGTATGAAAACATTTCCTTTTCCATCCCTAAGTCTCTTAAGTCCCTGCGTATTTTCCTCATTCTTGTATTCCTTCCTTACTCTTTGTCTTTAAAATGACACATTCCTCTTAATTCTGATTATATCCTAGGCAATACGAGCTCAGGCTTGGGCTTTTCTAATTTTGAAAGATCTTGTTCTACTGTATGGTGTATCTGTTGCAGTCGGCTGCAGTTTCCATCTGTTTGTGAGGGCATGTCTGCACACTTGCATTATCTGCAGAATAATGCAGAATACACATGTCTTGCCAATGCGTTTCAGCCTCGGCAAGTTCGCTATGGATTCAGTGTGACCAAAGAAGCTGACAGCAAAACTGTTCTTGGGGTGAAAGAATTATACCCAACTTTATTTCCACGGTGGCAGGTCAGTCACTAAAATCCCGTTCACTCAGAGCGAGTCTGTATGCAGCAAGCCGGTCTCTGCCTCTGGGCCCCTCTGTCTGCACAGCCGTCTTCTGGGCCCCTCTGCACAGTCTCCCGCACAGCCATCCCCTGGGCCTCTGTCCTCGGCACTGCCACCACTCCAGCCTCTGCTCTGCTTTCCTGCAGCCTTGCAGCTGTGCCACCGTGTTGCACCCAGAGCACTGGGCTGAGCTCTTTATATAAAGTCAACAGCCTTGTATTGCCCACAGGTGTGCAGTGAGCTAGTCAACCAGGGCCAGGCGAGAATCCTGGCCAAAGGAACTCTCATTTTATCCACAACATATTTTGCTCTTTATTGTGTTTTCTTTTCTTATAATGATTTGGTTTTTAGGATTTGACCTTGATCCTCTTCTGTTGCTCTTTTTTTCTAAAGGTAAAAATAGTGTTTCTAAACTTCTAGAAGGAGGCATGTTTAAGGCAGCATTCCTAACGTCAGAGTTCCTTCTCTTGCTTCCCATTAAAAAAGATATGGTGGCCTGAGATTTCCTGACTCCTAACCTTTAACTTTTTATCTAGACCTTATTTTTCCTTTGTCTCTCTTGTCCCCAGTGTGGGCCCCGGGGATGGAGCACTGACTGAAAGGGGCGTTCAGGATCTGCTTCATAGTTTTTCTTAAAATTTGAAAAACAAGAGTAGATGCTGTCTAAAACTCACCTCTGATGACCAAAAATGTTTTGATTCTTCTTCTTGAGGACTGGGATTAGCTTGTTCTCTTGCAAAATCTCGCATAGACCATGTGTGTTACTGTTGGGGCTCCCCCATTCAAAGCACACCCTAATTTCTTCATCTCCACCTCTGGGGAGCGGGGCGCTGGTGTTTCTTCTGTTTTCCCACTTGAGAAGTGGTCAGACCTCTCCTTCCTGTCTGAACTCAGGCTGGAGGACAGTCATGCATACGGCACAGACTCAGCAGCCCAATAGGAGTGGGCAGGAGCTGAGCCGCTGGGCGCATTCAGCTGGTGAGCTCCGTCTGGGGCTTCTCCTCCGTGGTGCGCAGAGGCCCGCTCTCAGCTGACTCCAGAGAGCCCCAGGCCTGTTGCTCCCTTCCTTTCCCGACTTGCCCTCTCCCCTGCATCAGAACCACCTGCCCCAACCCGCTTCATCCTGTTTACACCTGGCCCTTCTGTTCAGCTGCTTCACCACCTCTAGGTCTGTAGAGTCACGCCCGCCTGTCCTTGGATCCAGTCCTCATCCTTACAAATGGGCAGGTGACTTACGGGTCTGACCAAAACACATGGGGTTCCCAGGAAGGCTCTTCTGTGTAGTGTTAGTGCCTTCCTTGCCTCTGGGTCAAGACACTTAGTGATGTCCTGGGTAAATTTCCTGGGTGTTTTACTTGCTGGATTTTTCCTGTTTGTGCTGTGTGTGTGTTTTAATACAGTATTTTGAATTAGTATGTGATGGTTATTAGGTGCCTGTGTTCACATAGCCAATTAGCTGAGATGTTGGTTGTGAGTATTCATTTATCTACAAGATGCTCTGCATAATAATTAATAGTATTAAATAAATTAATGCAAAGTGTAGTGAAGCTAGTAGACATGTACAGCCATATCTTTAGGGAAAATACCACCTTCACGTGGTGACTGTTTACCGAAATAAGGCCTGAAGTGCTTCCGCTTACCTTTCAGGGTGCCTTTTCCTAAATGTGAACTCTTCATTTTGGACTAGTTGTGGGCATACTGGAAGGTTTCAGAGAGATTGCAGAGCATTCTCATACATTCCTCTTCTGGTTCCCGTTCTACCCACAAACGTGATAATTTGCCATAACTGAGGACCCAACCTTTATGCTACTATTAGCCTAACTAGTTTGCTCTGATCTCACCAGTTTTTTCATAACGTCCTTTTCCCTTTTTGGGTCCTAGGGTCCAGTCCAGAGGGCCACACTGTGCTTAGGCCTCCACCCGTCTCTGTTGCGCTGCTCTGTGGCGCTCTGCGAGAACACGGTGACTGGGTAGCAACAATTTTGCAGAAGCCCACCTGGGGCGCTGCTGCACAGTCACCAGGCAGCAATTTGAAGGTGTTTGGCAGTCCTGCTGGTCCCCTGAGCTGAGTGGCGGGCATGTCATGGCAGTTTCCCTTCTGGGAGGAGAGTGGACATGCACATGATAAACACAGATCCTGTGCAGGAAGAGGTGAGGTGCGTCTCTTCTTCCAAGAAGCTGCTTCTGTGTTGCATGGAGGTAGGTGGGCCACCTGGGCAGCCGCCCTCACTGAAGTGTCTTTCCATGACCTCGTCCATGCAGGGAAGCCTCGTCCTTTATGTCATTCCACGGCCCCTTCAGGATTAAGGTGAAGGATCGAGTTCTGGGGACGCTTTGGCCACCAGCCACACTCAGCCTGAGAAAGGTGATAAGATGGGGCTCACCCTCCCATCCCCCTGAGCCCAAGAGTCCACCTTGAACCTGAGGAAGCAGAGCAGGCTCAGGTGGGGGGCTGAGAGCGCGGCAGGCTCACCAAATATAGGTGCACCTGGCATGGTGGGGGAAGGAGACAGTGCATAGATAGCTTCAGCCAGTTTCTATGATCTCAAAATAAAGATGGCCTTTGACTCAGGACACACAGTTCATAAGGTAAGAATGTAGGCGCCTACCTTGAAATCGCATTATTGTAAGTGGTACCCACCATCAAGTAGTCAGCTTCCAGCAGCTCTGGGCAGGAGGGAACGGGAACCTCGTGAAAGCAGCAGGAGGGATGGGGTGATGACATGGCTGTGAGGTCTAACACCTTCACCTGAGGAAAGGCAGTGCAGACAGTAAACACTGCTGGTGCCAGTACACAGCCCCGCAGGTGCCCAGGCTGCCCGCCCACCAGCCCAGCCTGTGGTCTCGCCCAGCACCGTCGGTTTATTTGTATAGGGAGCAGTGATGGCTGATTACTTAGGGACAATGAAGTCCTGGTACACCGCATACTTTTCCCTGTTTCCAAACCCATTGTTGTTGGTTGCAAAATGAATTGTGACATTGCTCTGGGAGAAGGGAGAGCTTGCGTGAGTTACTTATGAGAAAAACAAGTCTGTTTGGAGAGCCTTGATGTGTTCTGTTGAAGGGCTTCTCTGTTTCCCAAACATTGTAGGGCAAAGCACGTTCTTTGGGAGCAGTCAGACTTCATTCTACCCTGGCATGTTCTCCCTTCCTTGAACAGCAGATGACCCCATAGTAATGTCAGGGCTTTCTGGGCCCAGCACACACACCCCTCTGGTTCCTGAGGACGGGGCAGGTGGGAATAAGGGCCGGGCACAGAGCCGGTGGGTAACTGGCTGCAGCACTGGGCTCCCCACTCGGGCAAGATTGGCACATCAGCTTTGCAGTGGGGCCCAGAGAGGGCTCTTTGTTTGGTGTGGAGGGGTAGAGGCAAAGTCATTTTGTCTCCATTTTTCAGCGAGTTGCCCAAGTGTGGGTTGTGTGGCTAGAAAAGATAGAGAAGCTCTGTATTCTTCTGTGATGTTGACCAATAATGTCATGGTCCTGAGCCAAAAGGTTTTCTTGATTCCATGCGTGAGGCACTAGCCTGCAAGGCACTGCTCCTGCCCACGCGGCTGCAAGGCTTTGGACTGAGCTGGGGGAAATTCCTATTTTCAGGAGTCAACAAACACGAGCTGGGGACATTAGAGTGGCCGCTGGATCCCATTTAAAGCAATAGCTCAGGAGACTGATGGTGTTTTTTTTTGGGCGCCCCACTTCCTCGTTCCAAGGGTGCAATTCCAAGGGTCCCAGGGTAGCGTTCTGAGCCGTCCCACCAGGGAGGATCAGCTCCAGCACAGAGCATGAGCAGGTGCTCTGGGGGTGAGGACGTCTCGGTGCCGACAAACAGTAACGGCCAATTTTACTGCATAGCAGCTTCCTTCTTCTCTTTCTTTCTTTTATTGACTTTGTCAAATAGTTTCCCTCTGGCTATTTTAATATTCTGTTTTATTTTGTGCCCAGTGCCTGAAGATCGCCTGAGGTCTTGCCAGGCATTGCTTGGTTTACGCCAGGTGCTTGTAAGCATTCAGCCACTGTGTTTCTGGGGAAAATGGCCCCGAGGTGCAGTGTTCGCTGATCTCTGTGGTGTAAACACTCCGCCCACGGCTGATGTCCAGCCCAGCACTGAGCCACGTCCCCGAGCCGGCCGCTGGGGGGCACACGCCTGCACTGCACATGCTTTTGGCCACAGAGCTACTCAGGCTGTGAGCAGATGAACGGAAGCTGTGCCCTGACCACGGGCCTTGGGGACATGCTGCTTTTCCTTTTTGGGGTTATGTACTGGGCTTTATGTTTCCAAGAGAGGCTGACCCTAGAAAATATGGCTGACTCAGCCCAAGTCACCATCACCCTGGGCACTGGACGGATGCCCCGCAGTGATGAGGGAGGAATCGTTACTATCAGGTGCCAAGAAATACTATACATTTTCTGAGTTCATCCACCATCATTGAAACACATTTTTAACCAAGAGGGTAGATTGTAAGAAGTCTGATGTTGGGAGACATGCTCACCAGGATTAAAGTCCTAGCTCTCCTTGACCTTAAGAAAATTACAGGAAGCAAGCCCTCAGCCTGAAAGTGCCTGCTTCTTATGGTGTTGTGAAGATTAAATAAGGTAGTCTATGCAAAGCTCCTAGCCCAGGGCCTGATACACACTCCACACTCAGTAAGAGCTGTTTGTGTCTATAATCTGCTTTCTTCACAAGGGATTGGTACCTTGTGGTAGAAATCATTCAGAACATCTGCAAAGAAATGTGAGCTCACCCTCTTGTTGCTGATAGTCTAGCAGGGAGGTGATGGTCCTCGGGTGTCCAGGGAGGGTGCCGCCGTGGGGTGGGTGGAGTGGGTCGTTCCGGCAGACACGGAGCTCACAGCTGCTTGGGGGGCAGGGACCCCGTGAAGGGCAGTAGGGATCACGGTCACCAGGAAGGTGATGCGTGGAAAAGTTTGTGAATAGTGGGTGGCATTTACCGTATGACTAGGGGGCACTGGGCCATGATAAAGAGTTGGAGGTTTATTTTTCAGAGAAATGTTTGGGGTTTGGGATATATTTTACAAATGCCCACACAAAAATCTATTAATTTCTACTTTTTTAACATTTAAGTAGGCAATAGTAAGAACTTTAGGTGTGAATTCCTCAGATTCCAAAGATCTAAAAAATTGAGATAAGAAATAGTATTTCATTTTTCTAGGATGTATTTTTCATCAGTTCGCATACTGTACGTCCTATACCATGAGGTCAGCAGTGGGAGAGCCCCGCCGAGCCCCGGGAGCTGGTGAGGGCGACAGCGGCCTCACATGCTCAGCTTCCTCTTCCTCGGGAGCACATGGATCCGTGGCTCTGCCCACCGTGGACGCGCAGCTCCTCCGTGTCACCGCCCTGGGCAGTGAGGCATGCCTGAGTTCCTTGCTCTCAGGCCCAGGTGTTTCCAGCTGTGCTTTCACTTCTCCCCTGCAGGCTTGCCCATTACCTCTGTTGCTTTATTGCAGTAGTTTCATGTCTCTCTTCAAATACTGTCCCACATAGTGTTTGTACTCAGAGTAGTTGCCGTGAGATCTGGTTTCCTCATGTTCCCCAGTAGAAATCTAGCAAGTCCTCATATTATCCAAATCTCAGTTTCCTTATCCATGAAAGAAAGAGGGGTAGAGGGGTAGAGGGGTAGAATCTTTAACACATAGGGAGTTTTTGTGGAAATAAAAATAAAAAACATTTATAAATTTAAAAGCATAATATAAATGTAAATACTATTGATACTGTCATTTTAGACCATAAAACACAGCCAGAAATCTTCCGTGTTTTCAAATGAAATTCTTCTGGACTAACTAGGGGAAAAATGCTTTCTCAGTCCCAAGATCATTATACTCTGAATAATCTGGAAACACACACATCTCCGTACAACCCAGCTTTATAGAAAGTGTATAAAGAATCCAGAAATCGGAATCATTGAATATAGATTATAAAATAACAAATTAAGGATAAGCTTGGAAATATTTTCAGGGATCAGGAAAATTATTAAATTGCATAGCTGATTTGTAAAATAATAAAATAGAACGTCCAGAAAAAAAAAAACTAAAAAAACCCTCAAAAGATGTTTTTTTTTGTGAGAAAACTGTGAGAACAGTTACCAGGGACAGCATGGAGCTGGCATGAATCCAAATGGTGAGCAGGCAGAGTAGAAAATCAACACAGCCAAAAAGAGGACTAGTGCATTGTAAAAT
Source organism: Smutsia gigantea (assembly GCA_032199065.1). Taxonomy (NCBI): domain Eukaryota; kingdom Metazoa; phylum Chordata; class Mammalia; order Pholidota; family Manidae; genus Smutsia; species Smutsia gigantea. The sequence continues at coordinate 103,319 of JAVSCE010003962.1, read as the reverse complement.
AGACCCCAAATATTTCCCAAACAGAAAGATTATAAAAGGAAGCTATAGAAGAATAGATGAGTTCCACAGGATGATTCAGAAAATACCAGATTTGTTTAATCAAAGTTTTTCAAGAAGGACTATGAGAAAATGAGGCACAGATGCTCAGCCCTCTGGTTCAGGCAGTGGAGAGAGGCATCACAGCCAGGAAGCAGGAAAGAGCTCTTTCCTCCCCCCAGACACCAATACCACTCCCCTGTGACCCCCGACATTGCTTCAGGGGCTGAGCAGCTCCAGGGAGTAGAGCTTCTGGGCACTAGAGGGCACCATATACAAATATGAAACACCAAAGGATCCTGGTTCAGAGTAAAATTATTAATACAACTCCTGAGAAAGAGTTAAATGATATCGACCTCATGACTCTCCCTGAGAGGGAGTTCAAAATAAAAATCATTAACATGCTCATGGAGGTACGGAAAGAGATTCAAGAACTCAGGAATGAATTAAGGTTGGAGATCCAATCATTGAAGAGCACAATGGATGGTATTAAAAGCAGATTGGATATGGTGGAGGAGACAACAAGTGAAATAGAAACTAGAGAAGAGGAATACAAAGAAGCTGAGGCACAGAGAGAAAAAAGGATCTCTAAGAATGAAAGAATAATGAGAGAACTGTGTGAACAATCCAAACGGAACAATATTCGCATTATAGGGGTACCAGAAGAAGAAGAAGAGAGAAAAATGGATAGAAAGTGTCTTTAAGGAGGTAATTGCTGAAAACGTCCCCAATCTGGGGAAGGAGATAGTCTCTTAGGCCATGGAGGTGCACAGATCTCCCAATACAAGGGACCCAAGGAAGACAACACCAACACATATAGTAATTAAAATGGCAAAGATCAAGGATAAGGACAGACTACTAAAAGCAGCCAGAGAGAGAAATAAGATCATGTACAAAGGAAAGCCCATCAGGCTATCATCAGACTTCTCAACAGAAACCTTACAGGCCAGAAGAGAGTGGCATGATGTATTTAATGCAATGAAGCAGAAGGGCCTTGATCCAAGAATACTTTATCCGGCAAGGTTATAATTTAAATTTGAAGGAGGGATTAAACACTTTCCAGATAAAAAAGCTGAGAGAATTTGCCTCCCACAAACCATCTCTACAGTGCATTTTGGAGGGACTGCTATAGATGGAAGTGTTCCTATGGTTTAATAGCTGTCACCAGAGGTAATAAAACTACAGTAAAGAAAGTAGAACAGCTAATTACTAAGCAAATGCAAAATTAAATTAACTATCTCCAAAGTCAATCAAGGGATAGACAAAAAGTACAGAATATGATACCTAATATATAAAGAATGGAAGAGGCAGAAAAAGGAGGAAGAAAAAATAAAAGAACCTTTAGATTGTGTTTGTAATAGCATATAAGTGAGTTAAGTTAGACTCTTAGATAGTAAGGAAGTTAACCTTGAACCTCTGGTAACCACGAATCTAAAGCCAGCAATGGCAATAAGTACATATCTATCCATAATCACCCTAAATGTAAATGGACTAAATGCACCAATCAAAAGACATAGAGTCACTGAATGGATAGAAAAACAAGACCCATCTATATGCTGCCTACAAGAGACTCACTTCAAACCCAAAGACATAAACAAACTAAAAGTGAAGGGATGGAAAAAGATATTTAATGCAACTAATAGGGAGAAAAAAGCAGGAGTTGCAGTACTTGTATCAGACAAACTAGACTTCAAACAAAGTCACAAGAGACAAACAAGGACATTACATAATGATAAAAGGGTCATTCCAACATGAAGATACAACCATTATAAATATCTGTGTGCCCAACACAGGAGCAACTACGTATGTGAAAAAAATACTAACATAATTAAAAGGGGAAATAGAATGCAATACATTCATTCTAGGAGACTTCAACACTCCACTCACTCTGAAGGACAGATCAACTATACAGAAAATAAGTAAGGAGACAGAGGCACTGAACAACACATTAGAACAGATGGACCTAACAGACATTCACAGAACTCTACACCCAAAGCAGCAGAATACACATTCTTCTCAAGTGCACATGGAACATTTTCAAGAATAGATCAAATACTAGGCCACAAAAAGAGCCTTGGTAAATTAAAAAAGATTGAAATTGTACCAACCAGTTTCTCAGACCACAAAGGTATGGAACTAGAAATAAATTACTCAAAGAAAATGAAAAATCCCACAAACACATGGAGGCTTCACACCATGCCCATAAATAACCAATGGATCAATGACCAAATAAAAACAGAGATCAAGCAATATATGGAGACAAATGACAACAATAATTCAACACTGCAAAATCTGTGGGATGCAGCAAAGGCCGTGCTAAGAGGAAAGTATATTGCAATACAGGCCTACCTCAGGAAAGAAGAACAATCCCATATGAGCAGTCTAAACTCACAATTAACAAAACTAGAAAAAGAAGAACAAATGAGGCCCAAAGTCAGTAGAAGGAGGGACATAATCCAAAGATTAGAGCATAAATAAATAAAATTGAGAAGAATAAAACAATAGAAAGGATCAATGAAAGCAAGAGCTGGTTCTTTGTGAAAATAAATGAAATAGATAAACCCCTAGCCAGACTTATTAAGAAAAAAAGAGAGTCTACTCACATAAACAGAATCAGAAATGAGAAAAAAAAAATCACTATGGATACCACAGAAATACAAAGAATTATTAGAGAATACTATGAAAAATTATATGCTAACAAACTCGATAACCTAGAAGATATGGACAGCTTTCTCGAAAAATACAACCTTCCAAGGCTGACCCAGAAAGAAACAGAAAATCTGAACAGACCAATTACCAGCAACGAAATTGAACTGGTAATCAAAAACCTACCTAAGAACAAAACACCTGGACCAGATGGCTTCACTGCTGAATTTTATCAAACATTTAGTGAAGACCTAATACCCATCCTCCTTAAAGTTTTCCAAAGAGTAGAAGAAGATGGAATACTTCCAAACTCATTCTATGAGGCCAACATCACTCTAATACCAAAACCAGGCAAAGACACCACAAAAAAAGAAAATTACAGACCAATATCCCTGATGAACATACATGCAAAAATACTCAACAAAATATTAGCAAACCGAATTCAAAAATACATCAAAAAGATCATCCATCATGATCAAGTAGGATTTATTCCAGGGATGCAAGGATGGTACAACATTTGAAAATCCATCATTATCCACCGCATCAACAAAAAAGACAAAAACCACATGATCATCTCCATAGATGCTGAAAAAGCATTTGAGAAAATTCAACATCCATTCATGATAAAAACTCTCAACAAAATGGGTATAGAGGGCAAGTACCTCAACATAATAAAGGCCACATATGACAAACCCACAGCCAACATTATACTTAACAGCGAGAAGCTGAAAGCTTTTCCTTTAAGATTGGGAACAAGACAAGGATGCCCACTCTCCCCACTTCTATTCAACATAGTACTGGAAGTCCTAACCATGGCAATCAGACAACACAAAGAAATAAAAGGCATCCAGATTGGTAAGGAAGAAGTCAAACTGTCCCTGTTTTCAGATGACATGATATTGTACATAAAAAACCTAAAGAATCTACTCCAAAACTACTAGATCTAATATCTGAATTCAGCAAAGTTATGGGATACAAAATTAATACACAGGAATCTGTGGCATTCCATACACTAACGATGAACTAGCAGAGAGAGAAATCAGGAAAACAATTCCATTCAGAGTTGCACCAAAAAGAATAAAATACCTAGGAGCAAACCCAACTAAGGAAGTGAAAGACCTGTACTGTGAAAACTACAAGACACTCATTAGAGAAATTAAAGAAGATACCAATAAATGGAAATACATCCGTGCTCATGGATAGGAAGAATTAATATTGTCGAAATGGCCATCCTGGCTAAAGTAATCTACAGATTCAATGCAATTCCTATCAAAATACAACAACATTCTTCAATGAACTAGAGAAAATCGTTCTAAAATTCATGTGGAACCACAAAAGACCCCGAAGAGCCAAAGCAATCCTGAGAAGGAAGAATAAACCTGGGGGATTATGCTCCCCACTTCAAGCTCCACTACAAAGCCACAGTACTCAAGACAATTTGGTACTGGCACAAGAACAGACCCATAGACCAGTGGAACAGACTAGAGAGCCCTGATATAAACCCAACCATATATGGTCAATTTATGATAAAGGAGCAATGGACATACAATGGGGAAATGACAGCCTCTTCAACAGCTGGTGTTGGCAAAACTAGACAGCTACATGCAAGAGAATGAAACTGGATTATTGTTTAATCCCATATACAAAAGTAAACTCGAAATGGATCAAAGACCTGAATGTAAGTCATGAAACTATAAAACTCTTAGAAGACAACATAGGCAAAAAATCTCTGGAATGTAAGTATGAGCAACTTCTTCCTGGATGCATCTCCTTGAGCAAGGGAAACAAAAGCAAAAATGAACTAATGGGACTACATCAAACTTTTTAGTTTCTGTACGGCAAAGGACACCATCAACAGAACAAAAAGGCACCCTGCAGTATGGGAGAATATATTTGTAAATGAAATATCTGACAAGGGGTTAACATCCAAAATATATAAAGAACTTATATGCCTCAACACCCAAAAAGCAACTAACCCGATTAAAAAATGGGCAGAGGATATGAACAGACAGTTCTCCAAAGAAAAATTCAGATGGCCAACAGACACATGAAAAGATACTCCACATCACTATTCATCAGGGAAATTCAAATTAAAACCACAATGAGATATCGCGTCACACCAGTAAGGATGGCCAGCATTGAAAAGACTAAGAACAACAAATGCTGGCGAGGATGCGGCGAAAGGGGAACCCTCCTACACTACTGGTGGGAATGTAAGCTAGTTCAACCATTGTGAAAAGAAATATGGAAGTTCCTCAAAAAACTAAAAATAGAAATATCATTTGACCCGGGAATACCACTCCTTGGAATTTTCCCAAAGAATACAACTTCTCAGATTCAAAAAGGCATATGCACCCCTATGTTTATTGCAGCACTTTTTACAATAGCCAAGATATGGAAGCAACCTAAGTGTCCATCAGTAGATGAATGGATAAAGAAGAGGTGGTACATATACACAATGGAATACTGTTCAGCCATAAGAAAGAAACAAATCCTACCATTTGTAACAACATGGATGGAGCTGGAGGATATTATGCTCAGAGAAATAAGCCAGGCGTAGAAAGACAAGTGCCAAATGATTTCCGTCATTTGTGGAGTATTACAACAAATCAAAACTGAAGGAACAATATAGCAGCAGACTCACAGACTCCAAGAAGGGACTGGTGGTTACCAAAGGGGAGGGGTGTGGGAGGGCCGGTGGGGCGGGAGAGAAGGGGATTGAGGGGTATTATGTTTAGTACACATGGTGTGGGGGGTCACGGGGAAGACAGTGTAGCACAGAGAAGGCAAACAGTGAATCTGTGGCATCTGACTACACTGAAGGACAGTGACTGCTTTGGGGTATGAGTGGGGACTTGGTAAAATGGGTAAATGTAGTAGTAACCATATTGATTTTCATGTGAAACCTTCATAAGAGTGTATATCAATAATACCTTAATAAAAAAATGCAAAACAAGAAAATGAAGCTCAGAGAGTATGCGAAGAGATAGTGGGTGGGGAGTTCCCAGAATTGATAGGAGACGTGAGCCTGGAAGCCAAGAATCCCAATGAATCTCAAGCAATATTCAAGGAAGAGGAAATCTATAGTTAGACACATTGTATTGAAGCTGCAAAATAACAAATGAAAAATAAAATTTGTTCAGTTTTCTTTGAGTCCTTGAATATATTAATAGCTGTTTTTAAGTGCTTATCTGACAATTGCATCATTTTTGTCATTTGTGGGTCTTTGCAAAGGTTGGGCAAAGGACACCTGTGAGAACAGCTATCAGGCAGCACGGGGCCGGCACAAATCCACGCACTGAGCAGGCAGAGCAGAAATAGCTTGTTAAGTGCTTGAGACTTTCAATAAAGAGTCTAGAAATGGGACACCTTAGCAGCAGGCATGAACCAGATGTCGAGTACAGGCTAATCTCCATTTAACTCCACAAGCCTAAAATCAACCTTCTGAGGATCAACCGGATCCACAAATAAATTAAGCTCCTTATCTAGAGGAAAAACCCTCAGTGTTCACTAAAAGGGGACAACGAGATCCAGCCATTCAATGACATCATCATCACAATGCCCAGCACCCAGTAAAAAATTGTTAGACAAGCAAAGAATCAGAGAGATTTGACTATGGAGAAAAAGACCCAGAAATGACAGGATGAAAATAGCAAAGAAGCATTCTAGAGCAGCTTGTCAATGCGCCAGGAGCTGAAGGAGACCGCACACAATGGACAGAGGGGTGGAAGCTGTGAAAATAACCAAGTCAAAATTTCAGAGCTGAAAAAGCACAGTATTTGAAAAGTTTTAAATGGATGGGCTTAAGTGTAGACTAGAAGTCGCAGAAAAGTGACCTGGAAACCTGATCAATAGAAAGTATCCAAACCGAAGCAATAAACAAACAAAAAGGCAGACAAAAAAGCAGCTCTTCACTGACACATGGGTCAATATTGAGAGGCCTGACATGTGTGATTAGAGTGCCAGAAAAAGAGGAAGGGCAGAAAAATATCTGAATGACTGATGTCTGAAATTTATCCAAATTTGGTGAGAAATATGAACCCACAGAACTCAAAGAAACTCAAAAAACAAATAGAAGCACACAAAATCATGTCTTAATCAGATTATTGATAGCAAATTAAAAAGAAAAAAAAATCTGAAAAGCAGCCCACAGCGGGGGTACAAACTACATACAGAATGACAGACAAAAATAATGGTGACTTCTCATCAGAAACAATGTAAAATGGACGACAGTGGAATACCCTCTCTGAAGCGCTAACTAAAAAAAAAATCATCCTAGAATTCTATATCCAATTAAAATTTCCTTACAGAGATGAGGCAAAATAAAGCAAGTTGCAGGCGAGACCAACTTTAATTACTAGCAGAAATGGTAATAAAAAACTGTTAAGGTCATTTCTTCAAGGTAAAGAAAAATATCAGGTTGAAACTCACATATACATGAAGGAATGAATACTGTGAGGAATGTTAAATATGGGAGTAAATGGATTGTCTTTTATTTCTCAGTTTATTAAAACAGTGCTCGACAACTTAAAGCAAGAATAATGACAGTGTATTGTGTAATATACAGTATCTGTGGACATAAAACATATGCCAATTAGGCAAAAGATACACAAAGGGAGAAATGGAAATGTAGTATTATAATATTTTTATAAAGTCTTATAAAGGCACCATCATAAAGACAGATTGAAACCATAGAGCAATAAAAAAAATGAAGAGTAGCCACTAAGTCAACAGAAGACATGAAATGAGACACTAAAACATATTCCATCCAATCCATAAAATTACAGGGAAAAGAAGGAACAAACAATAAATGGGAAAAACACAAAACTCATAGCAAAACGATGGAGTTAAATCCAACCATGTGAGTGATTAAACTAAATTAACCAAACTAAATATAGCCGTTTAAATGCAAATATTGTCAGACTGATAAGATAATGCTGCCTATAAGGAACAATTTTTTAACCTAAACTTAAGAGGCTAGAAAATATTATATTATTCAAGTACATTATAAGCAAGCTGAGATAGCAATATTAATATCAGGACAATGAGGGACATTTCAGTAAGAAGGTATGATAATCATAAATATGGATGCATCAAATAAGTGACTCAAAATACATAAAACATGAGTTTACAGAGACAAAGGAGACTAGACAAATGCACGATTTTAGTTGAAGACTCAACACTATTCTCCTGGTAACTGACAGATCAGGTAGGCTGGAAATGGGTAAACACGTAGAAGACTGGAACAAGACTGGCACTCGACTCGATCTAATTGACGTTTATAGAACATTATACTTCACAAAACAAAATCCACTCTTTTCAAGTTCACATGAACATTCACCAAAGTAGACTGCATGCAGGCCATGAAACAGGTTTCAATGTGTTAAAATGGTTTGAAATTATACAGTGTACATCCTCTGGCCTCAAAATAATTTAGAAATCAACAACCACGAATTGATGCTAGGAAATCCCCAAATATTTGAAAATTACATGTCACATTTCTAAGTAACCATTGTTTCAGTGAAGAAATCACAAAGGAAATTAGAAATGCTTTGAACTGAGTGATCAGGAGAAGGCAGCATATTAAAATTCATGGGTTGCAACAAAGCAGTGTTTACAGGGAAATTTATAACATTAAATACCTATATTAGAAAAAGGATCTAAGCTTCCACCTTAGGAGTTAGTAAAGGAAAGGTAAATAGAACTGCTAGTAAGTAGGTGGAGATAGTAAAGGTAAAATCAGAAATCAATCACGCAGAAACAGAGGCAATGCATGGAAATAAAAGCCTGTTCTTTAAAAAGGTCAATGAAACGAGGATGCTTTAGATACACTGATCAGGGAAAAACTGATGTGAAGCACATATCAGTTTCAGGAATGAAAGGGGCCATCACTACAGATCTTACATAAATTAAATCAGTAATAAACATTGTGAAAAATTATGACAGTAAATTCAGAAACTTAGATGAAATGGACAAATTCATTGCAAGTCACAAATTACCAAAAGTGACAAAAATGTGTGCATGCCTTTTCCAGGAGTTTTTATTGTCATCTATGGTTTTTGCCCTCTCTCGTTTCTCACTGTGGGAATGATAGTCTCGGCCATAATTTGTTCTCATGTGCTTAAAATCAAACGCAACCTGCCTTTTCTCACATTTTTCCATTTGTCTGAATCTTAACATCAATTTAAGCCCAAGGTTATTAGAGCTATAGTGGTACCTAGGGAAAATTTATTCTAATGGTGTCCGAGTAAACAAAAATGCCTTTCTCTCTTCTCAGTGTCAGATGTCAGAGATCTTAAATAACTTCCAATGGTGGACAGGAAAACTTCAAAACCCGTGTTTACTCCTAACAGTCTGGCTTTTGCTCCAAAGGCGTCAGGCCTGTGTGAGCAGCCAGGAACGGCAGAGCCAAGACGCCTTCAGCCCACTGACACGGCCTCTTAACACCTGGCGGAGAGCGAGGGGTGGAGCGGACACAGGAGGCAAAGCCTCTCGTTGACACGGAGGACAAAGGGGTAACTGCCTCTGCAGGTAATCATTGCAGTCTGCTGAAATCCAAGCGCAGATGCGATGGTCACCCTGGGGCCGCAAAGTGTCCCTGTCACGCTGAGCTTCAAGAAGGGTACAGGTCAGAGCCCTGGTACATACCCATTCTGCCCTAACATTGTATTTTGGGTTTTTTTTTTTTGGCTGTTTACAAGGGTGTTTTCAGGTGACTTTATGAATCTCTGAAGAGCAGAAAGAAGCTGTATGTAGCTGCTCCCTTGCAGATGGCCATTTTGCACACAGCTTTCCTTGGAGGGATACCCTGGCATTCCACGGGAAGGCGGAACTGTCACACTTAATTAGCAATGCCTTTTTAAAATTCTGAATGCTTCCAGGGCCTCTCATGAAGAGCAGGCTCTTTGCGGTGACAGTTCACCTCTTAGATACTGTTTTCCTTAAGCACTGCATACAAATGACCCAAAGAACGTCAAACAGGAAGAAATGTGGGCTGTAGTAAATAGAATATTGTGGCAGATATGCAGACCTCCCAGCCTCTGGGTTCCTGAGCGTGTGCACACACCTGTGCGTGCATGTATGCGTGCTGTATGCCATGTGCAAGTCTCAAGGCGTAACTAGAAATTAGCAATTCAAGTAAGTAAAATATTTTCCCCACCAGAAAAGGTTGTGGGTGTTGAGATACGCAGGATATCAGCAGATGCCAGGCTTGTCATGCTGTGTCACCCCAGGTCCCTGCGCCTGTGGGCTGTTTGTGAGGGGGCACTGTTCGTCTCCACGGTGTCACTCCTGGGGCATCCCTGAGCACACCCAGCTTCCAGAGATCACCTGTGTTTGCCGATGACTTGCACAGCTAAGTGCCTCCTGCTGCCTCCTGGTTGAGGCGGGGCAGGTGGTGGTGCAGACGGCAGAGGTCAGGGACAGTGCCGAGCTGCTGAGGGATGTTTGCGTGTGCAGCGGGCAGGTGCTGAGGAGTCAGGCCCTGGGGCTGACCCCAGTGGTGTGGAAGAGCCTCTGGTCCCCCGGGACCAGGGAGACGTGTAGGCAGGGGACAGGGGCTCAGCGGCCCTGGGAAGTGGGTAGGAAGAGAGAGTTATGTGGCATCCTCATGCTGGCAGCAGGGCCCTAGCATGTGACCACTGGGCACAGGATTGCCAAGGGCACGAAGGTGGTTTCTACTGCACCCAGTGTGGAGGGGCGAGGCTGCCATGCAGAGGGGCCTTCTGTGGGAAGTGCTTCCCAGCGACACGGACTGTGAGCCCCCACATCGGCTCTGACAGTGTTCTGGCTGGAAACGGAGCCCAGAGCTATTCTGTGCGGACAGGGCAGGGGCACTGCAGGTCTCGTGCACCCCAGGGGTACCCGCAAAGACCCTCAGTGGGCCTGAACTGGCCGACTCCAGGTCTCTGCCCTGATGCTCCCACACTCTGGGCCCGGAGTGGAAGCCATGGCCTGACCGGCTTCTCTCCCTGGACCTGGAGCACTCTTAATGGGTCGATACATGCAGGGCGGGAGAGCACGCCCAGCTGGAGCTATGCTGTGCGCCGTCTCCAGGCCTGCGCTGCTCCCCGGAGAGACTGCCCGTCTGATGGCATTCTCTGAGATGGGCCTGGGTGAAGCCAGAGTCTTATAAATAATCCACCAGCCGTCTCTTCTACTTCATCACGCCAGCCTCAACCACAGTGGAGAAGTTTCTAGTAGGAGTGGAGATTAATCAGACGCAAACAGCCCACAAGTGCTCCAGGAAGCTTTTAGTTTCCAGACTCCCGGGGGCTCCTGAGGGCCAGAGGGGCCCAGGACCCGCATCTCCTCAGGGTCCCCCGATGATGCCGTGGAGCCATGTCACCTGGCCCCCGAATCACAGTCTGGGGTGTGGAGCTGGGCCTTGGCTGTGTCCACATCAGAGCCTACAGGCCACAGGGGCCAAGGGGTCACCAGACTTCCTGAGGCCTCACAAAGGATGAAAACATCCCCAGATGCTGGAATGCGGCTTTACTCCTCACTGTGGAGGTGCTGATGCCAGCTCGCTTTCCCTCCAAGTGTGATGTGGGCTGGATGTGACTTGTCACTGTGTGAGTGTGTGTGCATGTGAATGTATGTGTGTCTGGTGTGTGTGCGTGTGTGTGTCTGTGTTTGTGGTGTGTGTGTGTGTGTGTGCATGCATGTGTGTGAGTGTGTCTGGTGTGTGAGCGTGTGTGTGCACGAGCTGTGGTGAGGGAGGGACAGGGTCTTTCTCTACTGCACATGCACGTACCATGAAGCCCAAGCTCGGGGGTCCCACTTGCACAGCCCTCCCCAGGCCAGTACTTAACGTGCTGTTCACAATTTTCAAAGCTTTACCTGAAGAGGCCCCAACATGCATAATCTTCAGGCACTGAGAATCTTGGGCCACCCTTGGGATCCCCACAGCAAACAGCAGAGAGCATGGCCTCCATCCTGGTGAACTGCCATGAGCTGTGTCTACCATTGCTTTCCAGCATGCCTCATGGTGCAAGGGAGGTTGCCAGGGCCCACATGGCCAAAGGCATAGCTGCCTGTGCCTACGGAGGGCAGCCTCTACTCCATCACCGAAGGGAGGCTGCACAGTCACATCCTGGTTTTTGTCTTCCAGCCTCCATGATCCCCATCTGGCCTCACAGATGCCTCATAAGTGTCTATCTACATGGTCTATGGAAGTCTATGGACCACAAACTGAATACTGAATTGATCAAAGTTAGTGACCCAAAGATTTCAAGAGAAAGGGAGGGTCCTGTCTTGACTGGTGTAATAGAGGTTCAAACCGGAAACACTGGTGGAAAGAGCAGAGGCCAAGATGGATTGGAGGAGAAACGGAGAGCACAGGTCACCAGCATCAGGAGGCAGGTGGTGTGGCTACGGAGCCTACAGATTCTGACTGGATGACGGGAATATCATGAAGAACTATTTCTACATTCTCTCCGACATTCACTGGACTGTTTACCCATCTTTGTGCCAACACCACGGTGAATCAGCTACTGTAGCTTTAGAGTAAGTCTCCAAATCAAGTCATTTAAGACTCAAAATTTGCTCATTTCCTTTCAGGTGGTGTTGGCTTTCTAGGTGCTGTGCATTTCCACATAAATGATAGCATCGGTTTGTCAATTTTGACAAAAAAACTTATTGGGGTTTTGATTGAAATTTTACCCAATCTATAGAGAAATTTAGGGAAAACTTAACATGTTAAGTCTTTTTCACTTTCCAATCCATAAATGTATTACATTGTTCCATTTAGTTCTTCATTGTCCCTCAACAATATTCTACTCCTTTCAATGTATAGGTTTTTTGCATATGCCAGACATTTTGATGCTTTTGGTATGGTTTTAATTGCATCTTCCAATCACTTTGTTAGTGGTATAGAGAAATATTAATTGAATTTCGTATGTTGGCCTTGTATCCAGTGGCCTTGCCAATTGATTTAACTCTAATATTTTGTAGACTATTAAAAAATTTTAAACACATTATATGTGAACAATGGCAATTTTGCTACTTTCCAATGTTACATTTATATATGTCTTTCTTCATTTAAATTTGTACTGTGATTGTTCTGGGTGAGACCCATAGGGCAATTTGTAATGGAAGTGGTGAAAGCACACAGTCTTGTCTGTTCCTGACCTCAGGGGGAAAGTGTTCAATATTTCACCATTAAGTTTAATGTCAGCTGCTGTTTGTGTGTGTGTGTGTGTGTGTGTGTGTGTGTGTGTGTGTGTGTGTGTGTGCATGTGTGTGTGAGGTACTCTTTAATTAATGAAGTGCTTTCTATTCCTAGTTTTTAGAGGACTGCAACATGAACTAGTATTGGGTTTTATCTTTCTGCATCAGTTGACATGATTATATAGTTTTTCTTTATTTTGTTAATGTGAATATTTTTCACTTACAGTCTTAATGTTTTATTATAAAAATTCTTTCCAACATAAAAAAATTGAAAGAATTGTAGAGTGAACACTCACTGCCTAGATTATGTTTCTGTATTTGGTATATCACATCCGTACCTATCTTTCTATCTTGTCTATCAATTTATTATGAATTTTGATGTATTTCAAAGTAAACTAACATCAGTACACTTGACTCTTAAACATCTCAGCCTGTATATTACTAAGTGGAGTTGAATATTTATATACATTTAGTTTGTTTTGAATTAACTGTACAATTTTGAGTGCACCATTTGATGTTTTAACAAATGTATATATATATATGTGTGTGTGTGTAATGCAAATCCTGTGAAGAGACAGAACACTATCACCACCACAGAATATTCTTTCATGTTCCCTTCCAATCAATATCCAGCACCCCCACCTCTCTCCATCAGGTAACAGTGTTCAGATTTGTTTTCTCCACAGAAGAACTTAACTTGTTCTGAAACTTTACTTATATAGCACCATAGAGCATCATATGGCATCACAGAGCATCATGGCGCATCACAGAGCATCATGGCACATCATAGAGCATCATGGAGCATCATAGAGCATCATGGAGCATCACAGAGCATCATGGCGCATCACAGAGCATCATGGTGCATCACAGAGCCTCATGGAGCATCATAGAGCATCATGGAGCATCACAGAGCATCATGGATTATCAAAGATCATCACGGCACATCATAGAGCATCATGGAGCATCACAGAGCATCATGGTGCATCAGAGAGCATCATGGCGCATCACAGAACATCATGGATTATCACAGAGCATCATCGCGCATCATAGAGCATCGTGGCACATTACAGAGCATAATGGCACATTATAGAGCATCATGGAGCATCACAGAGCATCATGGCGCATCACAGAGCATCATGGCGCATCATAGAGCATCATGGAGCATCACAGAGCATCACGGCGCATCATAGAGCATCATGGAGCATCACAGAGCATCATGGATTATCACAGAGCATCATGGTGCATCACAGAGCATCATGGATTATCACAGAGCATCATGGTGCATCAGAGAGAATCATGGCACATCACAGAGCATCATGGCACATCACAGAGCATAATGGCACATTATAGAGCATCATGGAGCATCACAGAGCATCATGGATTATCATAGAGCATCATGGAGCATCACAGAGCATCATGGCGCATCATAGAGCATCATGGCACATCACAGAGCCTCATGGAGCATCATAGAGCATCGTGGAGCATCACGGTGCATCATAGAGCATCACGGAGCATCATGGAGCATCATAGAGCATCATATGGCATCATAGACCATCATATGGCATCATAGAACATCATAGAGCATCATACAACATCATGGAGCATCATAGAACGTCGTATGGCACCATAGAGCATCTTATGGCATCATACAGCATATACACTTTTTGTGTTTGGTTGCTTTGACTTGAGACAATGTTGTGAAATTTATCCATGTAGTTGTGTTTATTAGTGATTCATTGTATTTTGTAACTGAGTAGTACTCCTTGTCTGCATATATTAATGTGTTTATCCATTCTCCTGTTAACATATGATGCTCCGGCTTTTTGGTATTATGAATGAAGCTACCATAGGCATTCTTGGACATGTCTCTTTGTGAATCCATGCTGCCCTTGTTCTTTGGTGAATACTTAGGAGTGGATTCCTGGGTCATAAGGTAGCTGTATGCTTATTTTTTATAAAATGTGGTCTAACATGTCCAAAATGGTGGCACCATTTTACATTCCTGCCCATTGTCTCTGCTCCCCAACCTCGTGACCATTTGGTACTGCCAGTCACTTTTGTTTTAGCCATTCTGAAGGGCGACCAGTTGTGGCTTGAATGTGCATATCCTTGATGAGTAATGAGGTTGAGAATTATTTTGCCTGCTTGTCCCATTCAAATATTCTTTTGTAAAACACATGTTCATGTGTTTGCCCATTTTTATTAGGCCTTTGTTTATATTATTCAGCGGCAGAAGAAGTTTGCTCTTTATATATTCTAAATGCCAATTTGTTGTCAAATGGATATTTTGTAAATATTTTCTCCCAAAATATGGTTTGACTATTCGATTGAAAGGTTAAATTTTCATGATATCTAATTATCCATTTTTATTGTTTCCTGTGTTCTGTCTCAAGACACTTTGCTTCTCCCCTGTGCTTTCTTCCAGAAGCTCTGCAGCTTTCACTTTTATATTTAGGTCTATGATCCATCTTGAATTAATTTTGGTGGGTAATGTGAGATCAGGCTAAGTTCATTTTGTCTGTGTATGGATATCCAGTGTTTTAGAACCATGTGTTGAGAAAACTTCTATTTCTCCACTAAATTGCTTTAGTCCTTTGTCAAAAATCAAATGTGCATGGGAATGTGGGTGCATTCCTGTGTTCTCCCTTGTTTCATTGAACTATGCGTTATTCTGTACCAACACTTCACTCTATTGATTACTATAGGTCTTGATTAGTAAGTCTTGAAGTCAAATAGTGTAGTCCTTGAATTCATACTTCTTTTTCATTTCTTTGGCTATACTAGGTCCTTTGCTCTTTTAAATGTCTTGAGTTTCTGGTATAAAACTTCTTGATCATGATGTGTTACCATTAAATGTTGCTGTTAAATAAGCCCTACTTAATATATCCTCTGCTTGGCAGGATTTGATTTGCTAATAACTTGTTCATGAGATGTATTAGTCTGTAGTTTTCCTTTTTTATAACATTCTTTGTCTAGTTATGTATTAGGCCTATCCTGGCTTCATAAAATGAATTGGAAATATTACTGTTTTCTATATCCTCTAAAGGAGTTTGTATATTACAGTTATTATTTCTGTCTTGATTATTTGGAAGAATTTATCAGTGAAGTTATTTGGATCTGGAGTAATGCTGTTAAAGAAATTAATTAAGAATTGAATATCTTTAATAGATACAAGTCTAATTTGCATTTTTCACTTCTTGTGTGTCTTGTCTGGTAAAGAGTTTTGAGCGATCTGTTTACTTCTAAGTTACACAGTTATGGGCATAAACTTGTTCATACTGTCTTTTCACTAACTTTTAAAGGTCTGTAGTATCTGTAGTGCTTTCCCTTTTATTGTCTATTCCTGATGAATTTTATTAGTTTTATGAATGTTGTCACAATTTTATGAATTTTTGAGTTTTTTCCCACTGCGTATCTATTTTTTCTGTATTATTGATTTGTACTATTAATTTTATTATTTGCTTTCTTCTATTATTTTCTTAGAGCTTATTTGAAAGTGTTTTTTTTTCTAGTTTTATTGGGGAGCTGCTTAGATAATTGATTATTTTTCTTCCTTATTTTTCATATATGCATTTGAAACTATAAATAGACCTTTTATGTCGTATGTTTGCTGCATCTCGCAAGTTAATATATCTTATTTTAATTATCTTTCAGTTGAAACTATAATTTTCATTGTAATTTCTTCTTTGACCCATGCATTTCTGTTATTGATTCTTGGTTTACTTACACAAAGCAGAGAACAAATTCTGATGAATTCAATTCTTAGAAATAGCTTTAGACTTACTTTATGGCCAGAATGTGGTCAGTCTGAGCAATTGTCTCATGTATGCTTAAAAAAATGTATATTCTGCAGTCATTGGGTAGAATGTTCAGTATATGTGTCTTCTCATGCTGGCTAGCTGTGTGGTTATAATCTGTATTTTATTGATTCTTGGTCTTTTTTTCAAGCAGTTATTGAGAAATGTGTCTTAAAATCTTTATGTATGATTGTCGATTGGCCTAGTTCTTTATTTCTGTACTTTTCTTTTTATACTTTTAAGCTATGCATACAAGTTTTAAGTTTTTTATATCTTCCTGTTACATCCTCACTTACATTATGAAATGTGTTCTTACCTCCAGCAGTAACTCACCTCAGGTCACATTTTGTCCTATGTCAATAAACCCCCAGTGTTTTGCTTCTGGCCAGTGTTTGCTTGTTTCCCATATTTTTACTTCATGCTATCTATGCAGTCATGTTTAAAGAATGTCTCTTATGAGGGGTGTCTGGTTGGAATTTAAAAAAATTTTATTTTTAAAAAACTAGTCTGACAAACTTCTCATAATTGAAGTGTTTAGTCCATCAGCATGTAAGTTAATCACATTCATTGTTGGGGGGTTAGTCTAATATCCTGTGATTTGTTTTCTTAATTCTGTCTATGATTCTTTTATATCTCCTTTCCTGCTTTTGAATTAACCAAGTATTTGTATTACTCATTTCTCTCTTCTACTGCATTACCATTATATATTGTTCATTTTTCTCTAGCTTAAAATATGCATACTTGATTTATACAAATCCACCTTAAATTAGTAGTTTTACCACTTCCTGAGCAATTGACAAGTCTCACGAAAGGCTTTTGTGTCTTTGGTATTATAGTTTGCTTCTTCTTTTGTAAGAAACACCACAGATGTCTTCAGTGTGACTGCTACAAGTGCTGCTTACTTACCCTGAAATGTATCCTTTCTGGTGCTCTTCATAGGTCATGTATTTTCAAGCTTTTTTTCCTTTCCTTTAGCCCCCAATTTTGCTTTTTCATGCCTTGTGATACTAATGTGCTGGAGATAATTTTTCTCAGTTATTTTTGTATGAACACACCTTTATTTTGTCCCCAAGGTTTAAATACTTTGTTGGGCATGGAATTCCAAGTTCAAAGTTTTTTTCCTTTTCTTTCGTTCCTTAAAGACAGCATCCCATTGTCCCGTGACTTGCACAGTTCTAGAGAAAAGTCATTCATTATTCTTATTTTTCCTTCTTTGAAACTATCACATTGTATCTCTGTGGCTAATTTTTAGATTTTTTTCTTTGTATTTGGTTCTCAACAGTTTGACTGTAATGTGTGCAGGTGTGGTTTTCTTTGTGTTTATGGAGAATGTATTGTGTTGGTGCCATTCATTCTGAAAACACCTCAGCCATTATACCTTCAAATGTAATTCCATCTATGCCTTTCTCCCTGTGGACTGGGATTCCTGGAGAAGCAGCCTCTGAGCGTGCCCCATGGTCCTGTCTCTGTTCATGTCCTGTGCTCTGTCCTGCTGTCCTCATTCTTTCTTTCTGAGTCTCAGTTAGGGTACTTTGCGTTGACCTTTCAGCTAATTACTCCTGTTTTCAACTATAGTTAGTCTATTATCAAACCCTCCCAATGAATTCTTAAATTGAAATGTTGTACTTTTCATTTTAGAATGCCAACTAGATTCCTTCGTATAGAGTTCTGTTCTCTATGGAAATGTCCTGTCTTTAATTCATGTCACCTTTTTGGCTATTTTCTCTATTATATTTTTAAGAGTTATTTAAAAGTTTTTTTGATAATTTCCAAATCTGAATTATCTGTGAAGATGTTTCTATCTTCTGTTGTCTATTAATTATTTACCAATTTTTCTGCCTGTCCTGAAGTTCGGTTGTGTGCCAGATGACATGAGTAAAAGGTCTACCAGGTGCGAAGAAGATGCGATTTCACCCTGGAGGTGGTCCACCTGCTCTTCCATCCCAGGCAGGTGAGGTGAGGTGAAGGCTGATCACATCAACCCACCCGGGAGGCACTGGCTCGGGCTGGGATCATCACACTGTACTTGGCCCACCTGGAGCTGGCACTGTGCCTTGGGTTCCAGAATCTGGCTGCCATCTTGATAAGAATGGTCATGTCTGCTGCAGGCCCTCACTTTGGGGGGACTTGGCCTTCTTGTGAGGACACAGGAAATTCGCCTTTCTGGTTCAGCACTGAAGTTTTAGTCCATCCAGCTCATTGCCCTCCAACATCTTTAAAACTGATTTTTTTCATTTATTTCAATTTTCTCATGGTTTTATGGTGATATGTACCCTGCGAATAGTTACTACATCTTACTTAGTGGTCAAAGTTCCAGTAGTTTTAGAAATGTAATATGTATTGATGTCTATTTGAAAGCAATTAGTGGAATAATTTAATAAGTAAAATGCTTGTGTTTATGGAAAAGCATTGGGAAGATGTGATGTGGAGAAATGGAAAAATGCCTGGTGGGGTTCTCCTCGGCCCTCCTCCAGGCTGTTCTGACCTGTCCCAGTCCTGATTGTGTGTTTGGCTTTCTTCCATTATCTTCTGCTGTGGGTGGAGAGAAAGTAGGGGAAGGCAGATGGTGGGAAATGCTAAATGGGGAAAGATGGGAAAACTCACTGGTGGGACGACAAGGAAAGGGGGAGGGGAGGGCTGTTCTGGAGTATTTTTACCTCCAGATCTAGACTTGGAATTAAAGTTTCCAAAGCAAATCCAGAGGCCCTGTGGCCCCTCCCTCTGTCTAAGGCTGAGAGCCACCCTGCCACAACAGCGACCTCAGTCCCCTCCGCAACCCACGGCCCTGGCATGCCCCACCTGTGCCCCTGAGCCACTGCTGAGCTATGTGCACACCACCTCACCTTGTGATGCTTCAGGAGATAGAAATACAAGATTCTCACAAACACCGTGTGTGTCAACTTGCTTAGCTGTGCGGAGTGGGAGGTCCCTGCCTGGCACTTGTTAAGTGACTGTGCCTTGGGAAAGACAAAGGGAAGACTCAGTACAGAGGCATCTGTTTGCCTGTGAACTGTGACAGAGACACGGAGAAGCATTTCCCTGTAATCATCAGCCCAGGGAGAACCATTTGGAGGACGGAAATGCTAACCATCAATCTCCCTGTGCATGCAGTGTCTCTGTTTAACAGCTGATAGAGCGTCTCCAAGAGCTTTTTTGCTCTTTGTTTAAAATGACATATAATGGGCCTGGACTTATCAGTGTCTCTGAATGCATTTTCTGTGCTCTGTCCCCACTGGGAGATTCAGTCCATTCTAATGGATATGTGCAGGATTGATTTTGAGCTTGGTATAATTTAATCCATCAATTTAACATTAAATGAATATGCAAAGGGAGTCTCTTTGTGGATGAAAAACAGAAGGGGGACATTCTTATTAATTTGAAATAGACTTGAGAAATGGAAATCATCTGCGGCTATTAGTATCTGCCATAGGGTCCCGTGATCGGGCCATCCCGTGGGCTGACTCCCCAAGCAGCTGAAACCAGTCTGCAGCCAGTCAGGGCGTCCTGCAGCATTGCAGTCTTAAAGCCCTGGGAATGGAAGACACTGAAGGCTTTTCTGGGCACGGCTGGGTTACAGTGCCGACCCTGGTGCCAGAGCCAGATGAAAGGCCTGAATCAGGCATGCTATCATGTGACTTAAAACCCCATCAGATGCCCAGGGCTGGACAACAGGGTTAATTGATTTCAGATTTCTTTGATCCCAAAGGTGAGTCAGAGGCTTTGGAGACTGGAACATTGAGCAAAGTTGGGGGAAAACGAAGCCCCCCCCCCCAGTCCCGCAGCAGCCAGGGCAAGGCAGAGAGCCCCCTGTCCCATGTGCAGGTCTGGAGGCCAGGGAGAATCAGAGAGAGCTCCGAGTGGGGCCATGTCGGCAGTCCGGTCCGCACCGTGTTTCGGGCTCTGGCCCCGTCCCTCTGCAGAGTGACTGAGGACAGAGCCCCCCTGTGTTGTGCTGGTTATGCAGGCACTGCTGTCACCCCTGCCTCACCCTGGGCAGGGGCAGCCCGGCCCCTCTTTTCTGCAGCTTTTTAGTGTCTTTGTGCCCGACCCTTTGAATGCATCCCAGCCCCTCACTATGATTCATGAGCAAAATAGCAGCAGTTTTGAGTTTCGGCCTGCGTAACCTTCCCTCCAGGCCTTGGTCTGTTTCACCAAAGGCAGCTTGAGTGGCTCCTGTCCTAGGGTCTCCCAGCAAAGTGTGGCTTTGCCGTAGAAACCAAGCCTCCTCTGGTGCCTTAGTTGGTATCATCAGGTGGCGGGTGACATGCATGGCCCGGGTCCTGAACTTCGTGTAAACAGGATCATACAAACCGATCGCACAGACTGATGTAAACTCTGTGTAAACTTCCGTCTCCCAGACATGGGAGCTGATATGGAGCAGATGGTCCCCTCGCTTGGTGCAAAAGCCGTTTCCACTGCAGAGCAACCCACCCCCTGTATTTGACAGTTCTCACCAGCTCACAAGCTAGAGCGGACATCAGATGAGATGTTTGACCTTTTTGCTTCCGAGTCTAACAAGAGATGACCCTTTGAGGAAATGGGAGTAGGGCAACAGGCTGAATTTTGCTGCCAGGGATTCAGTCTGAATCATGGAAGGAGGGTTTGGTGGGCAGGTCACCTCCTCTGAGACTGAGGCTTCATATTCTATTGACATGTATATGCTTCACACAAGGTCGACTCAAAGTATCACAAAAGTGTCCAGGTCCGTGATGGTCCCCTCCCCAAAATCCCTGCTAAAGGGCCTTCCTGTTTGTGATTATTTCAGCCAGTAAGCCTCACTTCCCATGGGTGCTACCAGGACTGATGTGACCCTCCTGCTCCCCTGAAGCCAGGTTATCTCTGGCCCCGATCTCCTATCTCCTGCTCTGCCTCATCACCATCTGTGATCAAAGCTTGTCTCATCCTCATGGCACAAAGCCCCATGGCCACCACAGGCGCCTGGAGCAGCATGGGCGCCAGGGCACAGCCTCCCACTCTCCGGGGTCTGCAGCAGCCCCCAGGCCCAGGCTGGGTCTCAAGCGACATGAGCCCCCAGGGGTACACTCTCCCTGGGCCTTCAGCCTGGTGGTGACTCAGGTGCTCAACCTGAGGGGCAAAGGGTCCCCCGGTGGGCACGACTCCACGTGAGATGGGCGGAACACGCCCCAGTGGAGGCTCTGGCCTGGGCAGGGATGGGAGGCAGGCAATGCGGGCCGGCTCGGCCCCCTTCAGCCAGTGCCTTGGGCCAGGCTGCTGCAGTGCCCTCTGACCTCAGCGAGCAGAGGGGTGCTGCGGGGTCTGACCCCGGGGGTGTGGCACGGGCCTGCCACCCACTGGGTTCAGCACCTGGGACAGTCCCCTGGACCCCAGGGAGGACTGGGGCTCTTCCCTCAGGGAGCTGAATGGCCCCTTTAGGAACTGGACGTGCTGCTTCCTAGTAGGTGAGCTGTACAGGGTGACCAGGGCACCGACGAGGACCCTTAGAAGGAACAACATTTATTACAGTCATCGCGGAAAGCAGCCTGTTCTGTTTGTGCTGGATGCGGCCAGACGGTGGAGACACAGGCCCGTCCCATTTCCACGGATCTGCAGTCCCCGGGCTGTCCCTGGGGAGGAACAGGCGAGGAAGCCCCTCCACGCACTGGCTCCGAGGATCTGTAGCCCCGAGTGCCCCCCACGTTCACACCGGCCAGGAGCCCTTTCCCAGCCAGACGCAGCGGTGGCGGGGCAGGAGCGCGTCTCTCTGGCGAGGGCCGCGGGGCCCGGTCACTGCCCGGGACTTTGCAGGTAGAGGGCCTGTGCACAGGAGGCCAGAGCACGGAGGGAAGGCGGAGAAGGGCGCCCGGGGAGCGGAGCTGTTCTGCTTCTAGCTGAGGTGGTAGGTACACGGGCGTTTGACACATGAATTCCACAGGATTGTCATGTTGAAGACATGTGCCAGCAGTAAATACAGGGAGCCGGTGAGAGTCCCTCTGCCTGCCGGCGGGAAGCTCAGGCGGCACTCCAGGAGGCCCCCTGTCTGGAGAGGCGCGCCCTTCCCCGGCCGCGCGAACACCCCCAGCGCCGGCAGCACGTGCAGCCTGGCCGGCTCGCGTTGGGAGGATGGTTGGCGAGAAAGGTTTCTGTATTGCACATCTTCCCGGTGTCGCTCCAGGAAGGGGCAGCTTCCATCTGGGAGGAGCAGAGGCCGAGCTGGGTGGTCTTGCTGCCCTCCGTCCGCGCGCCAGAGGCTGCCCCCTGCCCTGAGCCCTGTCCGGGTAGCTGCCTCTCAGATGGGCAGCGGCCAGGGGGCTTTGGACGACCAGAGCGAAGGGGCAGCCAGGCGACCACATCCTGGGCTCGGAACTGCCTGCGCCAAGAGCCAGAGCTGCTGGTGGTGCCCACAGACCAGGAGGGAAGGGCTCCTCCCCAGGGCGAGTCACCCTCAGGGCCCCCCTGCAGACGGAAAACACCACTCATCACCTATGAGATGCTCGCGGGCCACGGCGGTCTCCCTTCCAGGCATGTGACAGAAAGAGCACCGCTGTCCTCAGAGGATCATCTCTGGGGCCCCCCGGGAGGAGCTTCCTGGTCCTTGGGGGCTGTGGAAGTCGCTGTCTTGGGGAGGTGGACCCTGGGGGTGGAGCAGCAGGTGGACCCTGGCCCCCTGCACTTCCACGGTGCAGGTGGCTTGCTGGGAGGCGAGCGCCGTCTGCTCCCAGTGCAGCAGCCGGGTGACTCCGCACACGCGCACAACGGCCACACTTGCCTGCCTGCGTCATGACCAGATAAGCTGAGAACAGAATTCCTCCTCAGGATCTCCAGTGAGGTGAAAGAGTTCCAAGGACAGCCATGAAAGCTGGCGCCTAGTCCCAGACCTACGGCAGAGGGGCGGCGGTAGCTCAGATGAAGTTGTGTATTGTTGCATCGGTGCACCTGTAGCTACTCTTCTCGACCTGCTCTGGTTACTACTAGACATACTAGACACAGTATTTCAAAAATAATTTTAACAGTAAATACAGTAATGGCTTAGTTACAAAGAACCTGAAAAATGAATGTTTCTGCATAATGAATATCCCACACAACTGAAAATTAACTTCTCCCTTCCTTTGGGTGGGTAGTTTTATAATGTGTTTTTTACAACGTACAGGCCTACTGGACAAATAGATTTTGAGATGCTGTGGGGACCCACTGTAGGCTTACGTGCGGAGGTGTTCACAGGGTGGTAATGTGCGTCTGTGGCCACGGGGGCAAACAGTGGTATTGACCCAGTCACTGTGGGACTTCATTTTCCAATAAAAGCCACTGGTTGAAACTTGCCTGGGTTCCCTTGCCTGAAGAAGGAGAAACAAAAAGGAGAGACCTATGATCTCAAGGGCAGAGCACTGTGGCTGCCCACAAAGACAAGTGGTAGGAACTCTATTTCCCATAGTATGGAGACGAGGTTGGCGAATGTGTGTGTCCTGCTTGCAACAATTAATCCATGACAACCAGCTTACTGTCTGGCAATAAAACAAGGAAAATCCTCTGAAGGCATTTATGGGACGGATCAGTCCCCTGAGATGTAAGCTAGTCCAGTTTAGCACCTGCCCTGAGGATTCTGTGTGTCTTGGACAGTCTTGAACTTCCATTTAATGGTAAGGTACAGTGAGGTGTCAGGAGTTAGAAGCTAGAAGGGTTGTATCCCAGCAAGAGGGCAAACTAGATGAAAAAGTTTCCCCACAAGGCAATTTGCAGGACTTGACCTTGATATTAGGAGGACAACACCTCTAGAATTTGGAAGCAGAGGTAGTGCTCATGTGAATTTGTAGCTTGAATTTTTATATTTGACAGGCTAGGAGCCTGAAGTGGTCACAGGCTGTCAGCACCCCAGGGCCTGGTAGAAACACAGGGACGTGCTCTCTGGAGGAATGTATCTTCAGTTCCAGTCTCAATGAATTTCCACAGACAGAGTTCTATCCCTCATGAGATCATAACAAAAAGTTAGGAAACACAAAATAAAATAAAGCCTATCACTGAGAGACAGCAGAAGTAGGAAAAACAGATGGTTCAGGTATTGGAATTATCAGACAGGATATGAAAGCTTAATGTGTTTAAGTAAAAAGAAAAAAAGAATAGCAAATATGAAGAGCAACAAGCAGCTATCAAAATGGTTTTTATGACAGCCAAGTAGATATGACCAATTCTGGCCAAAACAGAGGAACAAGCACTAGATTTACCTTCCGGACTGAAGCAGCGAGAAAACTGCCAGCATATGTGAAACAGTAAACCCACTAGACGTCAGGCCGTGGAGGGCAGTGGCACAAATCCAAAGCAAGGTAGATAAAAAGAAACCTATACCTAAATGCAATATTGTGAAATTTAAGAAGAAATAAAAGATCTTAAAAATATCCAGAGAAAAGACAAATTGTAAACTAAAGAACAATTATAATTAGTTCTAGCCAGACAGCCAACTTCTTCATAGTAAATATGGAAGCCAGGAGACAGTGGAACCACAGCTTCATTGCGCTGAGACCAAATAATCGTTGACCTTTTTTGTGCACCCAGAAGCACTGCCTTTCAAGACGTATTCAGGTGACATCTTAAAGGTCAAACATTTTTTTTCAGACAAATGTAAATAATGAGATACAGGCCAAAGTTACCTTTTTTGAAATGATTTCCTCAGTCTCTCAAAATTCACCATTGCTATATTGTTCCTCAATCTACCTGTGCTGTTTAGAATCTTTTTCCTTCTTTCCTATCACAATGTATCCCACAGACCTTATCATTCTTAACTCACCAGTGTGCTTCACTCGCATTATTTGTGGGTGAAGAATGAGGAGAGTTCTGTATTCCAAGGACGCACTGGTGCTCTCAGTGCTCTTCCTGAGGCTCTAGGCTGCTTCTGTCAGGGAGAAAAACCTTTATATCCCAGAGAGAATTGAAGGAATAAATTGGGAGTTTCATGAATCCTCTCGAATGTGCTAGACACACCTAAATTTTCCATCTTTGTTGCCTCTCTCTTTTTCCCAGGTTCAGAGAGAGAATTGCAACGTTCTGTTTAAGGCTGGTGCCTCCTTTCTTCCTGGCACTGGTTACTCCTTATCTCCTGTGTCCATGACCTCTCTTAGGACAGAAACCGCACTTCTCCCGCTGCTGGTCAGGACTTTCCTGCCCCATCCTCCAGATCAAGCCCACACATCCCTCAGGAATACATCTAAGGGCCCATTTCCCTGTTAGGGCTTTGACACATCCCTCTTTATGCTGGAATGGTGTTTCCACTGTGGACAGATCTGGGCCCTGGTTTTCATGCTCTTTTGCATGCATATCTCCCTTCATCCACCTGAGGCTTCCTTTGGGCAAGAACCGCTTGTTTTCCTCTGCATCCTCAAGGCTTCATAAGACACCTGGTATTGGTTACTTAATAAGTAAATGTCTAAGGAATGTGGGAATAAAGCAATGAGCATTTTCCTTCTATTACACCTAAACTTCTGGACTGATGTGTGATGGGCCACCTGATGAAGGGTGTGACAGGATGCGGGAGGACCAGGAGACTCAGTCAAAGGACAAGGAGAACTGGGAATGCTTAGGCTGCAGAAAGCTTGAGTTTGCCCCCAAGCTGTGCTCAGATGCTGGGGGAGCCACCGTGGGGAGACATTTGTGCAGTGTCATGCAGGGCCATTTCAGGAGCTGCTCTCTGGTGGTGTGGTGCTTCGGACGACTTCCACACTTCAGGGTTCTCCATCCAATGTGAGAGTTAGCGAATTTTCCTGAAATGCTTCCGGCATCACTATTTCCTTTGCTCACAGACCTCCAAAAAGGCTGTGCTGCCATTTTAATCAAGACCCAATTTTATAAATGCCCCCATGGATCGCCCTGATTTCCCATTGTTTGCTCATAAACAAGCATCGGCATGGTGCCCACATGCCAGCTATTCCGAATCGTGCCCTGGCTATGCCCCCAGCTCACAGCTCATGGTGCCTCATCTATTAGGAATTTTTTCTCAGAAGTCATCCAGACATTTCCAGGGTGAAGTGTCCAAACTGAAGACCTGATTTCTAGACTGTTTAACTGGGAGAAGACTTGTGTCTGTGTTCCCAAACAGAAGCAGGTAATTCAGAAAGGGGCAAGTTCTCTACCACTGGACATGTCCATGCAGAGAATAGGCAGCCGTTTTGCCCTAAGTGCTTGAGAAAAGGATGCGTCCCCTATGGAGGCCTCTCCTATTGCCGAGATTCTGTGTTCCTCTTGGTTCCAACATCTGCAGGCTTAGCTAGATCAGTCAGGTCCCCATCTCCCGTGCGTGTCCTTGAGTATTCTTGATCCTTCTCTGTTGCTCAAAAAAAAAAGACCCCAGTGCACCTCACTACTGCATGTCTTCTTTGCCTGCCCGCACGGCACCAGCCCTTCAGTAGCCCCTGAGTCATTGAGGGAAAGGCATGTCTTACTCATCTTTGTAGGTCCACTGCCTGCCTCAGAGCAGTGCCCAGTGAGGACCCCCAGGAAGTCCCAAGGACGGGTGGGAGTGGAGGCGGGAGGCAGGAGGTGGGAGGCGGGGGCGGCCCGGCCGTGAAGCCCAGCACGGCCGGGAGGAGGCTCTGCTTTGAGCACGCCCTTTGCCATTACTTCTTGGAGGGACAGGCTTGTGGGGACAGTTATATGAAACCTTTCTTCCTTCTTTATTACTCTCCTGCCATTCCTAATAAGCTATATTTTAATTTAAAGCAGCAATTTACAGTGCAATTCATTTACAACAACACAATCCATTGTGATCACAGTGCCATAAATTTATGTTTTAAGTAATTTTTAATGCTTGTAGCAGCTGGGTCTCTGAAGTGTGGAAATAGCTAACATTTTTCACCTTGTGCAGCCAAGGGAAAAAGAAATCTCTGCTCTTTAATTATATAACCACCAAAGACAGTGTGCAGCAAGCAGAGCAGACATAATTGCAAAATAAGAAGTGATTGGCCTAAGAACATAACCAAGGTTTTAAAGGTAAACATGTAAATGCCAGGATATAGCAGGTAAAGCCTGGAGCAGAAATATATGTACTCTAAGTTCACAAGCAGCTGTGATTATAAGTCAAATTGATTAAAAAAGGAAGCATTCTCAGGAAGATGGAATTATGGGAGTGCCCTCTAACCAAAAGTAGCTGTATCCAAACGGGCAGGGCAAAGGTTCAATTCTGTGTATAGGTAAGAAAACCCGTGTAGACAGGCCGGGTTTGGGTGCAGGGATGGGGAGGGTCACCTGGGCCTGATAGAGAATTATGCTAAGATAAATTTACACAAACCCAGGTGCCCCCACCCACTGGCACACCCCTCCGGAGGCTTCGGAATCAGGGGAAGGAAAGGAGGGGCTTGGGAAAACCCCACTGGGGACCCCGCTGAGTTCTGCTCAGCCTCTCAGCCTCTCGCCTTCTCTCTGTGTCCTGCTCCTCTCGCTCTCTCTTCCCCTTGGCTCCATCATTTTGGAGAGCAGGCAGCTGCTGGCCAGGCTCGCCCACACAAGTACCAGGCTAGGCTCCCCACGGTAGTTTCCCGTGTGGCAGTCGGGGTCCAGGACTTCTTACTGAATGGAATACATTGCTCTACCCCCAGATCTCTATACCTCTGCTGTCCAGTAGAAACATAGTTTGAACCATATGTGAAATTTTGGCAAGAAGAAGCAGGTGAAGTTCATTTTAGTGTATTTTATTTAACCCAGGATATCCAAAATAAGATCATTCAGCATGCACTTAATAGACAATTACTAGTGAACTATTTCACATTTTTAATTTTTTTCTGTTCAAGGTCTTTGGGACCCAGAGCCTCTCAGTTCAAACCAGGCACATTTCATACGCTCAGGGAAGCGTGGGGCCTGGCAGGTACATTTCACATTCTTGCGGTGTTTGCGGCCCAACTGGTGTGCGATTCCAGGCACTGCAGGGGAGGAGGGCTTAATAAATGCTCACCTAAATAAGCCATCCAGGGCGACTTCCCAGTGATGCCCCCAGGCCATCAGAGCGTGGTTTGGTTGTGGAATAGGGGCAGGAGGAAGTCTCCAGGCGGATGCGGGTGGGTGAGGCCGGGCAGACGCTGCCTGTCCTGGAGCCCCTAGGCGCGGGCCCTGAGGACACTTCCATCTCTCTCTCGGCCTCC
This sequence comes from Smutsia gigantea, assembly GCA_032199065.1. Taxonomy (NCBI): domain Eukaryota; kingdom Metazoa; phylum Chordata; class Mammalia; order Pholidota; family Manidae; genus Smutsia; species Smutsia gigantea. The sequence goes on along the minus strand of JAVSCE010003962.1, from coordinate 74,593 downwards.
GCCCCTCACTGTTCCTGATTTAGGGCACCTTGGTGACCAGGCTCCTCTCTGATGGTGCCCCAGCTCGGCCACCGATAATCACGCCTGGTCCCCAGGACCCCAGGGTCCCACACGCGGCTGGCCACGCAGGGGCCGTGCACCCTTGCCAGAGAGTCTCATTGTCTCATCTCCTGCCCCCCCTGCCCAGACCCTGTCCTGAGCCCAGGGCCCTTCAGGGGAGGGTTTGAGGCTAAACTCGCTGTCCCACCATCATTCTGCAGAGGTCCTAAAGTTAGGGAGAGAGTGGCTATTCTCACAGGGGGCATCTCTTGCTCCCAAAGCATTGTTTTCATTTTTTAAATTAAAAAAAAACTATATGTGGTAAGTGTTTGTCTAATGGGTGGTGGAGAGGGAAATGGATTTTCTGAAAAGGAAAGTCAGCCCAAAGTGAACAGAGCAATTCTGAAACAATTGGCTGTACACAGGCCACTCGCTGGCCAAGACCTGGATAGCTTGGCAGGTGGGCACGCAGGCGAGCCTGAGGTTTCCCGTGAAGGCTTTTAAATGATTGCTGTGGACGCAGAAACAGAACTGCTGACACCTGATCTCAGCCCTCCAGCCCCAGAGCCGTGAGCAGTGCATCTGCATTGATGCCGCCTGTCTGTGATGACTTGTTACCATGGCCCCAGCACACAAGGACCCTGATGGTTAATGAGCCAGGACCCACACTGTATGTATTAGGTGGGTGTGTAGGCTTGAGCTGGGTAGAGTTTGGGATTCAGCATCAAGGGAAGGAAAATCAAATTCTCTGGACCCACAGCTAAGTTTTTTCTTCAAAATCAAACATCTCCCATGAGAAAAACGATGTATGTTGGGATAAGGGTCTCCCTGTGTCCCCTGATCCTCCTCATGGCTGGCTTGGGGGACAGGGCCACCCACACCTCAGGGCTGAGGGCTTGGGCCAAGGCTCTAGTCTTGGGGTTCTGAGCCCAGGGTCCCCACCTGCTCTGAGAGCCTGTCTCGGGGTCTAAAGCTCTTCTTTGGAGCAGACAGGATGCAGGGAGCCCTGTTGCCGGCCCCCACAGGTCACTAAGGGCAGCCAGGTGCTCTACGAGCTCGGCCTTAAGGGGATGTGGTGCATGAGATTCTTGAGGGCGCACAGCTGTTCTGTCTCGATGGTGAGCGCTCCATGTCGGGGACCTTAACAGCAGCAGAAACTATGGGAGACAGTTTTGACTTTCGTGGATCAAAACCTGCCACCATGGGGAGAGAACAATGAGGGGCCTCCTAGATGCCCTGGTGCACATCAACTTAACCTCTGGTCTTGGGTGCTTCACAGTCCAAATGCCCACCAACTGCCAGAGGGACCCACATGCCCCAGTGGCCATGCCCAACAGCCCCTGAGTGGGGCTCACGCCTCTCGGGGCCTTGGACCCAGCCCACTGCTCTGATCTGCTAAGCTGGTCACCCTGAATCTCCACCCAGCTCAGGACCGCATGGGAGGGTCTCAGAAGCAGACCCTGATCGCACCGCCCGGGCCACCCCGTCCGCTACTGCGTGTGTGGCCCAGCAGAGCTCCCTGGCAGTCTGCCTCCTGTCAGAGGCTCGGGGTGGTACAAAGGCTGTGCTAGGAATTTGCTCCCCTTGTAACACTCGCCTTCAGGAAGGAAGAGAAAGCTAGCACCCCCATGGCCTGCAGGCCGGACGTTGGCAGAAGTCTGCCTTCTGTGGTTTGAGCTGGTGAAAGGCACAAGGGTCTTGTCTGGACAGTCCTGAATATGCACCTCCGGCCCGGATAGTCTGGAATATGTTCTGTTTGGTAAACAGCCCAGCAGCTCTTTTCTATCTCTTTTGCCTCGAAACAGCAATTCAGAAAACGGTTGAGAGAATGGGGTGGGGGGTGATGGCCAATAAATCCAGCATGGCTCCTTGACTCCTTTCTTCAGGCGCTGTCTGTGCAATTTTGCTTTCCTTACGGTCTGACCCATCTGTCTGCGCCCCTCGAGTGCTGGTCTCTGCTAGGCGATGTGCCGGGCAGGTCAGGTGGTGGAGCTTTGCACGAGGCGCCCGGAAGTGGGGTGCTCTTCCTACTCGTGGTAGAATCCTGCCGTGGCCACCCAGGGAAGCGCTGTTAACGTGATGACAGGTCGCGGCACATGCCACAGCTGTTTTTTTTTCCTTGCCTGGTTTGGGGTTTGCAAACCCTGCCTGTAACGCCGGCTCTCCACGAGTGGACAGCACCACACCTCCACTGGGCTCTTGTATGCACTGCTGCAGTCTGGAGGGTCTCTTGAACATGACCGTGACTGTTGTGGAAAGGGAACAATAAAGGATTTTTAAAGTGTTCTTTCTTGTGATAAAAGCTCACTGTCTGGCTATTCCCCCTTGGGGAGGCAGGCCAGGGGCTGCTTCTGTTATTCTGCCCATCGCATTCCCCCACCTGTCATTGATCTATGTGGCGTGAAAGCAAGGACCGCGTGCGCAGCGAGAGGCCGTCTGAATATCCGCGAAGGAGAGCCAGCCCTTATCTGTGTTTGCAGGTCGGCCAGATCCATCAAGGCAGGCCCGGCCCCGCTCCGGCATCCCGGCTGGCACAGGCTGGGTGGGTGGATGGGGCCTGGTGCTGGTACCGTCTAGTGGCCGGCTTCCACTTAGAAATTCCTGCTGTGGGGCAGGGGCAAAGTATCTATTATAATTTTAAGGACAATTCCCAAATGTTTATTTAGATAAAAGATGGATAACAGTAAAACTCCCGAACCTGCAGCCTGATAACTAGGTTTTATTAATGACCTGCCATACACTAGGGCTGGATAATTAAAGTTTTTCCCCCAAAGGAAGAGAGTGGACAAATTTATTTGATGGTTTGATAACCAGGGACACTGGTTGAAAACTATCGATATAATCGGAGCTCATTTGATTTGCTCAAGACAGCCTCTCCTATCAGCTAATTTCACCTGTGAATAGTTAATTACCCTCGGAATGCATATGGGCCAGCCATTAATAAAATTTGACTATGTCATAGCTCCTTTGTCACCCACATGTGCCTCTTATCTCCTGCATCTCCTCCTGAGTCCTTCTTCCCTTTTTTTATTCCTTTCCATTCTCTCTCTTAAAAAAACAGAGCTAGGGAAGACAGATTAGCTGAGTGCGTTTGCAGGCTGTGTTATAGACGGGGCAGGTGGGGCAGGCCGGGACTGGCGGAAGCCCGGGATGAGACCTGGACGTGGGCAGGATTGAAGCCCCCCCTACCCCCCACCAACCAAGCCTTGATGCATCTGGACTGGGCAGGGATGCTTCACAGTGGACTTGTGAGTGTCCAGGCCGGGCTGGGCTGCAGCACAGGGCCCTGCCAAGCTTGAGAGCAAGCTGCCCAGAGCTCCCTGGGGAGGCACTGGAGCAAGGTCACCCACAGGTTTCCCCAGACGTATGGAGACCTAGTCAATCTTCATGCCCATGAATTCCTAGGTTGTGACCTTGAGCAAGTCAATTAATATATCTGATTTTCCATTTTCTCAGATGTAAAATCTGGGGTTGGTAACATCTACTTCCAGTGAACATGTGGGCTTTAAAAGCAACAGATGTAAAAGGTATCTTGGAAGACTCCTGGAAAATGGAGCCATGCGTGGAGGGGTGGGGTGAATGGGGCAGGGGGTGGAGAATTGAGGTGGGGAGGGTAGAAGGGAGGGGATGGGGAGGGTGGAGAGGGTGGGCGGGTGGAAGGGTTGATGAGGGGGTTTAGAGGGGAGGAGTGGGGGAGTGAGGGGGAAAGGGGGCATGGTGGGGAGGGTGGAGGGGTGGGGGGAACAGGAGGGGTAGATGGTGGGGAGGAGGGAGGGGTGCTTCCTCTCCTTCCCGGGTGCCGTCTGCACCTGGTCCCACAGGAGGAGTCGAAGCCTCTAGCTGAGCCCGGGCTCCACCGTCACAGGCACGTGAGTGAGCGCCCCTGGAAGCGGGCCTTCCCATGAGAGCACAGCCCCAGCCACCCCGAGCTAGCTGAGCATCCCCTGGCCCTGAGCCACAGAAACTGTGTGACACAGGTCACACTGTGCTGATGTAAGCCGCCGAGTTGTGGGTAGCTTGCCATGTCGCAAAGATGACTCATCACCCTCCAGCTGGGGCGCCATGCCGGCGGTCTCTGGATCGTGTGGCAGCCCCTGTGCCCCCGGAGCCTGAGGACACTTTTGGTGAACACAAGGCGAGCCGCTGGGATAGTAGATGAGCTGTGGCTCCCCAGGCCAGCCGTGCCCACTCTTGCCCTGTGACCTGCACGTGCCCCACCCTCATCTGAAGGCCAGCTTCCAGGGGCGCTCCCATTCACCCCCACCCCTCCACCCATGGCTCCATTTCCCAGGAGTCTTCCAACACCAGGCTAGAGAACTGACACTGAAATGTGCTTCCCTTATTTCCTAGAAACAAGCAGATTTTTCCACTGAGTCTGAAGATTTGTCATCTCCCTCTCCTGCGTTATTCATTCTAGCCACAGCATTTCAGCTGTAACTCGTATCCCTTGGGGTTCCATGAGCCCAACAAGGCCCACACGGACGCGCACCCCGGCTCCTGTCGGTTCTCCTCTCTGCCCTCCTTATCGCCCCAGACGCAGAGGCAGCTCTGCACAGGCATGTCTGGCCGGGATGGACGGTGGCTGGTGCAGAGGGACCCAGGAAGAGCGTCTGTGTCCTGGGTGGGCAAGGCTGAGGGCATGGCCCTCACTGGCCCTCTGCTGGGTGGCCTTTGGGCCAGGCCCTGGCATAAATGGTGGCTGTGTCCCCATGTCCCCTTCTCCAAACTCTTCAGAGCAGAACTGGTGCTGAAACCCGTGCTGTCCTGCTGACAGGAGGGCACCTGTGGGGGCCGGGCGAGCTCTGGCCGGCACAGTGTGGAAGCTCTGCAGGAAGCTCCCCACCGCCAGTGCCCTCAGGACCCAGCCCTGGCGGGTGGGGGAAAGGTCACATTCGCATCGCGGCCCAGCTGTGGTGGGTTCCCAAGGTCAGCAGGTATCTGGGTGCTTGAAGAGTGAGTGAGGGGGTCTAGGCCTGGGTTCCCCCTGCAGCCCGGACACTGTCGCCCTGAAATGTTCATCGGACCCATGACGAAGGTCATGGTGGTGGACCCCCTCTGTTCCGAGCTGAATTCCGTCTCCCCAAAATGGACACATTGGGGTCTTAACCTCCAGTATCTCTGAACGTGACGTTATTGGGCAGAGGGTCTTTACGGAGATAGTTAGGTCATGTCCTAGAGTGGCCCCAGTACAACACGACTAATCAGAAACTCACACAGAGCAGGAGGTGGAGACAGGTGGTGACAGGCCGCTGCCCAGGAACACCAGGGGTTGTGGGGCCTGCCAGCGGCGGGGACCGGCCTGGGATGTGGTCCCTCACAGCCCCCGAAAGCACAGCCGGGCACCTTGCTGGGGACTGGCCGGGCATCCCCACCCTCCTCCAGGCTGCCTGATGCGCCTGCCCCCTGCTAGTCGCCCAGGACCCTTGTCCCCAGGAGAGCTGGGCCGGTGGGTGCTCATGCCCCGCCTCCACACGCTGGCGCAGGTCTCGGGGGCTCTGGCAGACACACTCCCTCCCCAGGCCCCTGACTCCCCACAGTGGTCGGACGCTGGTAGGTGCTGCGCCCAGCAGCCAAGGTGACGCGGGCTCTGGGACTTGGGCGGGCGGGTGACAGGTCGGGAAATGGATTTCTCCAGTTAGAAGAGCCAGGGGAACATATGCGGCACTGGAGTCATTAACCTGCTGCCCCGCAGGCTCCCTGCCTCCCATGTCAGGGCCTGGGGGTGCAGCTGCACTCAGACCTCCTGAGAGCCGGCAGGGCGTCTCTGCCCCCAACGGGCAGGAGGGTCCCAGGTGGGGAGTGACTCCGCAGACCTCAGACCTTCTCAGGCCTTCCTTGAAGTAACCACTCCGGGAAAAGCCTTTCTGTAATCGTGGGGAAGGGGCATTCCCTGCCCACCTCTCACGCCCAGACCACCAACTGGGGGTGTTGTTGGGAACGGACACGAAAGGAAGCCCCAAACAGGCCCCCATTCCCCAGGAGGCCCCTGCAGGGAGCCGCTTGGACCAATGCTGCAGGCCCTTCCCAGGACTTCCAGGCTGGGCCGGCCCGACCACAAGCAGCAATGGCTCTCTGGGGTGGCTCACACACCCTGTATCCCCCAGGGCTGAGCAGCCGGCCAGGCCCGTCTTCCTGGGGCAGCGGAGGGTGGAAAGATGGATATGCAGGAGCGGGTTGCTCAGAGATTAGGATCTGCGGCTCCTTACAAGATGTATGAGCGTGGCCCTCCTGCCCGGCCGCGGCTCCTCTTCTGGCCCATTAGTAGGGTCTGCATCACAGGAGCTGTATGTGCCTCCTGAGGTCGGGGAGCGCCCGTCCAGGCCCACAGCCTTCAGCCCTGTCATGTAACGTGATCCGTCCCGGAAGCTCCAGTGTTTCTGCAGACAACGGGCCGAGGACAGACGCCACTGGACACGCAGCACTCAGCTTGGGGGAGTCGTTTACGGTTCTTGAGCTCCGTCTGTCTGCCCACAGGCTGACCTGGCACCCCGGCCAGCCCTTGGGTGCTGGGCTCGTTCCTGGGGGTGAGGGAGGGGCAGGTGTCCAGGGAGGAGTTGGTGGAGCCCTTCGGAGGGAAGTGTGGCTGAGTGACACGAAGTGTGTCCTTTCCATGGGAAATGGCAGGCAGCCAAGCGTCCCTGGGCAAGGCATATGCCAGCCTCTGCCCCTGCCTCCACGCGGCCGCCCCATGTCTGTGTGTCTCCCTTTCTGCATCTTACAAGGGTCCTCCCTGATCTGGATAACCTCATTTCTTAATCCTCACTTTAACAGCATGTGTAAAGGCCCTGTTTTGAAATAGGGCTGTATTCCCTGGGGATCAGGACTTGAATGCATCTCTTCTGGGGGCACAGTTCAACGCAGGACAGGGCTCAGGGGGCCCTGGCCTCTGTTCCTGGTGTTGGCTGTGGCTCCTGTCGACTTGGGACGACCGCCGCTGGCCTCTAGAGCAACAGGCCGCCCTCCAGACGAGCTAAGCCAGAGCTGAGTGTGATGGAGCCTCGGGAGCTGGGTCTGCACGCTGCCCCTGAGCCCCGGCACCTGCCACTCCTCCTCGGCTGCCCACTCCCGTGTCCTGCCCTTTTCCCCTCCCTGGGCCTTGACCACACTGCGGGTTGCCCACCACATGCCCAGGACAGCACGACGTCTCTGAATGGGAGCACGTGCCCAGGGCCTCTGGGGGTCCCTCGGTTTTCCTGTTGGGCGTCAGCCCTGGTGCCCCACCCTGTGGCCATGCCGCTGACAGGTGTGCCCGCCAGGTCGCAGTGCCACGTGGGCCTACAGCTCTTGGCGTCTGAAGCCACGTGTTCACTTGTCTCACTGGTTGCTGTGCATCCCGGCGACGCGGCAGGCTCCCCTGGAAGTCAGCTTTGGGGCAGGAGCCCTTCCTGCGTGGGGGTGGCGGCTCCATCCCTACCCCTCACTTCAGACTCTGCAGTGACCCCGGGGTCCTGCAGAGATTTAGTCCCCAGGCTCTGCCGACGGGGGGGCCGCCAGCCTGGCAAGTAGACATTGTTAAAACTTTAAAATGCTTCTTGTTGCTAAGTTCCAGACCACATAAATGCCTCATTATTGTGCACATTAAGCCCAAGTTCTAGAAGAATCCGTTGCTGCTTGGACGTAAGTCTTTAATTCAGCCATGGGGAGTCCATGCCTACAGAAGGCTTGAGGCAGAGGCAGTGAGGGGAGGGTCTGCTCACTGCTCTTCAGATGGTTCCCGCGTGCGGCAGGAGCCTTCCCAGGTGGCCCTGACTGTCCCCACCGCTGGTTCATGTAGTGGGCTGGACCCAAAAACTCCCTTCCACGGGTGGATGTGACCAGGGACCTAGAGTCCCCACCCCACGGGACACAGCACTGCCCTGGCCAGGGCAGCCTGGTGTCTGGGCCGAGGAGCAGGGAGGGCACTGGTGTCTCCCTTGGCCCTGGTCCTTGCCCCGCAGACCAGGGCTCGCGGGGACCACTCTCCAGAGCAGGGCTCCCTAGCCCGGGCCTGGTCCATGGTGGTCCCCTGCAGGGCCTCCCACCATCCCCCTCCGTCCCCAGTCTTGGAGCCGCCTGGCATGGCTGCATGGGCACCAGGAGGCACGGCTCCCCAGGCGCACACCCAGCACCCTTCCCAGGCCTCCACGCTGGGCATGGCTTCCCACCTCCTGGGCCTCCACGCGTGGGCCGTGGGGAGGACGAGGCAGGAGGCACATGCTGGCGGCAGGTCAGCTGTCTGGGCCACATGCAAGGTGCAGACAACAGTCAGCCGGGGGATGGAAGGCCTTCCAACCTGTCCTTGTCCCTTGACTGGCATGAGGAGCTGAGACAAGGGGGTGGCATCTCAGGGCCTTCCGGTAGTTGGGCAGGGACAGCGCCTTGGGTCCAGGATGGAATCACCCCTCCCCTGAGCTCAGGGGCACGTGAGGGCCGCAGGGTCTGATGGGCTCTTGTATGGCCCGGCATCTCTGGGCACTGCCTGTGTGCCCAGGGAGGCTGAGGAGGGCCTGCCCGCTGCCTTCAGGGAAGTGCCGCTGCCCCAGACCCCCAGCTCCAGCCTCTCCTCCCGGACAGGCTGCCCCGGCCCCGCCTGGCAGCCCGAGGACGTTCAGCCACACGCATGGCTTTGACAGGTGGACCTCATTCTGTGTTCAATAAAAGACAACACAAGAGATCATTTAAGTAACTATGTCAGATTAAATGTCTTTCTGTGCACCGGACTTGGGCCCCTTTAGGAATGCCTGCTATTTGCTTTGTCTCACTGAAAACAGTATTTTCCCCAAAGACCTTAACACAAGGGCCATTACAAAATGTGATTCATATTGCATAAGTTCAGAAGTGTCAGCAGAGCGACAAATGGAGGCTTCAGTGAAGTATTTATGCTCTGCTGTGAACAAAGCATCTATAAGTCATGGGGTCCCCAGGCGCTGGCATAGGATGTGCTTTGGCTTCACAGGCACGCTGAGGGCTTCCTGCTCCTCAAGCACAGGGCACATTTTTTGGGGGGGCAGCCTCAGGATGGCCGGCCTGGCCTACATGCGGCCTCAGGCCAGCCCCTCCTCATTTCGTGTCCCACGCTTGCCGTTTGTCCAGAAACAGGGCCCAGCTTTGCCTTATTATTTTCAAGGGCTTATAAAAGGGAATGGAAATAGGAGAGGACACTGCTCTGGCCTAAACAGGGAATAAAGAGTTTGTATTTAGAGCATACAAGGAAACGATAGGCTACCCTACAGAAAATGCATGCAGACATTCAGGGCTCTCCACAGTGGGGAGAGTGGGATGGACGCACAGCAGGCAGAGAGCCCGCGCGAGCATCAGGAAGGCAAGCTGCCGTCCGAGGAAGTGCCACACGCACACCTCCAGGCCGGGTGACAGTCTGACAAGACGCAAAGGTTTGGGAGGACTGAGGCTGTGAGGGCCATGCGGAGTCCCCTGGGCGCCACAGCTGACGCCGAGGCTCATCCTGGAGAGTCACGTGCACGTGGCCGAGGGTGTGCACGAGGGACGGTTGGGGACGGTCCCACAGGGGGAGCCATGTGGCTGCCCATCCATGCAGCATCAGTGAGGTCCGGTCCTGGAACGGACACCATGTGAGCAAACCTCCTGGGGACGCACGCCAGGCGTTACGTTAGACACGGTGACGCCCGGGGCCAATTCCACTGCGAAGGTCACAAGCAGACAGGACCAAGTACAGGCGCCGTCGCCCCTCTGGCCCAGCGGTGCTGCACTGAAAACCGGCTTTAGCGATATGCTGGGAAAAGCCACAAATGACTCACCCAGGTTACTCGCTGAGCAGGTGAGGAGGGTGGCAGCCATGCCCAGGGCCGTGGAGACGTGCAGGCAAGGGGCCGTCTTGTTCCTGTGGGCTGGGAGAAAAGCCTAGGGATAGAGCCGTTTAGGTGACAGCCCCTGTGGTATGTGAAATTGGGGCACACGAATGTTTTCCAGAGATGCCTTATCACACATGCTCTTCCTGTGCTGTAGCGTGTCCCACCGAGAGGTGGGGCCCAGGTTCCCAGCCTCTGCCTCTGCTGGGTGACTGGGTGGAAGTGATGTTGGGTGACTTTGCAAAACTGGGTCACCAAAGGCCATCCTCCTGGGACATTCACCTTGGAACTGAGCCCTGTGCTGCAGGAAGGCCAGCCAGCCACACGGAGATGTGAGGAGGGGCGGGGCTCTGGCCACGGTGTCCCCACTGAGCTCCTGGGACCCAGCCAGCCCACTGCCTGGGGCAGACCAGACACGCACAGCCCCCGCCCTCATCAGTCCACACCGCACAGTCTGGGCACCACGCGACGCGGCCACCTCAGCCATGTGTTCTGAGGTGACAGAGGACCCAGGTGGTAACTGCAGCATTGTTTGGGTGCATTTGTGCGCGTACTGCAAGAGCGAGCACTGGGGGCCGGCATACAGATCCTAGGGAGTGAGGCGCCCTGGCTCTGGAATCATTTACGCTTTGTACAAATGAAGAATAAAATTAAAGCAAAAAGGACAAAATGCAATCCCGGAAATTGAAAACAAGCTAAAACAAAAGAAGCTAATTATGTATCAAGTTGGCAACAAAACCCCAGGGAGAAAAGCATTATTTCAAGTGACTTGACAGCACAGAATTTTGACTGTTCATCTCCATTGGAAATACCGTCAGGAAGTTACCCTCAGGGGAGGGAGGGGGAAACAGCCAGGCCCTTCAGCAATCAGGGAGAGAAGTGGCGGAGAGGAAGGGGGAAAGAGGAGGTGATGGGGAACCCTGGCCAGAGATGGAGATGAAGAGGAAGAGAGGGAGACAGACCGTGAGCAGGGCCCCCTCTGGAGAAGCAGCCTGGAAAGCAGCCACTCAGGGCAGCTTCCTGTGCCAGATGCGCCTGGGGAGACAGAGGTGGATGTCCGGAACATTCTGCTGAGTGCAAAGGGGTGGAGCCACCTGCCCTGCACACGAGGCTCCCAAGGACGAGGCCGAGTGCCCACTCCTTCCCAGGGTAGCTCTTGGCACCAGATCTCAGTGGGAAACTGCATCCCTGTGCTTCCCTGCTCGCTGTCCTCATGCTGTGTGGTCCTCTGGACAACCGCAGCTTGCTTCTTACATGTCTACCCCACACCCTGGTCTCTGAACACATGCATTTCACAGGCAAATCTCCCAAGGCCAAGGGTTCCCGCTGGCCCTTGCTGCCTACTCATCTTCTGGGCACAGAACAGCCTCTTCTCCTGCAACAACTCTCAGGCCCCAAGACTAACACCCTCAGAGAGGGAGGGCTTTGTTCTTCTTAAAAAAAAGTCTCTGCTTTTGGCAGGCACTTTGACATTCTGGCCTAGCGATCTAAATCACTAGGAAGGTTCTCTCACTCCATCTAGTTTTTGTTTTGTTTATTTGATGTTTTAATTACCAAAGTGGTGTAAGGGCATCGTAGCAAGTCAAACAAAATAATGAGAATGTTAGCTGTCTCCCTCCCAAACCATCTCTTTGAGGTACAATGTTAGAAATGGGATTATCATCTCTGCACGTTTCCCTTCACACGTACAAACTTATACACAATGTAAATCGCCCATATGAGTGGGCTTCCCCTCCGCCTTGTTGCTGTTTTTAAGCAAAGCCAGAGCCCATGCCACCCCCTCACTTGAAATGTTTCTTTTTTCTCTGAATACACGTGTCAGGCTGCTTCTGAGCCAACATCTTTCGCTCATAGCTGATATATTAGGAGGGTGTTTTGCAAGCGCCCATTTGGACATCAGAAATGTGAAAACCAGCAGCTCGCGTGGTTGGACCTAATATCCGGAGTGCTGACTGCACCAGCCCTGCTCGGATGCTTTCCAGGGTGGGGCGTGACTGCAGGGACTGCTGGCCTGGTAATATAAACACTGACCCAATAAGCACCCCTCAGAGTGCACCACCAGTTACATGTGCTCCTGTTTCCTGGGGTGGATCTCTGAAAGGAGATTGCTGGGCAGAACATGCTTCCTTTTACTTTAGTAGACATGGCATTCTCAGTGTTGCTTTAACTCACGCCTCAGCCAGAGGAGGAAGGAGCTCTTATTTCCTCATGCTGACATGAGTCTGAACGTGGCCATCCCCGAGGGGAGGAGAGGGTGCTTGTCATGGTCTGAGTGTGTCTCCCTGACCGCCGGTGAGACTGGGTGTCTCTGGCTTCGCTAGCTGGTTGCAGCCCTGTGGCAGGCTGCTAGCTCCAAGTCTTTGCTACTTCCCCATTGGCTTGATGATCTTTTTCTAAATAAAGTGAAATAATTTTGTCTGTTAAGGAGATTGACCCTTTGTCTGTCATTTTTCTCAGTCTTGACTTTTTGTATTCCTGTAACATGTCCTTGCTGTACATACAAAAACACACGACTTGATAAAGTAAAAAGATATGTAATATTAATTTTCCTTTAAGGTTTGGGTTTTCTGTTTTGATGAAGAAAAGCTCTCCCAGCTTCTAGGTTATAAAGATATTATTATAAAATTTATTTTTAACAATTTTATTGCTTTTTTTGGTGATCTATTTAATTTTTAAGCTCTTACGTTCTACTCCATAAAGTGTGCTGCAGGGCACCACCCTCAGCGGACACACTGCCTCCTGGGTCTTACCTGCGCCTTTGTTTGGCCTCAACCCCCAGGTCCCCAGGCACAGTGCCCTCCTGAGGTCTGAACACCAAACCTGATTAACCCTTGTTTGTCCTCAGTCCGAATCAGGCTGCAAGACTGCCTAGTGCTCCTGTCTTTCCCCGCTCAAATTTCTTCAAGTGACAGAAAATATATTTAGAAAACAATGAATTCTTAAAAATCCTGGAAAACAGAGTGGTATATTCTGTCCAGGGGTGGTGACACATTCCTGAAGACTGAGGAGAAGATGGAACTTACAGCCGAAAACAGCGCCGGAGAATCTCAGGGAAGGCTGGAGCCAGCCGGTGGGAAGGTGCACGCGCAGCCCTCAGTCCCCGCAAGGGACACCAGAAGGGGGCATGGCGCTAGCGGGTGTGTGGAAGTGTGCACACCTACAAGGGAGGAGCAGAGGGGGCGCAGGGGACAGGGGCCGCAAGGCAGCACACGGATCTTCCCTGCAGACACATGACCGAATAAACAAGTCGGTACAGGAAAGGCAGTGGCCCCGGGGAGTGAGGTGACAGCCCCTGGGTCCCTGGAGTGCCCACCCGGCCCACACTCAGCTGCCCCTCCAGCAGAGCCTGCACGGGTCCTGACCCATCTGCCTGCTCAGGCCCCAGAGTCCAGAGGTGTTTGAGAAGTGGGTCCTTGTCCTGTGGTGGAACCCAGGCGGCTGCTGTCACTAATCACCTCAGCTCTCCTTCCGATACTGCAGATGGCATCAGCGCCCTGGGTCTCCATAAAACCAGCAGGGAGAGGCTGACTCAAACTAGCAGAACAGATAACACCAGGAAACAAATAACAGGGACTGAAAATATTATTACAAATACTTTAATTAGTATCTGCCATGGTATCAGAGAGACTGATGCATTCATAAAATTAAAAAAAAAAAACAGGTCCCACCTAAAACCCTAATGGAAATTAAAAATACAATCCCCACCCCCAACAAAAAAAGCGCAAGAACAAGGCAAGTCTACAGTACGGACAAGGCTCAAGGCCAGATCACTGAACTGCAAGTTTTCCTCAAAGGCAACCCTGAAAGCAGAGACACAAGTAAAAAGCCACTATCCTCAGCCCAGGGTGCCTGGCATTTCTCAGGATTTCCAAGAAAGAAAAGCGGGAGAAAGTTCATCAGATGAATCAGATAGATCAATAATCAGATAAATACAAGTTTGCAGAGTTGAAGTGATACCAACTATTCGTGCTGGTTCACCAGGGACCCAGCAGGTAAATGGTGATGGGGGAAAGGGTTCGGGTCGTCCTTAAGCTCTGGGTCTACTCAGCCTGAAGCTGAGAGCACCAAAGACAAAGGGAAAATCCCAACATCCTCCAGAGAAACAGCTTACCTAAAAAAGGAAGAAATTTGTACCAGAAGTCTCATCAGTGACACCAGATGCTGGAAAAATAATAAGGGGTGAGTCCTGCATTGAATACAGTTAAATCAATCCCATGTTTTCACTTACCACCATTTCTAGGTAACTTTCTTAGAAACATACTTGCATGTGGACACTGAAGGGCTTGCACAAGGATGCTCTTTGAAACATTGTTTACAGGAGTGAAACAGTAGAGCACAATACCCAGGAATAGGGCAAGTTAAGTCAGTTGTGCTAAATCCATGTGATGGAGTGCCAGGTAGCCCTTTAGAAGGACAGACACACCCACAGGGTGCTGATGCAGAGGCCCTGAGAACACGAGGTCCCATTCACATTTAGATGCATTTGACACACCCATGCATGGCACACAGAAGGACCAGAAGGAAAGCAGAGCGCTTACTTGGCCAGCTCACGTCGGAGGAACCCACTGATTTGTTACAAAATGTAAAGGTGGTTCACTTTGTATTTGATAAACTTCTGTGTTATTTAAGTTTTATTCTATGAAAAAATATAAGCTAGTGGCTAATTGTAGAACTCCAATAACTCCCCGCCTTCTCAGGTGTGAAGAGCAGAGACTGAGAGAGTGTGTGTCAGGTCTGAAAAGGAAGACACTGACAGAGCAGCTCTCCCACACTGCGTGGCCCATGTCCCGCTTGGCACATCTGGATTCTGCCCCGTAAGGCTGGTTCCGCCCTAGGGCCCCACAAGTGAGCTGCTGCCTGAAGTCGCACACCCCCTGCATTAGAATTTGAGGTGCTCATTTCCTGCCTGTGGGATAGGCGACCACACATTCCCAAGAGCATGACCTGTTTTTCCATTTTCCCAGCTCTCAAGCACTGGGCAAAGGGTGTTCCAGGATGCTGGTCCCACACATGACCAACCTGTGGGACCTGAAGCTCTGCACCCCTCAGGCCTGGAGAGTCGTGTGCTACCATCTTTGTGAAGATCAAAGTGATGTCCAGCATTCCAGAGCTCGCTGATCAGGGGCGGGTTACAAAAAAATGCTCTTTTCCCTAATTTGGGTTGTCAAGGATTGTACTGGGCCAGCTAGAGTAACGGGTGCGTCTGTATGTGCGTGTGCATCTGCATAACATGTGTGTGAACGTGCATCTCTGCAGGGGCACGTGTGTGCACACATGTGTGGTATGTGTGTGCCTGACTGTGTCCGCCTCTACCTGTGCTCTCACAGAAATCCCCTGGAGAGGGTAGAGATGGTGGCCGAGGGCCTGGGCTCTGAACACGCTGCGGGGAGTGGATGGGTTGACGGGTGACCCCGAGCCTCCCTTCCTGTGACTCCCAGTCTGCAGGGTGTGGAAGCCCACCTGGTTCTGGCCTCACAGCCTCGTTGGGGGCAGATGGGGCACTGGGACCAAGGGCCTCGCAGGTTCAGGGTGGGCAAGGCCTGAGCTGCAAATTTCTGT
This sequence comes from Smutsia gigantea, assembly GCA_032199065.1. NCBI lineage: Eukaryota > Metazoa > Chordata > Mammalia > Pholidota > Manidae > Smutsia > Smutsia gigantea. The sequence continues at coordinate 59,189 of JAVSCE010003962.1, read as the reverse complement.
AAATAACATTTTATTGAGATTCACTCGGCCACCATCATTCACGAATTGTCTCTGGTTGCTTTTAAGCTACAGCAGAGAGTGGAGGGTGGCCAGAGAGCCAGGAACCCACCAAGCCAGAAACCTGTGCTAACTGGCACCCTGCCTGCTCCCCTGGCCCTGATTCTGTAGCGATGGTGGCGGGCCTGCCGTGGAGGACGGTGTCCAACCCCCAGAGTGGAAACCTCTGCAAAGCCGAGGCCTCGTGCTGCGCTGCGTAAGGGGGTCTGCAGCACACAGCACACACCTAATTATTCCAAGGAAGTGGAAAGCCCACATTCCTGATACATCCTGACAGCACTGCCTGCTGTCCTAATGGTTATGTGTATATTTTGAGAAGTGCAAAGTCTCATTGAAAAGTATTAAAAATTAATATTAATTTCAAATCTGAAAATGACTGTTGTACATTGTCAGTACATTCCACATTATCTGAACTCCTGAGAATCCCCTTTATTTCCACATACATTTTTCATCCAGAGTATGAACAGACTGCTAACTTTTTACACAATGTTTGGTTTTTTTTTAAGGTAAAAAAAAAAGGCCCCTTCTTGTACCAGGTTTGGCACCAGAATGAAATGAAATCCCATCTGAATTAAATGTTTGCTCAGTTCCAATGAGAAGACCGTGGAACCACTGGGACTCAGGCGTGGGAATGAAAGCCACATCTGGTTTAATTTATAAGGAGAGAAACCCAATCCGGTGCATTTTAAAATTTGTGAAATCCTGACATGTAAATATGAGTGCCAACTCCACGTGGACTTCACAGCCCATAATACTCCACTGATGTAAAATCAGGCCAACACGAACTACTAAAGTGGTTGAAAAGAGGACCACTGACAGTAAAAGGAAGTGAGTCAGTGCAGAAACTTGTTGGACTCAAAAGAGAGACTCACAGACACGGATCCCTACCAGGTGGGCGTGACACACGTGTGGGCCCGCAGGGACATAGGGACTAGCCAGAGGACAGTCTGAGGCTGGCTGCAGGACTCGCGGGGCCCTGGTGTGTCCCTGTCTGTGTGTCTGCAGGCTGGACCGCCTCTCTGGGGTGGGCTCACATCGCGCAGCCATCTCCGAGTCCTGGGCGCTGTTCAGTCCTTTTGCTTGGTCAGGAAAATCTGGTCTTTCCCCATGGGCCCCACCCCAATCCTACAAATGAGACATAGGGGAGGAAAAGCTGGCGCCTAGCCTTGCCTGGGGAGGGGCTCATGCCGCCACCTGACTGATCTGTCCTGGTTCTCCTGGGCAGTGGGGACCCTGCTCAGAGTTCTGCAAGTCACAGGCACTGGGGGGCCCCAGCCTTCTGCACTCAAGAGCCTTGTCAGAAGAGCTTGCAGGGCGCAGGATGGATGTCCTTCATGCTCCCACCCGCATGGTCAGTGACCAGGTGCTGGTGGCTTCCCCAGCTCACCTGGTTCATCTGCTCGGAATGTGGGGCAGGCATCTGGTGCACTTACACGGCAAGCCCTGCTCCTGGTGCATCTGTGGGCACTGCATCCCCTGGCCTGGGAACCAGGGAGTCAGCATGTGTGAGCCACGTCTACTCTTCCATGCACGGGAGTGCTGCCCTGAGCACCTCTGGGGGCAGAGGCATCAGAGAAGCCCCTGTGTCCTTCTGGCTGGGCTGATGAAAGTGCAAGGCTCAGCTCCGTCCCAGCTAAGGCTTCCCTTGGAGGGGCCTGGGCTGGACTCCTCAGTCCCAAGCTGTTAGTTAGGGAGCAGGGGAGAGGGGAGGCCTGGTCATGCAGGGTCCCTGTAAGGCACATCAGAGGCCTCTACCATGGGAGCAATGTACAGCCACCCACCTGGGAAAACAGAGCAACTGGGGACCTCCCTCTGGTGACGATGCTGTGGGCTGACGCTGCTCACACCCTTTCCCAGGAGTCATTCCCACAGCATGGTGCCGCCCATCCACTCCCTCAGGGTGGGCGCCGCTGACAGAGGGTGCCGGGTCCTCACAGCATCAGGAAGCCCGCCTGCCCCTGAGGAGCTGCACTGGGACCTGAGGCTTTTGCTTACCAAGGCTGACCTGGATTTCTGGGTTCCTCTGCACAGAGAATTGGTGGGGGGCTCAATGCTCAGTTCCCCTATCGATTTCCATTGCCCTCTGGAGGCTGTGCGCCCCGCGGATCATGGGACCTCAGAATTCTCTCCCCACTGTCACTGCTGCCCCACCCCCAGGGTCAGCTCTGGCCTGGCAGGTGGTCTGCCCAGCCAGCCTGGCTTCAGCAGCACACGCCAGGGTCCATATCACCCACTCTCCACACTTGCCCGCTTGGTGGTGCCCCCTTCAGGGGCTGGCTTGTCACCACAGCTCCTGCCGCAGTGCAGGAAGGCCCAGAGAGGAGGAGGGGTTGTTACCATAGCTGAAGGGTCACATGGAAGCTGGAAACATGCAGAGCTGGCCCTGCTGATCTGAAGAGCTCCCACCAGCACTGTCCCCGGAGGGCCTCGAGCTGATGTAGAGTAGGGGCGGGTCACCACCCAGCTGTACACCCTCATGAACAACTGCCTCCTGCATAACTACCCACTGAGGTGGCATATACCGGGACACTTCCCACTGAGGACCCTCAGGGCCACTCCCAATTTCCTTGTCTGACCACCAAGCCAGGAGGTGGCATGGCTGGCCGTCAGCTCCACCTGCGTCTGGGGTGGCCACCCTGCACCTGACAGTCAGCAGGCTGTGGCTTTAGTGCCGACTTCCAACAGGCCAGCTGTGGACATTTCAGAGATTGGCTTTATTGAGGGACTGGTGGGCTCCACCTGGGAGGGAGATGCCAGCTGGTATGCACAATGGCTGCGCGCTGGCCCAGCAGGGTCTGTTGCGCCAGCCTGTGATGCAGGCATGGGCTTGAAACCTAGCTGGGGCCTCTTGCTTCACCTCCCTGGAGGGGTACCTCTCAGGCGTGCCGGGGGCACTCAGGGGCACGATGGCGGCTCGGCTTTGTCCTCCAGGGCAGCCAAGTCCTCCGCCTGGATTTTGAAAGGCAGCCACAGCCTGTTGCTGGCATTTTGGACCTGGGAGCTGTGGCCTTGTCTCCCTGCCACGGTGTTCACCCTGGGCTTGTGGACGGGCAGGAAGTGGTGTTCTGCAGGCGTGTCTTTCCGCACAGTTACCACACCTGTCCCTCCCGTGCCGGCTCCCACAGCTGTGCTGGATGGCAGCCACTCTGCTCCTGAAAAGCAGCGAGTTTCGCCCAGCCCTCTCCTGTTTTCTTGTCAATGTCCTGACCGTGGAATTCTTCTCTCTGGACATAGGAGGAGCTGAGGTTTTGCTGCAGAGAGAGAAAGCCCACAGACCGCTCATTCTCTGCAGCCACAGCCATCTCCAAATCTGCTGCTTCTGGAGAGTCAGTGGCTCTTTCGCCCCAAGAATTCCTATGGTACCAAGAGCTACAAGGCACCAGGAGCTGTGGGACAAGGGCCAACCTCCTGAGGCCGGCTCTGATGGACATGAGTGCAGAGCAAATCCCCCAGGAGCAGAGGTGAGGCGGGCGAGGGGGGGGCCTGTTTAATTTGGGGAGCGCATTTATTTCTTCCGGCTCAGGGTGTTGGAGGAAAGGAGCCAGAACACGGATCCCTGGGAAAGCCCGGGTGTCCATAGAGGGCAGTCTTGGCATACTGAACGGAATCACATTTGTTCTCACTTAGGAGAATATGCTATAAATTTGCCATTACAGCAAAATCAACATGTCTTTTTTATTAAGAATGTCAGAGAGCCAATTATTTGTGTTTGTCACAGCCATGTATGTTGTTCCTTCTAGAACAAACAACCCTCCCTCTTTGCTGCAGAAAAAGTATGTGTTGGTCTGAAATGAAACCGAGTAGCTAAGTCGACATTCCAGGATGGTGGGAAAACACGGAGTGTAGCGAACTCCAAACAGTGGGAAGTGGAGGAATGGCTGTGTCCACTCCCCTGCGTTTCTGTCAGAAGAGCACCCCCTCTGCAGAGGGCATGGGAAGGCGGGCCTGTCCTTGCCCCTTTGCTTTGGTAGGATGCCGCTGCAGCCACTGGGCCCCATGAGGGAAGGGCCTGCAGGCAGCCTCACAGAGGCACAGCTCACCCCGACCGCAGATGGGATCCGGGGAGGAGACTGTCCTGCCAATGGGTTTCAGCCCTGGGAAAGTTCGCTATGGATCCAATGTGACCAAAGAAATGACAGTGGAACATTCTTGGGGTGAAAGGGTTTATTACCCGGCTTGTTCTCCCGGCGGTAGGTGGCGCACTAGCGTCTCTGCCTCCACCCAGAGCCCTGGGCCGAGCTCTCTGTACAGCTCAATAATGGCTTATTGCCTGAAGGTGTGGAAGTGGGAGCCTAGCAACAGGCCAGTTCCATCATCAGGTGGTTTAAGTTCAGTGAAGATCCTGGCCATTGGAACCCCAACTTCCCCACAGAGACGCTCTGCAGTCCGGCAGCAGTCCTTTGATTGAAAACCCATCTTAGACCCTCCATGTGAGCTTCATCTTTGAGGGGAAGTTGATAGGGAAAGAATCTGCTTTCTGTAAGACGTTCTGGCTGCGTGCCGGGGGCAGCAGCAGCTTTGTGCCTGTGGCTGGAGCGCCATGCATGGCCCTGGAGCTGCAGCCGCAGGCGCTCCCTGTCCGACCTTTACGACCTGGAGTTGCTGTGCACCCTACGACCTGCCAGCCCTCCCCCTGGAGCTCTCTGCTCCGTGCCTGCGTGGAATCCTCAGTCACCCTTGACCTCCCACCTTTCCCACCCCAACCCCCCGAGTCCTGTCTTCACTCCTGGGTTCTCCACTTCCGCCTCATCATTGCCAAGTCTTCATTCATGATCACATCACATCGCCTCCCAGAACCACAAGGGAGCCAGGGCCACTGCTACTTGTCCGTGTCAGGACCTGAGCTAACCGGTTTGCGTGAATTGTCCTATTTAACCCTTTAAGAGGCTTCCTGAGGGGCTCCTTCCTCTGGGCACATCTGGATTCTTTGTACATGAGTGGAGTGACGTATCTGCATGTCTTAGGCCCTGTGCTCCTCACCCGATTCACAAGAGAAACTTGGTGCCTGACTGCTTGGTTTATAAGAGAGAATGAATTCTGAAATGGATGGACAAGCTTTTGACATTCCCCATAAGTGGCTGCCTGTGCCTCTCGTTTTTACATGGGAAGAAGTTACAAGAAGTAACCGTCATGCTCCATGAGGCCACAGTGTAGTCAGTCCCTCTCAGCTCCCCCGTACAGACGCCAGATGCTCCAAGTGGAGTAGAAACCCTCTTGCGGGCCCTGACCAGGTCCCGGGGGAGAGTGGAGAAGGTGCTGCTGGGTCCGTGGCCAACGTCTGGGCGCCACATCAGGCTGACTCGACAAGATGGGCCAGCAGATCTCATCGCGGCGCTGCTTAGCCTGTATTTCCATTATCTTTGGGTAGTTAGAATGTTACTGTTTTAAGCATCTTTGATGACTTCAGTAGTATGAACGACCCAGGGACTAATCGAGCAGAGTGTCTTGGACACACAGGGGCCTGTTTCCTTCCTCCCCACAGGCGGTGCATGTGCTCAGTGAGCTGAAGCCACTGCTTCCATCTCTCAGCCTTTCCCTCATCCTGGGTCCTCATGGTTGCAAAATGGCTTCTGGAGCTCCAGATGTGGGCTGCATCTCCCTTTTATCAGAGCCCTGTGTGACGGCAAACTTATGTGTTAGCTCGGGCAAGTCATGGTGCCCACGTGTGGGGTCAGACACCAGTCTGGATGTTGATGTGAAGGTATTTTCAGACGTGATGAACATTTAAACCTGTAGACTTTGAGTGAAGCGGATGGGTCTTTATAACATGTATGGACCTTGCAGACTTGGGAGATTTCCCCAAGCTGTTCCGTGTGGATTGTTCTCAGAGGCCTCAAACAACTGGGAGAAAAGCAAGCTTTCCCACTATTCATTGATCCCTAAAACTCAGTTCTGCCCAACTGCACACGACCTCACAAGCATGAGGTCGATGAAGGTTCCAGTTCTTCACGCCGTCACGCCCTCCCTCCCTGTGTAGCCCGACGAAGAGGAAGAGCAGCACGATTTTAACAAAAAAGGAAACAACTCATGACTGAACTGGAGACTCATTCTTAATTAAATCTATTGTGTTTCTAGACACATAAATAATTTACTCGTATAAATGAAATAAAATAAAATGTACTGGTAAATGAATATGCAAGGTTAATTTAGTTTGTTATCATTGATAAACAGAAAATCCTAGAGGTAGAGTTTCTTAACAAGTACGAAATATGGTCTTTGTCAAAATAGGCTCTGTGTTCTACATACAGAACTTGTTAATTAAAATTCTGAAAAATCAGACGAGGTGAGAGGGCAACTTTATTTTTTCTGCCAAAGAAGAAAAACAGGTCTCAGTTTGGCAAAGATATTATTTCGGTTGGGAGTGAGAGAAGGGGATGAAAAAAATTATTTGCTGAAAAGCAGCAAAACCCATGGAAATGGAATCCTGTCAAAATAAAAGCTGCCTTGGCACTGAAAATGCCAGAACCAGCTGGTGTCTCTGCCCAACACACACAAAGCTCCCCCAACAGACGCTAGTTTGCTTGGCTTTATGCAGAATTAAAAGGCCCATTAAGAGCCACTTAAGACACGGTGGCCCTCCAGTGGCCTGGAAGGGGCCTCCCTGGTGGCCAGTACCTGAGACAGGACCTTGGGAGGGTCCCTGAGGGCATGTGAAGAGCGCTGTTTGTTCTAGCTGTTTGCATGCACCTCCCGCAGCTGCAGGTGGTGGCCCAGGGGCTGGTCCTGGACCTGGTGGGTGGTAGGGGCTGGCAGCAGAGTCTCGGGAAGGTGACCGTTTGGGTTCCCACGACCCACGTAGATGGAAGTGGGGCCCCTCTATAGGAACAAGGACCCTCCTCTTGCCCCAGAGGAGGGCTGCTGGTAAAACAGATGGGGTGACCAGGGCCAGGGAGGGAGGAAGGCCTGCATGTGGATGGGGGAGCTGTGCCTGCACTGGGGCACAGGGTGTCAAGGGTGAATGCAGACCCCGCCCCTGGTTGTCCAGGAGCGGCTCAGACCCTCTGACCTGGGGGTGGGGGTCACAGGAGGCCCATTTTGTCTGGGGAGGGTGAGCACAACCAGGGGACCTCTTGCAGCAGCTCGGTGTCCAGGCGGGAGGCGAGACCCCTTGACACAGGGTCACCCGGTGGAGCTGAGTTCCGGAGGGCTCTCCTGCGAGGACCAGCTAGCCGGAAGCGGGGCCCCATGGAACAGGGTGGGGGTGAGAGGAGGCTGGCGCTCAAGTGCAGAGAAAGCAGCCGCTGCTGGTCCCCTGGGCCGGGCCGGGGTGACTGCTGTCCCTTTGCGGCCCCCCCTCAGTGACTGTCCGTCAGTGAGGGCACCTACTTCCTGCGAGAATCCTGGCGTCCCTCCACCACCATCCTGAGCTCCTGTTTGGGCAGTGTCCACATGCAGGTGGTCATCGCCTCGTGGAGTCACTCCACACATCCATTAAACTGGGGGGCCGTGAGCCCATGCACAGCCGAGGGCTTCAGAGGGCAAGTCAGTCCCAACACAACCAGGTTCTGTTTGGTTTCCACAGCCGAGCTTGGTCAGTGGAAGGCATGCAGGTGAATGCCTGGGGCGGTGCTGTCCCACAGCGGGTACCCAGGCAGGGAGCAGAGACCTCACACTCTGGGCCTGGACCCAACCAGGCGTCCCCTGAAGCCTCGATCTCCATCCTCTTGAATTGTCCCAGCCAGCTCAGAGCCAGAAGACCCCTGCCCCAAGGACACAGAGGAACTGGTGCCCTCGTGCAGGGGGCAAGGGGCTGGTGGGGCAGTGGGGATGCAGACCTGGGCAGCCACCATGGAAAAAGGTCTCAAAAAGTTCAACAGAGTTACTCTCAGTCTGGACCCAAGAGAACTGAATGCAGAGATGCAGGCAAGTGCATATACACATGTTCATAGATGCCAAGGGTGGACACAGCCCAGTGCATGTCACCGGATGAAGGGATAAGCAGGTTATGGTGTCCATCCAGCTAGGTCATATATAATATGTATCTCATACATGCATGGAATGTGGCTCAGGATAAAAAGGAATGAGGTTCTGACACCTGCTGCATCACGTGGAAACCTGAAGTCACTACGTGAAGTGACGGAAGCCAGACATGAAAGGTCGTGCACTGTGGGGTTCCTTTGATGGGAAGTAGCCTGACCAAGTGACCATGCCGACAAGCAAGTTAGTGGTTTCCAGGGGCTGAGGGCGGAGGATGGGGAGCAACTGGGAATGGGCACCAGGCCTCCTTTGGGGGTGAAACGTGTTAGAACTGGACAGAGGTGGTTACACATCTTTGGGAATGTAGGAAACGCTGCTGAATTGCTCACGTTAAAGTGGATAACTTTATGCTTTGTGAATTTCACCTCAATTAAAAGGTAAAAACAACAGTCCTGCCTGGCCCGCTGAGGCCGCCATGCCCGCTCCCTCCTGCTTGCTGCCGGGGCGGCCCCAGGACGTGTGCGTGCCCGCACCTGAGAGCCCCTTGTGGCCCTCCATGTCCCAGGGTGTCCAGACAGCAGAGGGATCAGCTACTCACGATGCGCTTGGGCAGAGGCTGCCAGGCCCGCACCCGGGACACAGGGCTCTGCTCTGGCTCCGGGCCTCCAGGACGCAAGCCCTCCTTGATGGCTGGGATCCCTCCACGGGGGTTTTCCAGATGCTGAACTGGTTCCAGTTTCACCACAGGGAAGTGGTGGCTGGATGGCCATGGGCTGAGACAGGTCTTGGTTATTTTACTTTAATTTAGGGCATATTATCCAATTTTTCTAACAATCACTCACAGGGCTTAGAAGTCTGAACTTACTTAACCCCTGGGGAGAAATCCAGTCACTCCAAGAGCAAGAGTGGGAGGAGGGAGACCTTCACGGCTTCATGGAGAGAGGCGGTAATCAGCCGATGAGTACTCTCTGTCCTGTGAAAACACAGCATCTCCTTTCTCTACGTGGAAGGGGTGTCTGTTATTTGGGCAAAAGTGTACTTTGCTATCAAAGCCTGGGTTTCTGAAAAGTTGCATAGAAGATATGTTACATTTATGCCTCAAATGAGGAGCCTAGTATCTAATGACACGCATCCTTTTGTGAGGAAGGAAGAATTCCCTTGTGACCCGGACCACCAGTTTGGAAAGCCCGGTGCTGGGACACGCTTTCTCCTCACTTAGGATTTTACCTTCGGCACATTGCTTCACTTCTTCAATCTGCAATTCCTCGTTTGTGAAATTGGATCACAATTTCTACCTCACAGGGTTTTGTAAGGATGGTGTGAGATCAGTGTGCGGTTCACAGACACTAGCTCACCAGACACAAAGCCCCACCCTGTGTTTCTCACCCTATGGAGTAGAAAGACTTTGTGCGGTTTACACAGAAGTTGCAGGTGCGGTGGTTACAGGTGTGGCCGGCCATCACTGAAGCCGCCTGAGACGTGCCTGTCCAGGTAGGAAGCAGGGACGGGCCTGCTGGTGGGGCTGGGGACTCCGACCACAGGTGGGCTGGGTCAGGGTCAGAGCTACAGGGTGGGGTGTGTCCGGCCAGAACCGCTGGGGGCTGGGGCTGAAGGCAGAGCTGTCAGGAAGGCCCCTCGGGGCGAGGCGGGGGCTCGGGCTGTGGAGCCACACACTGGGACATGGCAATTTCCTGCCGTGGCCGTACTTGGGTCCCAAGAATGAATCAGACAGGAAGGTGATGCTGTGGGAAGAACACATGGACTGAATTTGGGGGCTGGGAACAGGGAGAGTGGCCTACCGTTTGGAGCACATGGTTCACTCACTTTGACAGAAGGGTCTGATGCTTTCTATTTGTCCTCAAAACAAGCTCAGGGAGGTCAAGCAGAGACTACCACACCTGACGGTGTTCCTCTGCTCTGGCTGTTGTGACAAATTGCCACAGTCTTGGGGCTTCCATTGCATGTGCTTATTTGTCACACTTCTGGAGGCCGGAAGTCCCAGACCAGGGTGCTAGCCAACTCTGTTCTGGTGAGACTCGATGGCTTGCAGACAGCCTCCACCTCGTCCGCCGTGGCCTTTCCTTGGGTTGAGCAGAGAGAGATGGAGCTGTCTGGTGTCTCTTCTTATGAGGCCACCAATCCTATCAGAATAGGGCCCCACCCATATGGCCTCATTTAACCTTAGTTACTTCCCTAGAGGCCTCATCTCCAAATACAGTCACACGGGGGTTAGGGCCTTGGTGAATTTCGGTGGGACACAAGCATTGGGTCCATGGCATTTACTGAGCTTGCCAAGTCCCCATCCTAAGCTGCAAGACCTAGACTGTGAACTTTCCTGTCAAATCAGCAGGTTCCCTGGGAATTCAGTTCTCAATCCATGTCCCGTGTGTCCCCTTCCTGAAGTGTCAGGAGCTCAGCCTCAGACAATCCACAGGGGAAACTGCAACACAAGTGGGAGAATTAAAAAAGGAGGAAGGGAGGGGCTTCCGGCCTATTTGGTAACAACTGTCACTCAAACCCAAATCTGTCGCGCACGCTCTGTAAAAGTGCAGCCACAGCAAAGGAAACAAACCTCCGCACTGGAACGGGAGACGGAACAAGTGCCATAAACTTCAGCGTTCGTGAACAGCAAACCGAGCATCTGAAACCTGCGTAGTTCGTAAGGGAGCACACAGCAGATGGAGCCCGCTGTAAATCTTTGGGAAGCTGGCGGGGTCCCAGTGATGGGAGCCTGCGGTGACACTGACCAGAGCAGAAGGCTGCCCCTGAGTGCCAAGCACACAGTGGTGGGTCGGAGTCAAAGGACCTCGCTCAACAGGTGTGTCGGCTCAGGAGCCAGGCCGGTGGGGGGCTGCCCTCGGCCGCAGGGGTCTGGGAGGGTGTAGCCTTAGGGCCTCGGTGGTGAAAGAGAGGAAGCGGGCAGCTGAGGGTGAGGGCACCATTGAGCCAAGATGTTACCCAAGAATCAGAACAAAACAGACCCTAAAACTGCCAATTATTATTATTGTTATTTTTATTATGGTATCATTAATCTACAATCACATGAGCAACATTGTGGTTACTAGATTTCCCCCCCCCATTATCAAGTCCCCACCACATACCCCATTGCAGTCACTGTCCATCAGCGTAGTAAGATGCCATAGAATCACTACCTGTCTTCTCTGTGCTGCACTGTCTTCCCTATGATCCCAACCTCACCATGTGCACCCATCATAATACCCCTCAATCCCCTTCTCCCTCCCTCCCCACCACCCTCCCCAGTCACTTTCCCTTTGGTAACTGTTAGTCCATTCTTGGGTTCTGTGAGTCTGCTGCTGTTTTGTTCCTTCAGTTTGTGCTTTGTTGTTATACTCCAGAGATGAATGAAATCATTTGGTACTTGTCTTTCTCCGCCTGGTTTATTTCACTAAGCATAATGCCCTCTAGCTCCATTCGTGTTGTAGCAAATGGTAGGATTTGTTTTCTTCTTATGGCTGAATAATATTCCATTGTGTTTATGTATCACATCCTCTTTATCCATTCATCTACTGATGGACACTTAGGTTGTTTCCATTTCTTGGCTATTGTAAATAGTGCTGCGATAAACATAGGGGTGCATCTGTCTTTTTGAATCTGGGATCCTGCATTCTTAGGGTAAATTCCTCGGAGTGGAATTCCTGGGTCAAATGGTATTTCTATTTTGAGTTTTTTGAGGAACCTCCATACTGCTTTCCACAATGGATGAACTAATTTACATTCCCACCAGCAGTGCAGGCCGGTTCCCCTTTCTCCACATCCTCACCAACATTTGTTGTTGTTTGTCTTTTGGATGGTGGCCATCCTTACTGGTGTGAGGTGATATCTCATTGTGGTTTTAATTTGCATTTCTCTGATGATTAGTGATGTGGAGTATCTTTTCATGTGCCTGTTGGCCATCTGAATTTCTTCTTTGGAGAAGTGTCTGTTCAACTCCTCTGCCCATTTCTTAATTGGCTTATTTGCTTTTTGTTTGTTGAGGTGTGTGAGTTCTTTATATATTTTGGATGTCAACCCCTTATCGGATATGTCATTTATGAATATATTCTCCCATACTGTTGGATGTCTTTTTTTGTTCTACTGATGGTGTCCTTTGCTGTACAGAAGCTTTTCAGTTTGATATAGTTCCACTTGTTCTTTTTTGCTTTTGTTTCCCTTGCCTGGGGAGATATGTTCATGAAGAAGTTGCTCATGTTTATATTAAAGAGAGTTTTGCCTATGTTTTTTTCTAAGAGTTTTATGGTTTCATGACTTACATTCAGGTCTTTGATCCATTTTGAGTTTACTTTTGTGTATGGGGTTAGACAATAATCCAGTTTCATTCTCTTACATGTAACTGTCCAGTTTTGCCAACACCAGCTGCTGAAGAGGCTGTCATTTCCCATTGTATATCCATGGCTCCTTTATCATATATTAATTGACCATATATGGTTGGGTTTATATCTGGGCTCTCTAGTCTGTTCCATTGGTCTATGGATCTGTTCTTGTGCCAGTACCATTGTCTTGAGTACTGTGGCTTTATAGTAGAGCTTGAAGTTGGGGAGCATAATCCCCCCTGCTTTATTCTTCCTTCTCAGGATTGCTTTGGCTATTCGGGGTCTTTTGTGGTTCCATATGAATTTTAAAGCTGCCAATTATTAAAGAAACCAAATGTTAGTAGAGCAAGTAATGGACTCTCCTGAACTAGGAAATTGAGTTACCCTGTGGATGTCTACCCCATTGTCTCTAAAAGTCATAAGGAAAACATGACACAAACACTCCTGAACAAAAACTGTGAGAAGAAACTATGAAACTATAAGACTCCTACACTTATGAGAAAAAGGCAGAAACTGGGACTAAAAACATTTCAGCAGAAGAAAACCCTACCTCAAAAAATTATCCAAGCAAATGAAAAGTGTATGTTTAACTTCAACATGAGTTAAATGTAATGAAACAAGTGATTGCAGATAAAAAAGGACATCACAAATCAGAGGCCCAAAGCACAGAATATAGATGGATAAGACTCAAGCAAGACACTGAAGATAAAAAGTAAATTTCATACTAGAAAGAAAGAATGAATTATAAGGTGCACCACGGAAGATAGTTACCTCCAAAAGCCCAGAAAGAGACTTTGACGACAGAAATAAAAAGATCCCCCCCCCAAATTAAATGGACATAAAGAAGGAGATGAAAATAGAGAAAACAGGCATAACAACCTATCAAAGAATATACAACAAATACATAATGGGGGCGCCTGAAGAGCAAACAAACACAATGGAACCCGACTCGTAGGAAAACTATAATTTAAGAAATATAATTGATATAATACAGTGAAAGCAGCTCTTACAGGAAAACTTGTAACTTTAATACTAGAATCAGACTTGAAGAAAACTGTACCATCAGTTATCTTTGCTTCCTCACTGAGAAACTAGTAAAAGTAGAATATTAAGGTCAAGCTAAGTAGGGAAAAAAAGGAAATGATAATAATAGGCTGGAAAAACAATGAAATATAAAAGAAACAGCAGAGAAAATCTACAAAGCCAGAATTTGTTCTTTGTAAAGGTTAATAAGATGGATAAGCCTTTAACAAGACAGACAAAGAAAGAAAAAGGAAATATAAATCACCAAAAACAGGGATGAAGGAGGACCATCACCACAGATCCTGCAGACATGGAGAGGGTGACCGGGATGCTGGGAACCGCTGCATGTTAATACACCTGACAACTTAGATGAACAGACACATTTCTCAAAAGATAGAAATTACCAAAACAAGCTCAACAGAAAATTTACATAGCCCTGTGTTTGTTAAAGATATTGAATTAATCAAATGACTTCTTACAAAGAAAAGGCCTGGCCCAATTTACTTCACTGGTGAAGTCTATCACGCATGCGAAGCAGAAACATCAGTCCTGCTCAAACTCTTCCAAAATTAGAGGAAGATATATCATTTCCGAAAATATTTTATGAGGCCACTGTAACCAGGATTTCACAACCAAAGATATTATAAGAAAATAAATTTCTAGAACAATATTCTTCACGAACATAGATACAAAAACCATAACATGAGTATATCAAATTCAGCGGTATGTATGTAATACAAATGATAAGCCATGATCAAGTGAGGTATACCCTAGAAATGCAAAAAAGTTTTAACCTAAGAAAATCAGTTGGTATAATTCACCATGTTAACAGGTTAAGGGGGGACAATTCACAGCCATTTGGACAGATGCAAATAAACCATATGAAAATCTATAATACCTATAATTTTTAGAAACTTTTAGCAAATGAGGGGAAACAGTAGATTTCTCAACCTGGTAAAGGGCTCTCACTACTTTGATTAAATATTGCACAAGAGGTCCTAGCCCATGCAACAGGACAGGACAAGGAAAAAGAAGCCAGATTCAAAATAAAGGAGTAAAGGTGCTCAGAGGAAGAAGCTGATTAATACCAACTAGTTTATACTACATGATTCCATTTTTTCAAGTTCTTGAACAGGAAAGATTGAACCCTGCTGATGAAATCACTCTCTGGGGCTGGGGGTAGTGACTGGGGAGAGGGGATGGAAGGTCAGGCTAGGCCCTCCTCAAGGCCAACGGAGCCATTCATCTAAAATATGAGCCTTTCACCATATGGAAACCCTCCCATTTCCGCAGTCTCAGAAGGATAGAGTTGTATGTCATTTTTTTTCTTTTTAACCCTGTGATCTCTGAGTTTTCTGAGAATGGCTATGAATTACATTCATAATTCAAAATAGTAAATAACCCAATGTAGTCCAAAAAGCAAAAGTGTGACCTAAAATCATCCCAAGTCACAAATGCTTCGGGAAGACAACGTGAATGCCATCTCTCTTCTGAGCTATTTGGGAGCTCTTCCTGGAAGGGTGGCTCCTAAAATGACTTGGGGGAGCAGGCAGAGAGGTAAAAAGTTTCCAGGTGAGAGGCCTGGGCCCAGGCGGCCATCACAGCAGCGGGAAGTGGGACCTGACCCCGGCGGCGTCTGGTGAAGCACAGGTCCGTGTTCAGAGCTGCCCTCGGGGGCATGTGACCTGCAGCCTTAGAGCCCTGACTCTTCACCCTTTGCCCCCCTCTGCCTCAGGCCACACCATTCCATCCCTTCTTCGTCTTGCTTGCTCCTCCTGGGGCCTTCCAGGCATTAAGCCCTGATATTGGCCTGGGCTGGGCTGAGGCATCCGATCTAGCAGATGTCACATCTTTCTGTGGCTGCCTCTGCCACGCGGTCTTCAGGCCCCCTTCACTGCCCGCCCACCGAGGCCCAGCCTTGCAGGGCCTTTGACTCTCAAGGGTCCCCACCTCTGAAGCCCCAGGGGAGCCTTATTCTTTCCTGGGACTTGTTGCCAACTGTTATGGCAATACGGACAACTGAGGCAGAGCCTGGCCCGTTGCCCCCTCGCCCCTTCCTTCTGACCCACTTCTGGACACGTTGGGCAGGACAAGTTGGGCAGTAGCGTCTGTGAGGACCTTTCTCCCCAGAGCCTCTGTGTGCATGGGATCACCCCTCCAGGACCCCCAGGAGAGCAGTGGGCCTGGAGCCTGCTGTGAACAGACACCTTGCCAAGCAGGAGACGGAAGGGTGCAGGGGGCCCTGGTTGGACGTGTGGTTAGTTAGGGGTATGAACTCAGCCAAGAAAAGTGTGCATCCTTTCTTCAACCAGAGGGAGCCTGCGCTTGTCACACTGTGTCTGCTCTGGTGGATGGGCCACTTGACAGGAAGGGCTGTGTCACGAGCTGAATGGTGGCCCTGAAATCCAGCTTGAAGCCCTAACCCCAGTGTGACTGTATTGGAGGTGGGGCCTTTAACGTGGTAATAGGTCAGATGAGGGGAGAGAGTGGGCCTTGATCCAGTCTGACTGGTGTTCTTATGGGCAGAGGTGATCGGGACACAGACCTGCACAGGAGAATGACCCTGTAAGGACACAGGAAGAGCACAGAGCTTACACGCCCAGGGAGAGCCCTGCCAACGCCTGACCTCGATTCCAGCCTCCAGGGCCAGGAGACAAAGACCTTCTGTGGTTTAAGCCCCTGTGTTGGTGTTTTGTTCCGGCCTCCTGAGCTGACTGAGACAGATGGCGACCAAGAAGACAGTGACTTGGGAAGTATGGGGGCCTCGGGGACAGCTGGAGGGACCTCAGGGGCAGAGGGCCCAGCCTCTGGCCCAGCTGGGTGGCACTGACTGGCCAATGTCGGCTCTGTTGCCTTGGGTCAGTGGTGGGCAATAAAGTGGATGGTCCTCCTACACTGAGGCCCCTGCTTCTCCGGGCACCCGAGAATGAGGGCCACGGGACACACCCCATTGTGGTGACTGCCTGCTACGCTGGGAGCCACTGCTGGAGCAGAGGTGGGAAGGTGGCACCCAGGAGCGTCGGCTGCAGCGACCAGGACGGTGAAGCATCAGGCTTCTGCTCATACCTCAGGACCTTGGGGGACGCGAGCCCAGATGGCCTGATGCGAGGCGGGGCCAGGCTGTGCATTCCTGTGTCCCAGGGCTCCCTCTGTCCTCCAGCTGGGACCACTGTGGCCTGCTGGGCAGGGGGTCTTCCTGGGCGACAGCACCGTCTGGGCTGGGGAGCCACATCTGGATGTGCTGTCTGTGCCAAGCTAGCCCTTTGTCCCTGAGAGGGCGGGACTCGTGTGTGTGCTACACAGAGGTGGGTGAATGTGTGTGCACGGGTCTGTGTGTATGTATGCATGTGGTGTGTGTAAACATGGGTAGGTGTGTGTGCACATGCATATGTGGTGCATACATGCATGTGCCTGTGTGCCTGTGTATGTGGGTACATGCATGTGGGTGTGCATGCATGTGTGAGTCCACATATACGTGCACATGTGTGTATGTGTGCATGGTGTACATTCACGTGGGTTTCAGTGTACATTTTCCCAGGAAAAAGCGAGGTTCCCGCTCCCATCCGCCTGCTCCCAGGACCAGCCCCTGGGATCCTGGAGTGGGGAGGGCATCGCCTCTGGTCCTCTGAGCTCATAGGTGCCAGTGTGCACCAGACACAGGCACAAATAAGGCCGGCTCTCTGGGGGCAGTCGATTCCCTGCATTCACGTGTTTCTCCTGATAGCAAGCTTCTGTTTGGTTCTAATGAGCAGCTCTTCCCAGAGAGAAACAGAAACAGCAGCAGAAACGTAAGCGGATTCTGTAAACTTGTAATCACATGTGTCAAACACCACAGCATTTTCACTCCCAAATGGAAGTGGTGAGAAATAACACCGAGCGGCCGCAGGAAATGGTGTTTCCTCTGACAGAAGTTAATTTTAAACTAAGTATTCCCTGAAAGAAAAGCAGGGAAACATTCTTACATGTCTATCATTCGTCCTTGGAGGACACAGAACAAATCTGTTTTTCAGCACGTGACACCAGCATTACTCCGGCAGCCTCGGGCTATGTGCTGTTCCGGGTTTGCAGACCTGGAGGGGGAGAAACAGCCCGGCATTAAGAGGCACGTCTAGTTCAGACTAATCATAACCACGTAAGGGAAGGGGCCTGGGCACCCAGGGAGCCGCGAGGGGGAGGCTGGAGGCGGCCAGCGACGGCTGTGCCTGACCCGGTGGGGTGACTGTCGCCCACAAAGGCACACGTGTGCAAACACGCCGCTGGCCGCAAGCTCACTTTAATGCTTCCTGATCAGGAGGCTGGCATTTACAGGTTTCCCAAAGATGTTTACGTGTTGAAGGGCGGCTCCTGGGAAAGGCACCAGGAAATGTATCAATGAGTACACTTCCCAGAAAGATCCTGGGAGCTAATGGCATCACCAGAGCGGACACCCTCAGGGCTGGGGCCCAACCCAGCCCTTTCTGCAGGGAGAGAGCTATAAACGCCCCCTGGATGGTGAGCAGACAGCGCGCAAGCCACACAGCGGCCAGGGCCAAGAGCTGGGCGGTCTCACGGGCACTGGAGGAGCCCTGGCTCCCCGCCCATAGGCCTGAGGCTCCTGGGAAGTTGTCTCCTCTCCCACGAGGCCTGGGGCATCGGGCCCTCTGCTTGGCACATGCCCACACCTGCACTTTCCAGAAGAGGCTGGGGCAGTGCAGGGGCTCGGACCCATTCCCCTAGCGAGAGGCATCTCCGGTGGGTTTGAACCTGGACATATTCTCTCTTCCCAAGAATGCATCTCCATCCACTGGTCCAGGAGCCAAGCACCAGCCCACAGCCCCGGTGACATTGCTGGAGACACTCCAGGAGCCTTCCTGATGTGGGACCAGCAAAGGCCCCTCTGGCCCTGGTCCTCACTGGCCTCAAGCCCCCTCCCACCACCGGCCTGATCTGGGACAGGAGGCAGCCCAGGGCCTGTCATTTCAGGGGCTGAATGGTGGCACACAGGACCTCACAGGGCAGCCCCCACTGCAGGCTCCAGTCCCGTGGTGGGAGTGAGTCACTGCTCCTGCCTGGCCCCTCCGGTGGCCCCCGAGAGCAGGTCTCTGCAGCCCTCCGGAGGTCCTGGCAGCAGTGCTGATTTGGGGATGACAGAGGCTGGCATGTGGGTTGGAGCTTGGACCTGAACTGTGACTGCTGCTGCAGGAGGAGCTGAGAACGTGGCCCAGGGCACGGCCCCCCAGGGACCTTCTAGATCTCTGCTGCCCACATCCTGTCTTCTTCCAGGCCCATTAGCCAGCCCCTGCCCCACCCCTGCCCAGTAACCCTGGATGGGCTGGCATGCTCCGGTCTGTGCTTGTTCCCGTGGGGATGGCATGGCTCCCTGTGTCACACACCCACACAGCCTGATAGCTGGGTCCAGCCAGGAGGTGGCTCTGCTGCCCCTCCTACTCCTGGCCATGCTCCGGCCCCCACTCAGCATTTGGGCCTGGAGAGAAAAGGTTGGTGCTGTTCTCAGTCCCCTCAGTTAATGTGGGGAAGGATGGGGCTATTTGAGGCCAGGTTGCTTATCCATGTGGGTAAGCACATGTAGTGTGGGGAACCACACCGACTCCGTCCACATGGGGCATCTGATCCTCATCTCAGAATGCCCATGGGGGACACCAGAGGTGGCCCAGCAAGGGGCCAGTGATGGACAGCAAACCCTTGGGACAAGTTCCTGGAGGTTCTTGGTGCCAGATGGGCCACTCACCTCCACTGAATTCTCCAAAATCAGCAGTCCTGGGCAGAGCAGTTTCCTTCTGCTTTGCAATTCAGATTCACACACATGTACACTGCAAGTGTTTGCACACACACCACATTCAACCACAGATACGTGTGCACACCACACTGCACACACACACATGTGCATGCACACCGCACACACACATTCTCTCTGCCCTCTAAAGGACATCCAGTGGGGCCCTGCCAGTTCAATCCCTTCATTGAAGGCCAGCCTCGGCCCTGGGTGGCCGTGTCCCTGGAAGTCCCTCTGATGATTACAGGCGGTCACTCTAAAGGGGACTCTGTGCCCAGTGCTCCTAGGGCTCTGTCTTACCAGCTCTGTTTGTGAGAATGTGTTTACGACGAGGCTCTTAAAACAGAGGCATTGCTGACTGTGGGTCACGACGGCCAGAGTGGCTTCATGTCACCCTTCACCCACTGTTGGAAATGGTGGGGCTAGTGAGGCCGGGTTGCTTCTCCATAAGAGGCTTTGGGGCCTTTGCAGTGGCCTTTATGCACCTGGAGGTTCTCAGTTGGGCCCCGTGAGCCTGCTCTGCGGAGTAACGCGCTCACCTATAAATAACGGAGGTGACAGGGCCCCTGTCAGCCCTGCTGATGGACGGTCCCTTCTCCCACCATTACAGCCTTGTGACTGTGGGAAAATTAATTTAAGTGGTAGTTAATTTCTAATGAATTCCACTCAAGCGGTTAATGTGGTCCCTGGGTGTTATGGTAACCTTCATGGATCATTGCATTATGTAAATAAATTCTACTTTATGCTGGTTTATTAAAAAAGAGTGAGATTGGGGAGTCTGGTTAAATTGCATCTGCACACAGTGAACACTCAACAAGAAAACCTTTATAAGGGAAGAGTTTTCCTGGAATGCTGAAGCACTCACTTTGACTTACCCAGCTTGTAAGCTTTCACTGCCCTGGATAAATATGGCCAAAGATACTTCATTGTATTCCAAGGAAAAAGAGGAGATTTTTTTTGCCTTAAAACCTGTGTGAATATCGCGAATGGCCATGGGCATAAGTGGGCACAGGCTGAGTGTTTTCCTGGAACCCCTGTCACTCTGGCCCTGCCTCTTACGCAGATGTGACAAACACAGCCGGCGGCCAGGCAGGACCACACAACAGGAGTCCTTATCTGTTCCATGGGTTCCATACAGTCTGTGATGCAAATAAAAGCGTAATAAATATGTGGGCGAACAGAAAAATAAATGAGGACCCACCAAGTTTGATTCCCTAACCAGAGCAGACTCCTTTGTTCTCAAACAACATGTTAAGCAATGAAACTGATAAAAATTCTAAGTAAAAATGCATGGCTCTGTTTTAGGACTGGTGGTGACTTGACCCCTGGGGGCGACGGCTCTTTCAGCCAGAAATCCCTGGGGAGCCCGCGCTGCTCTTTCTGGAGGGCAGCAGAGGCATTGTCCAAGGTCCGCACAGGAATTCCTGCTGTGCTTAGGGAAGGAAAAGCGTGCATCTTTCTCCGGAAAAAGGACCATGAATGCTTCCTGGTGCTGGTCAGAGAAGGAAAATGCCTCACCCGGGATGTGGCAGCTGCCTGGCTGGATCCCAGGGCCCAGCAGGCTCGCCTCCTGACGGCGCTGTCTCTGAACACCGACGCAGCCAAAGCCAATGTCTCATGCAACGCACAACAGCTTCTCTTTGTTCTTTAAATTCCTCGTTTTGTCCATGTTTCTTAAATAGAAAAATGACAAGTAGGAACTTGGAGGAAGAAATAATGGACCTCTAATTTGGCATCACAACCACTGATTACAAAAGAGAACAGAACGCTTTGTAAGTCAAAAAAGGATGAAAAATACAAATCTCGTATAGATGCCGAAAAATGCCCTGAATTAAAAAACACAATGTCCTATGCCGACTTGGTAAAGAAAGCATGGGAGAAGGACATACGCTGGCTGCTGGTGGGAACTCCTGTCCAGATGCATTCCTGGGTTTAGGACAGGTGTTAGAAATGGGGAAGGAATAGGGATCCAGGGACTCGCCTGGAGGCTCGGCTTGGCAGAGGGGAAGGCAGAGCAGCTGACCCTGCTTGCTTCCAGGGGGAGAACGAGGTGTGGATTCAAGAAAAAGACTCACACCGCATCCTGGGTACTTTTGCATTTTGAACAGTGTGAATACATTATGTATTAGCCGTAATTTAAAACAAAATCATTTTCAAAAGTACTCTACACCATTTGCAGTGGATTGAACAGTGCCTGCCCAGAAGTGGTGTCCTCCCCAAATCCTCAGGGTGTGACCTTATTTGGAAACAGGGTCTTTGCAGACATGACTGTGTTAAGGTCATGAGATGGACTCATCCTGGATGAAGGCAGGAGAACAAATTTCTGTTGGTTTAAGCCACCAAGTGTGGAACTTGTTACGGCAGGCGCAGGAAACCAAATACACTATTGTTTTTCTCTAAATCCTCTTGGCCTTTAGTAGAGACTGTATCCTTGAGGTATAACTAATGAAACAAGTTAATTTCTTACTGTCCATCTGAAATTTGTACCCATTTGGAGTGAATGCGAGAGGGGTCTTTCTAAAGCTGATTGGCATATAATGCACAATAATCTGGTGCCCACCTGGCCACTCAGGTATAAACAGCAAAAGCCACACAGAGTTGCTGTACTAGACCACGGATGTTTTTTTAAACATAATACTGATGTCTCTTTCACATTCTTCCTAAAGAAAAGTCTTTCATCACTGAGAGAAAACTGGTTCGATGAGTCCTTGAGGCTTTAAATTTTAGTTTAGGGTAAGCACATCATTTCAAAATTTAAAGTTTTCAACAATAAGAATAAGTCAGAAGAGGCTGCAGGAAGGAATGGCCAACGCCTACTTGGGAGCAGAATGCAGAGTCAGGACGTTTTGAAATGGTGTGCCGGGTGTGGTTTGAATTACAAATCCATGTGTGTCAGTTGCGTTTAGAGGAAAGCAAATACTAGAGGGAGGGGGAGGTCGTGGCATTTTCTTTAAATCTTCCTTTTACTTATTAACAGTTCCTGACTTTTGAAAAATGATTAAGTGTTGTTCGAAGGTCTTTAGAGCTGAAATGAAAATCTCAGGGCACCTGAAATCCCCTTTGGACACTGTCTCCTCAACTGGCTTGTCATCAGGGACACACACACAACATGGCTCTGTCAGAGACTGTGCTTGCTGTAGAGAATGTTATAGAACAGGATCTGCAAACGTTTTCCATAAAGGGCCAGAGAGCAAACACTCAGGTTCTCGATGCATCTGCTTGGCTCTGCAGTGTGAAAGCTTCCACAGACGACACATGAATGAATGAATGAATGTGGCTGTGTCCCGACGAAACTTCATTGACAAGAATAGACAGTGGTTCGCCTGCCTGCCCTCCTCTGGCCGAGGCAGCAAGAGCCTTTTCTGGGGAAGCTGATGACCCCAAAGCTCAAACATGCCGAACGGATGATGACCCGGAAGCAGAATATGCTTTTCTCCACTTGGCGTGTTAAGATGAAAGAAATGTGGCCTCAGGGAAGCAGTATGGAGGCTCCTCAAAAAATCAAAGAGAGCTGCCATACGGCCCAGCAATCCCACTGCTGGGAATTTACCCAAAACAAACAAAACACTAATTTGAAAAGACACACGCACACTTAGGTTCACTGTCACATTATTTAGAATAGGTTAGATATGGAGGCAACCTAAGTGTCCACCAATAGATGAATGGATAAAGAAGAGGTGGGACATATACACAATGGAATATTACTCAGTCATAAAAAGGAAGGAAATTGTGCCATTTATGACAACACGGATGGACCTAGAGGGTGCTGTGCTCAGTGAAATAAGCCAGGCAGAGAAAGACGAATACGATATGACCTCACCTATAAATGGAATCTAAAAGCATTAACAAAATAAAGCAAAAAAAAAAAACCCAAATAAAAAACCAAGCTCATAAATACAGAAAATAGCCCAATAGTTGCCAGAGGTGCAGAACAGAGGAGCGTAAAATGTGTGAAAGGGGTCAAAAGGTACAAACCCCCAAGTATAAAATAAATAAGTCCTGGGGATGTAATGCACAACATGGTGACTATAGTTAATAACACTGTATCGCATATTTGAAAGTTGCTAAAAGAGTAAACCTTAAAACTTCTTCCCATAAGAAAAAAACTGTAGGTATATGTGGTGGCAGGTGTTAACCAGGCTTATTGGGGGGATCCCTTTGTAATGTGTACATTGCAAATGAACGCTGGGTCACCATGCTGTACACTTGAAACTAGTATACTGTATGTCACTTATGCCTTATAACCTATGCCTTATAAAAAAATGCTTAAAAATGAATAGGTGGGGAGGATAGGTGCTGCCTTTTTATAAGGAGCCCCAAAGCACCCAGGAGGCCCCATGTGCTCTTCGCTGCACTGCGGGGGTCAGCGGGTTCTCTCCCGCTCTGCTTCCCCGACACTGCTGCAGGCTGATCTGCTCCACAGCATCCGAGATCAAATCACTTGTTCGTTAAAATGTTCATCAGGACCTTCTGTCTCGCCGCAGGCCTCTGGCCCCCGGTCAGGGTGGAAGAAAAATCCAAGCCTCCCTCCTGCCAGGCAGAGGCCTCCCTGGTGCCCTGGCCCTCAGTCTCCCCAGGGGGCGCAGGCACTGGGCCGGGCCCTCCTAAGTCCTGGAGGCACGGTCACACACCTCTGGGCTGCGCCTCAGGGTGCTGTCCGTCCTCCCACTGTCCACTCCAAGAAGCCCTGCCTGGCAGGCTCCCAGTCCTCTCACGAAGCCAGGCATGGGCCGACCCTGAAGGCTGGGTCATAGTCTCTCCTTAGAAGGTGTGGACAGGTCCCTCGAAACCCTTCACTTGGGGGCTCAGCAGACCTCCAGGACAGGCGGATGTCGCCACCACCACATCCCACAAAGCAGGACACACACGCAGACCACGACCTCCCAGGGTGAAGATCTCAAGCACAGAAAGGGCGTCACAAACCCGTTTGAAGGTCACGCAAGCTCACAGAGAATTTGGCAGAGACATGAACAGTCAGCGTATCAGCAAATGCACCAAAATATGGTCAACCTCACTAGTAATCAATGCATGAGAACACAATAAAGTGAAGCGTGCATTTACCCACCAGAATTGCAAAAACTGGAGAATGTTAACCAGGGTGGAAAGCTGGTGGTCACACACCACACTGTGGGCAGTGGTACCACCGTGGAGACTAAATAAGCAACTTTTTATGCATAAATTAAGTATTCTTCCTGACTCCACTTCTGGGCATTATCTTGCTCATACAGAGGAATCTATGGAGCTGTTCATAGAAGCACTGTTTGTCATGGCAAAAAACTGGAAACAGCTTAGTGTTCTACAGGGGTAGATGGTTAACTAAGCTATGATGCAATCCCAGGGGAAGGCACGCAGCCCCCAAACAGCTGGGGTGTCCATGGCCTGCCTGGGGACAAGAGCTGAGACAGATTTCTGAACTGACCCTAGAGAGTTGTACTACAGTGTGCAAAGCATGGTTTTCTTATGTAAACATTAAACTCTTATAAATCTAACCACGTTTTCCAAGGATGTAGGTAACAGTGCAGGAAAATTTTGGGGCAACACACGCCAAAACGGCAATTATTTGTACTTCCGGAGGGAGAACAGGGTGGGTGGGAATGCAGGCAGCCCTGCTCTTTGGCGCAGTTTTGTGTTTCTGAGGAGCTGGGCCCACCTCCTACTCTCATGATTGGCACCCAGGTCACCTACCGACACCATGCCACCGAAGGGAGTCAGCATGCAGAACTAGAGGCGCAGAGGTGCCCCCTGGCGGTCAGGCCCGTCCCCGCAGGCCTGCTGCCCCACCCTGAGGGCCATGCAGTCCCCAACACCCTGGGCTCCGATCCGGAGTCAGGTGAGTCAGGCACCTGCGCTCGGCTCTCAGCAGCGCGACCACCCCAGAGCCTAAGCTTGCCCGGGTCGTGGAGAGGAGGAGCCCCCAGCCCTCTCACCCTGTCCCGCCAGGACACCCCCGCATCTACGCTGAATCTGCCGGTGGGGCCTCCCTGTGGAATGGCTGCACCTTCCCACACCGTCTCCACGTTTTATGTTCTTCCTAAATGGGGTTTGTTAAGCTTCTTGGATTTGCGGACTTATTGTTTCATCAAATATGGAACATTTTGGCCATTATTTCTGCCGCTCTGTCCCCCAGCCCTGCAATCCCATTTGTGTTAGAATGCTCAATACGCGGGAAGATGGCGGTGTGAGCAGGGCGGCAGAAATCTCCTCCCAACACTATATTTATCTACGAAAACACAGAAAATACATCTATACCTAAAAGAGAGACGAGAATACACAGGAAAGCGCACAGCGTGCAGCTACACCCGAGAGGACTCGGCACCCCAAGAGGCGGGTAAGATACGGAGCCGCGACCCGGCGGGACCCGAGCCCTCCCCCACCCCAGCGCACCGGCGGGAGGAGAGGACTCAGAGCCGGGAGGGAGTGGAAGTGCACCCCGCGAAGTAGCCAGCCCCGGGATCTGCGCGGGGAGCGCTGACCCACATTGCGCAGTGCAGCGGAGATTGGAGAGACAGAGGGGCAGGATCTGAGCGGGGAACGCGCCAGGGGGCTTGCAGCCGGCTCCGGGAAGGAAAAAAAAAGTGCGCGCTTTCCTCAGCGGTCTTAAAGAGACAG
This sequence comes from Smutsia gigantea, assembly GCA_032199065.1. Taxonomy (NCBI): domain Eukaryota; kingdom Metazoa; phylum Chordata; class Mammalia; order Pholidota; family Manidae; genus Smutsia; species Smutsia gigantea. Next base: position 33,479 of record JAVSCE010003962.1, on the reverse strand, counting down.
GAGCCCAGCGGAGGAGCCGGATCGCCCCAGCACACTCAGCCCAGCAGGCTGGGAGTCCTGGGGAGTTTCAGACGCCTTAGCTGGCGACTGAGGAAGCGTAGCCATACTTAACACTTCTCACTGAGATCAACAGCCTCCTATTCGTTCCCACCCCTGCCAGAGCGATAAAGGGCCCTGCGGAGCGGCACAGTCACAGCTGTGGAATAGTGGGGCAATAGCGCCACCTAGAGCATTCCCACAGAATCTACGTCCGGTGGGCATTTTTTTGTTTTGTTTTGTTTTTTGTTTTGTTTTTGTTTTTTCTTTTCTTTCTTTTTTTCTTTTTTTCTCTTTTTTTTTCTTCTCTTTTTAAAGTCTTAAGGAGCCCAGCTGACATAAGTGGCAACTATCAGTGACCAAATTATACAGCCATGAAAAGACAGAGGAATATGGTTCAGACCAAAATCAACCAGACAACCCCAGAGAGGGAGTCTGAAGGGATGGAAATGCACAGCCTCCCTGAAAAAGAATTCAGAATAAAAGTCATAACCATGCTGATGGACCTACAGAGAAATGTGCAAGAGCTGAGGGAGGAAGTGAGGGAACTGAGGAAAGACAATACAGAAATCAGACAAGCGATCGACGGGCTTAACAGCAGAATGGATGAGATGCGAGAGACTGTTAATGGAATAGAAAACAGAGAACAGGAGTACAGAGCAGCTGAGGCAGAGAGAGATAAAAGGATTTCTAGGAATGAAAGAATATTAAGAGAACTGTGTGACCAATCCAAACGGAACAATAATATTCGCATTATAGGAGTACCAGAGGAAGAAGAGAGAGAAAAAGGGATAGAAAGTGTCTTTGAAGAAATAATTGCTGAAAACTTTCCCTCGCTGGGGAAGGAAGTAGTCTCGCAGTCCACCGAAGCTCATAGATCTCCCAACACAAGGGACCCAAGGAAGACAACACCAAGACACATAATAATTAAGATGGCAAAGATCAAAGATAAAGACAGGGTATTAAAGGCAGCTAGAGAGAGAAAAAAGATCACCTACAAAGGAAAACCCATCAGACTATCATCAGACTTCTCAACAGAAACCTTACAGGCCAGAAGAGAATGGCATGATATATTTAACGTTATGAAACAGAAGGGCCTCGAACCAAGAATATTGTATCCAGCACGATTATCATTTAAATATGATGGAGGGATTAAACAATTTCCAGATAAACGAAAGTTGAGAGAGTTTGCTCTCATAAACCACCACTACAGGATATCTTAAATGGACTGCTCTAGATGGAAGCACACCTAAGGCTAAAAAGATGTCACCAGAGAAAAAAAATCATAGCAAAGAAAGCAGACCATCCAAATACTAACTAAAGGCAAAGAATAAAACACCTATTATAGAAAGAATGGAGGAGGAGGAATAAGAAAGGAGAGAAATAAAGAAACATCAGACTGTGTTTACAATAACTTAACAAGAAAGTTAAGTTAGATTGTTAGATAGTAAAGAAGCAACCCTTGAACCCTTGGTAACCACGAATCTAAAGCCAGCAATGGCAATAAGTACATACCTATCAATAATCACCCTAAATGTAAATGGACTGAATGCACCAATCAAAAGACACAGAGTAACAGAATGGATAAAAAAGCAAGACCCATCTATATGCTGCTTACAAGAAACTCACCTCAAATCCAAAGATATACACAGACTAAAAGTGAAGGGATGGAAAAAGATATTTCATGCAAACAACAAAGAGAAAAAAGCAGGTGTTGCAGTACTTGTATCAGACAAAATAGACTTCAAAACGAAGAAAGTAGCAAAAGATAAAGAAGGACATTACATAATGATAAAGGGGTCAGTCCAACAAGAAGATATAACCATTATAAATATATATGCACCCAACACAGGAGCGCCAGCATATGTGAGACAAATACTAACAGAATTAAAGGAGGAAATAGACAGCAATGCATTCATCTTAGGAGACTTCAACACACCACTCACTCCAGAGGACAGATCAACCAGACAGAAAATAAGTAAAGACACAGAGGCACTGAACAACACACTAGAACAGATGGACCTAACAGACATCTACAGAACTCTACACCCAAAAGCAACAGGATACACATTCTTCTCAAGTGCACATGGAACATTTTCCAGAATAGACCACATACTAGGCCACAAAAAGAACCTCAGTAATTTCAAAAATATTGAAATCCTACCAACCAACTTCTCAGATCACCAAGGTATAAAACTAGAAATAAATTTTAGAAAGAAATCAAAAAGGCTCACAAATACATGGAGACTTAACAACACTCTCCTAATTAATCAATGGGTTAACGACCAAATCAAAACAGAAATCAAAGAATATATGGAGACTAATGACAACAACAACACAAAGCCACAACTTCTGTGGGACGCAGCAAAGGCAGTTCTAAGAGGAAAGTATATTGCAATCCAGGCCTATTTAAAGAAGGAAGAACATTCCCAAATGAATAGTCTAAAGACACAATTACTGAAATTGGAAAAAGAAGAACAAATGAGGCCCAAAGTCACCAGAAGGAGGGACATAATAAAGATTAGAGAAGAAATAAATAAAATTGAGAAGAATAAAACAATAGAAAAAATCAATAAAACCAAGAGCTGGTTCTTTGAAAAAATAAACAAAATAGATAAACCCCTAGCCAGACTCATTAAGAGAAAAAGAGAATCTACACACATAAACACAATCAGAAATGAGAAAGGAAAAATCACGACGGACCCCACAGAAATACAAAGAATCATAAGAGAATATTATGAGAATCTATATGCTAACAAGCTGGAAAACATAGAAGAAATGGACAACTTCTTAGAAAAATACAACCTTCCAAGACTGACCAAGCAAGAAACAGAAAAACTAAACAGACCAATCACCAGTGACGAAATCGAATTGGTAATCAAAAAACTACCCAAGAACAAAACCCCTGGGCCTGATGGATTCACCTCTGAATTCTACCAGACATATAGAGAAGAAATAACACCGATTCTCCTTAAAGTTTTCCAAAAAATAGAAGAGGAGGGAATACTTCCAAACTCATTCTATGAAGCCAGCATCACTCTAATACCAAAACCGGGCAAAGACCTCACCAAAAAAGAAAATTACAGACCAATATCCCTGATGAACGTAGATGCAAAAATACTCAACAAAATATTAGCAAACCGAATTCAAAAATACATCAAGAGGATCATACACCATGATCAAGTGGGATTCATCCCAGGGATGCAAGGATGGTACAACATTCGAAAATCCATCAACATCATCCACCACATCAACAAAAAGAAGAACAAAAACCACATGATCATCTCCATAGATGCTGAAAAAGCATTTGACAAAATTCAGCATCCATTCCTGATTAAAACTCTCAACAAAATGGGTATAGAGGGCAAGTACCTCAACATCATAAAGGCTATATATGACAAACCCACAGCTAACATCATACTTAACGGCGAGACGCTGAAAGCTTTTCATCTAAGATCGGGAACAAGACAAGGATGCCCACTCTCTCCACTGTTATTCAACATAGTACTGGAGGTCCTAGCCACAGCAATCAGACAAAACAAAGACATACAAGGCATCCAGATTGGTAAAGAAGAAGTCAAATTGTCACTATTTGCAGATGACATGATACTGTACATAAAAAACCCTAAAGATTCCATTCCAAAACTACTAGAACTAATATCTGAATTCAGCAAAGTTGCAGGATACAAAATTAACACACAGAAATCTGTTGCTTTCCTATACACTAATGATGAACTAACAGAAAGAGAAATCAGAAAAACAATTCCATTCACAATTGCATCAAAAAGAATAAAATACCTAGGAATAAACCTAACGAAGGAAGTGAAAGACCTGTACTCTGAAAACTACAAGACACTCCTAAGAGAAATTAAAGAGGACACTAACAAATGGAAATGCATCCCATGCTCTTGGCTAGGAAGAATAAATATTGTCAAAATGGCTATACTACCTAAAGCAATCTACAGATTCAATGCAATCCCTATCAAACTACCAACAGCTTTCTTCAATGAACTGGAACAAATAATTCTAAAATTCATATGGAACCACAAAAGACCCGAATAGCCAAATCAATCCTGAGAAGGAGGAATAAAACAGGGGGAATTACACTCCCTGACTTCAAGCTCTACTACAAAGCCACAGTAATCAAGACAATTTGGTATTGGCACAAAAACAGACCCACAGACCAGTGGAACAGAATAGAAAATCCAAACATTAACCCAAACATATACAGTCAATTAATATTTGATAAAAGTGCCTTGGATATACAATGGGGAGATGACAGCCTCTTCAGCAGCTGGTGTTGGAAAAACTGGACAGCTACATGTAAGAGAATGAAACTGGACTACTGTCTAGCCCCATACACAAAGGTAAACTCAAGGTGGATCAAAGACCTGAATGTAAGTCATGAAACCATAAAACTCTTAGAAAAAAACATAGGCAAAAATCTCTTGGACATAAACATGAGCAACTTCTTCATGAACATATCTCCCGGGCAAGGGAAACAAAAGCAAAAATGAACAAGTGGGACTATATCAAGCTGAAAAGCTTCTGTACAGCAAAGGACACCATCAGTAGAACAAAAAGACATCCTACAGTATGGGAGAATATATTCATAAAAAACGTATCTGATAAAGGGTTGACATCCAAAATATATAAAGAACTCATGCACCTTAACAAACAGAAAGCAAATAATCCAATTAAGAAATGGGCAGAGGACATGAATAGACACTTCTCCAAAGAAGAAATTCAGATGGCCAACAGGCACATGAAAAGATGCTCCACATCGCTAATCATCAGAGAAATGCAGATTAAAACCACAATGAGATATCACCTCACACCAGTGAGGATGGCCAACATCCAAAACACAAACAACAACAAATGTTGGCGAGGATGTGGAGAAAAGGGAACCCTCCTACACTGCTGGTGGGACTGCAAATTAGTTCAACCATTGTGGAAAGCAGTATGGAGGTTCCTCAAAAAACTCAAAATAGAAATACCATTTGACCCAGGAATTCCACTCCTAGGAATTTACCCTAAGAATGCAGCAGCCCAATTTGAAAAGGACAGATGCACCCCTATGTTTATTGCAGCACTATTTACAATAGCCAAGAAATGGAAGCAACCTAAGTGTCCATCAGTAGATGAATGGATAAGGAAGAGGTGGTACATATACACAATGGAATATTATTCAGCCATAAGAAGAAAACAAATCCTACCATTTGCAACAACATGGATGGAGCTAGAGGGTATTATGCTCAGTGAAATAAGCCAAGCCGAAAAAGACAAGTATCAAATGATTTCACTCATATGTGGAGTATAAGAACAAAGAAAAAACTGAAGGAACAAAACAGCAGCAGACTCACAGAACCCAAGAACGGACTAATAGTTACCAAAGGGAAAGGGACTGGGGAAAATGGGCGGGAAGGGAGGGATAAGAGGGAAAAAGGGGCATTACGATTAGCAGATGTAATGTTGGGGGGGCACGGGGAGGGCAGTACAACTCAGAGAAGACAAGTAGTGATTCTATAGCATCTCACTACGCTGATGGACAGTGACTGTAATGGGGTTGGTGGGGGGGACCTGATGAAGGGGTAGTTTAATAATCGTAATATTGCACATGTAATTGTAAATTAATGATAATAAAATAAATTATATTAAAAAAAAGGGAATACTAAATTTAAGGAATGGTAAAAAAAAAAAAAGAATGCTCAATACTGTCTCATAGCTCAATGAGTTCCATTTATTTATTTTGTCTTTATTTATTTGACATTTGTTATCTAGAAGTTCCATTTGGGTATTTTTTTGCAAGTTTTATTGAAGTATAGTTTACCCACAGTAAAACTATACTTCCAGTGTACAGTTCTATGCATTTTACAAGCATATATAGTCATGAACCCACTACCACAGTCAGGAGACAGAACAGTCCCACCAGCCAAAGCACCCTCCCTGTCCCTCTGCAGCCAACCCTTCTCCCAGTCCCACTCCTATGATGTCTATCTTCTGTCCCCATGATTCTGGCTTTTCCACTGTGTTAGACCTTTGGAATCATAAAGTAAGTAGCTTCTGGAGTCAGGCTTTTGTGAGTTGGCATGATGGATTTGAGATGCACCCACGTTTTTATTTGTGTGTGTTCTTCTTTCCTTCTGCTGCTGAGTGTGTCCCATGGTAAGAGCACACCACAGTTGGCCTGTCCCCTCACCAGCTGGGGACATGTGGGTCGCTCCCAGTTGCTTGGGTTTAAAAGAAATTATAAATAAATCCACTGTAAACATTCACATAAAAGTTCTGCTGTGAACGTAAGTTTTCATTGTTCTTGGACAAACACCCAGAAGTGGCATTTCTAAGTAATTGAACATTTAATTTTATGAGAAATGGCCAAGCTGTTTCCAACATGGCTTTATTATTTTCCACTGAGAATTACAGTTGCTACACGCTTTCACCAGAACTTGCCTGTGTCCATCGCTTTAACCACTCTGACAGGTGTGTAGTGCTGTCTCATCGTGGTTTTCACTAAAATCGAGTGTCGAACATCTTTTTTATGTGCTTGTTTCCCTTCAGTATACATTCTTTTGTGAAACATCTAAAGTCTTCTCCCCATTTTTAATAGGACTGTTTTGGTAGTTTTGAGACTTCCTTGTAGCATGCTGATCCGTAGCTTTACCAGACATGTGTTCTGCAAATATTTTCTCCCCGTGTTTTGCCTGTCTTTTCATGTACCTTAACAGTGTCTTTTGAAGAGAAGATACCAACTCTGATGAAAAGATTTTGAAGATACTCTCATGAAATCTAATTTATTAATGTTTTCTTTTATGGATATTTTTGGTGTTGCATGTAATAAAGCTTTGCATAACCCAAATCACAAATGTTTCCTCCTGTTTTCTTGAGTTTCCACAGTATTAGGCTGTACATTTTGGTCTACAATCTATTTTTAGTTAATCTTTATATATGGTGAAAGGTGTGGGCTGAAAGTGTATTTTGTGTACATGGAAATCCGATTTTCTAGCACTATATAGAAAAGGCTATGCTTTTTCATTGAACTGCCTTTAATCCTGTTTTGAAAATCATTTAACCACATACACGTGGGTCTACATCTGAATTTTCTACTTTGTGCTACTGATCTATGGTGAATGCATCGTCACAGTGTCTTGACTACTGTGGTTGTATGCTAAACCTTGAAATCAGGGAGCGTGCATCCTCCACTACTTTCCTTCATTTTCAAAATTCTTTTGGCTTTTTTTTACATGCTTTGCTCTTCCATATAAAATGTTGAATAACCACAGCATTTTGTACAAAAATTCCAAAAATGCTGGTATTTCTATTGGGATTACATTGAGTCTGTAGACCAGTTTGGAAAGAACTGACAATATCAAATGTTCTAATCGATAAATATGGTATGATCTCAATATTTATTTAGATATTATTCAAATTCTTTCAACTGCATTTTAGTTTTAGTACAGAATGTGCATGCAATTTTCGTTACACTGACACCTAAATTATACATGGTTTTGGTGTTATATAAATAAATGGTACTTTTAATCTCGACTTCTGTTTGCTCATGACTAGTATATACAAACACAAGGACCCCTCTCACTATGAGCAACAGAGAAACTGTGAGGCGCTTCTGGTAGGTTGTGGTCACTGTGAAGTCAAACTCCAGGGTAAGGTAAGGAATTTGGGGATCTAAACAAGGGGTCAACACACTTTTTTTTGTAAATTAGTCTAAACAGTTAAGTATTTTAGGTGTCTCAGGCTATGGTCATTGTTGCAACTACTCAACTACTACGTGGGGTGGAGGCATAGACAACGCATAAAGGAACAAGCATGGCCGTCTTCCAATAAAATTTTACTTACAGAAACAGGTGGTGGGCTGTATTTGGCCTGCGGACTGTAGTTTGCCCGCCGTCTCCTCACCTGAACCTATTTTTTCGCTGTTATGCTGGAATGGTGGGGCTGTGCATGCTGGTTCACGCTGGTACTGGTCGGTGGGCCGTGAGGGGGTCGGCCGGCCCTGGTGGGCGACCTCGGAGCGAATGGACACTAACAATCCCAGGAGGGAGCGACGATTTTGAATGCAGGTTGTCAACCACAATCACAGGTTCCTGTGGACTCGAGCCTCATCACTTCTCTGCCCCCACCACTGCCCATTCTTTGAAGATCGGGTAACACAAGCATCTCATGCTAGATGCCCGCACAGGTGAATAAACACCTTACGCATACCTGTCCAGGAGAAAATAATCGGAAAGGGGTGTGTGTGTATGTGTGCGTGTGCACACACGTAGGAAGCAACTAGGTACTTGGATAAATCCAGGACTGACCTTCTCGGCCCACACTAGAGGCCTTCGGGTTCCTCAGATGGGACCAAGCAGCCAGCTGTGCAGAACAGTCATGGGCATAGCCTTGTGGGGTGAGCAGGTTCTGAATAGGTGGGGAGGATAGGTGCTGCCTTTTTATAAGGAGCCATTATCATTCAATTGCATGTTAACTGGTTGAGCACCTACTGTGTGCCAGACCCTGTGGCAGACTAAAGCATGACTGAGAAATAGGTTTTGCCCAGCCAGGTCTTAAGGCCCCTCCACAGAATAATTGTAATGTATGCTTGAGCCACACTTTTAACTTCTGAAAGTACTTTCTATCCATTATTCAGTTTCTCAGTAAGGACAGTACTGCAGACTGCTGGCCCCAGCTATGCCCTGGCCCACCTGTGGGTCACAGCAGCTGCAGAGGACAGCTTCTGCGATGGGCTCGCTCCTCAAGCCCTTGGGTGCCTCTGCTGTGTGCACAGGGCTTTCTTGTGGTCCCCGCGGGTCTGCTCAGCTGCCTCTGTGCAGCTTCACATGTCTGGGATTTAGTCCCCAACAGGGGTGACCCCTGAACCATGAGTAACAGGAACCTATGGATAAATGGCCCACCTTCTTCCTTCCCTGGTGGGACAAGTGGGGCCCATTCCATGTGTGTAACCCGAAGACAGTAGGATACAGCCTAGTGCCCTGATGTGCCCCATTTGCACACCCCATGCCTCTCCTTCCTTAATCTTCCACCTGAGCTCTGTTATCACCTCCCAAAAGGACCACCTGCATCCCAGTCCTTGTTACAGGGTCCAAGGTAAGACAGGTGACACTAATCCTGTCACAGTTGAAACATTAAGTCCAGAGAAGTGAAGTGCTTCACACCAGGGGCTGTCTGGCCACTCTGGAGATATTTCTGGCTGTCACCACCAGGGAGGGGGTGCTCCTGGCATCCAGTGGGTGGGGGCATGCTGGTGAACACCAGGCTGCACACAGGATGCCCCAGAGAGCCACCCAGCTCAGGTCAGCCATGTCGAGGGTAGAAACCTGATGCCACAGAGCTGGTTCAGTTGTTCTGGGACTGAACCTAAGTATGTCTTAATTAGCCTTAGGATGTTTTGGATTCAACACAGTTCAACTTGAAAAGAGAAGTAAAACCTATTTTGTGGCAAACCCACTACATGCTGCAGCTTCTGAGGCCGGACAGTACCTGCAGGAGATCGGGCTGAGAGGGAGGAGGCCTTGCTCCAGTGGACTGGCAGAACCCCACGCTGCCCAGGTAAGGTGCTCTACCAGTGGGCACGTTTCTCCCTCCTCCTTCTGGGCTGACCCCGAGGCCAGGACGGGGTGCGCAGTGCCTGACTGGCACATGGGGCCGCCCCGCAGGCTGTGGAATCATGCCCGACAGCCACCCGCCTCCAGCTGAGTGCTGCCTTGGGCCCTCGCCTCCCGTGCATCCTTCAGGTTCCAGCAGGGCACAGCCTAGGTCCCTCCGCTGGCCCCTGCACCTCCTGCTCACCCACACTGCCACCCCCCCTGGCCTAACCGGTCCAGCCACAGTATTACAGGAAGGCTGCCAGGGCAGGCCCAACACTCCTCCATCCTCCAGATCACAGGGCCTGGCCCCAGGAGACACTCCAGTGTCAGCACATGACCTTGGCAGGGCCATCCAGGCACTGGGTGGTAGGCGATGCTGCTGTAACCCTGTGACAGGAGACACTGGGACCTCATGTGCTACATGTCACATGTGTACACATGCACACACCAGTCTCACGGACACTCACATGCACAGCACACAAACGCACGTGCCATACGTGCACATTCGTGTCTCAGTCCAAGGATGGTATATTTAACTGATATCCAAAATACCTTTATATATAAGCAATTAAATTTCCTTAAGATTGCTATCAAGGCTTTCATCCTTACCAAGACAGGAGCATCTAGGAGGGCATCCAGTCCAGATAAAAGCACCCGCCAGGCTGAATACACCTGCAGGGCTAAGAGCGCCCCCGTGGAATGGGGTCCCGACCGAATCCAGTTCTGCCCTAAGGAGCCTGCATCCTGATGTCGGGGGTAAACCAGCTCCAGGACACACTCGGCTCGCACAGAGGGCAAAACCTCGCGATTCCCACCGGGGGCCTGGCTGGACTAGGTCTGCTCTGGCAGAAGGCAAGATGCCAGGCCCTGGAGTCCACAAGAACTGGAGGTCCACAGCTCTTCGACTACAATATGTTTAAGCTTTATTTTTCTTTCCACGAGGCGATCCCCCTTCCAGGGAGGGGCGCACGGGTGCGCGGTTCACAGCTGCCTCTGCTTGTGCCGGGGGTTGGTGGCGCAGTAGATGAACCACCGGCCACGCCTCTTCACGCGGTAGCAGTCCCTGCAGCGCTTCCTAAGGACGCCCTTCGTTTTGAACCCCAGGGCGGGCTGCGGGCAGGGCTGGGGTCCGGGCGGCGGGCAGAGCGGCCGGGGCGCACCGACGGGCAGCAGCGGGCGCAGGGCGCGGGCCAGCGTCCTCAGGAGGGCGGCCATGCCGGGAAGGGGAGCCTGCGGGCGGGCGGCAGCGCGGGCGTCGGGGCTCACCGCACGCCCCGGGCCCCGCTTCCCGAGAACCCTGAGCCCTGGGGCGCGGCGCGGGGTCAGCACCGGGCGGCCGCTCCCGCCCTCCAAGCCCACCAGCCCTCGGCCCGCCCCGCCCGGAGAAACTGAGGCCCGAGGGCCCCGGGCACCTCCTCCCGCGGGTAGCTCCGGGCGGGCAGCCCCGAACTCGGTCGCCTACCCAGCGCCCACGGGACCCCTGACCTGGAGGACAGCGACTTGGCCGGGCCGGCAGCGTTTCACCTTCGCCTGCGTCCTCGCGCGCGCCTGCGCAGTGGGGCGGGGACGCCACCACCCGGCGTGTCCGCCCGAAAGGAAGATGGCGGCGGGACCACGTGGCGGAGCTGCCGCGGCGTCGGGGGAGGCAAAAATGGGAAACGGAAGAGGTATCTCGAGAGAAAAACAGGTCACGACCAAGCCGGCATGTTTAAGAACTGACGAATACAGATACCAGAACAAATCCGCATGCTTGTGTTAAGTGGACATCCTGGGAGGAAGGAGGTGCGGTTCAGTGGAAAGGGAGCCTCTGCCTACCGCCCAGATTCCCCAGTGAACTTGTTACGCCTGCCTTTGGCAAACTCACCTACTCCCAGTGCACATGAAGGCGAGCTGCATGGGGGTGGGCGGTGGGAGCTCGGGTCTGCCTCTGGGCACTCGCCTGCGGGCATCTTTCCTGGTCGAGTGGTTTTCGGCGCATTTCGCCTCTCATCACCTTGCGGGATTCTCCACTAGCCCGGAGTCCAGCATGTGCGTCCCCACCACCCCAGCTCTGAGTTCAGACTCTGCCCACCGCCCTCGCCCATCCGGGACCCTCCCGACGGCTCTCCGACAGGCAGGCAGAGGGGCAGAGGCTCAGGGGAGGGACGCGCCGGGATGCGTGCGGGCGGCCTGCCTAGCGTGCTCCAGGGCAGTGCTCTCGGGGCTGGGGTGCGTCACGGGACTCTGCCGCGCAAATCCCAAACCATACTGTTCCCTTGGCCGCACAAATGCGCACCGCGAATGTACTTCCCAGATTCCTAAGCAAGGACCCTTCGCTAATACAAACATTCGATGTATAAACTACGATTATCAGTTACCATCGAATGTGACCAATACACCTTCACTTTCCATCCTCCCCTAACCTGCCGCTGGTACGGATCACCCAGCAGCCGCTAAGCGCTCAGGGCACCTCGCAGTTTCCCGCCTTATCGAGGCTGAGTCTCCATCACCTGCGGCGCTTACTGAGCCGTCCCTGCCCTACCGCACCGCGCCTGCGCGCCGACCTGGGCGCAGTAAGTCCCGGGTAGGCGTACCCTGCAGAAGCAGTGCGCATGCGCTGGCGCGCCGGGTCAAGGGTCAGCCCACAAAATGGCTGCGGCGGTGACCTGTCGGCTTCTTGGCCGGGGCGGCGCAGTGGTGCTGAGCCTGCCCCGGGGAGCCCGGTGTTTCGGGGTACAGGCCTCGCTGACCGGGGAGAAGGTCACGCACACCGGCCAGGTAACCACCGTGGCGCGGTGGGCGCTGTCGACCTCGGTGCCCGCGGTCTAGTCCCCTGGTAGGTCTGGAGTCCCCGGTCCACCGCGTCCCCAGGCCCTCGGTCTGCCCAGTCCCCTCAGGCTCCCGGCACCGCGGCCCCCCGTCCCCCTGGCCCTCGGTCTGCCCAGTCCCCTCAGGCTCCCGGCCCCGCGGCCCCCCGTCCCCAGGCCCTCGTCTGCCCAGTCCCCTCAGGTTCCCCGGCCCCGTTTCCGCAGCACCTCAGGCCCGCAGATGCCCCTTGGCTCCCTGCCCACTGAGCTGCCTTGGCCTAGCACCGGCTGGGCGCGCTGGTCTTGGAGCCTGAGGGCGGTCCCGCCCTCGTTCGGGGGACAGCCAGGCGTCCTGTCTGACCCTCAATCTGCCATGGGTGGAACCGTCCCACTGCCGCGCAGTGTTAGTCGTGCCCGTGGTCTCATCAGAGCTTCTGAAGAGGGAGGGAGGTTCCCTCTGGAGTCAGACTGCCACGTTCATTGTGTAATAGCAGATAATACGTTTTAATAGCTGGAGGGTCTGCTGCAGTCTGAAGCACAAAACAGTGTTAAGCTATAACCAAGTGAGAAAATGAGAGTAATGTACCACGTTATTAAAGTGCCACCTGGTAGACTGTCCTACGTGGGGGCCTTCCTCTGCCTGAGTTTGTCCTCTACTTTCACCCCATCTTGCTGCCTTCCAGTTTGGATAACTACCATTGTCACCTTAGGTGACTTGCCGAAAAATGCCCTGGTTGCACAGTTCTACCTTGTCCCTCACGTTTGATCATAAGTGGCAGAAATTAAGAAAAACAATGTTTATGATTGACCTTAGGAATTAGACCATAAAAATCACATACGGTCTTTTTTTCTTTTCAGGTTTATGATGATAAAGACTACAGGAAAATTCGATTTATCGGTCGTCAGAAAGAGGTAAGTAAAGGATCTAGTGAAAGGGAGGTGAGCAAACTTTCATATAACTGAAAAGAACTGAAAAGTGATATTCGTCCTCAAATTGTGAGCATCCTAGGAGTTCTGGAATTCTGCAGTTTTTCCAAATGTTGAAAGTGTCTGTACTGGTTTTGTTTTCTTCCCCTGAAGTATATAATGTGGCACCATGTACGTGTAGCTCTGGTTTACCTACAAATGCAGGAGCTCTTTTCTTTAATTTCTGTGCCTTATATTCCTGAGACCCTCGGGTTAAAGTAAGTGATACCAACTTCTAAAATCCTTTTTCAGTCACCTTTTGAGGGATGCTTTTCATAGTTCTCACAAAACAGATCAGGCTGTGTTCTTACAGGGCCTTACATGCCAAGCTGAAGGTGGCCCATGAGCTGATCCTCTCTGAGCAGGTCTGAAAAGCCAGTTTAGTGTGAACCCCATGAGTGTGGCTGCTTGAGAAAACATTGGGTTCCTGCCTAGGTGAGCCTGCTTCCTTGCTGACCCACCCCCGTACCACCAGTTTCAGAGTCCTGAGCATTGGCTCAAGCATTTCCCCCACGTACTCTGTGTTGCTCTGTCCTCTGCAGCCACCTCAAGCCCCTCCTTCCCCTTAGACAGCCTGTTGACTCCTCTTGTTATATCTGAGCTGTCCCTAAACCGAGTTCCTCTCCTCCACCCCGACCTTGGTTAACACTGTGTCCCCGAGGTGGATGGCTGACTTCTGTTCTGCTTTGTGGGTGCTGTGGAGCAGGGTGGTAGAGGTGGAGCTCAGCGCCCTGGACGGGGAATTTTGGAGCAGATGGGTCCCGAAGCCCTAGGATCAACCCTGTGGCTGGCCTCCAGGTCCCTATCTTAGCTCTTCTGAGGTTTAGCAAGTGCCGGAGTCTGTCACAAACTCCTCTCTCCTGGAGATGCAGGTGGCTTCTGGCTTCTGATTGCCATGGCAGGGGACAATGGCAGAGCAGCTTAGAGACAAAACCAGGTAAACAAAATCAGGGTTAGTGAACAAAACCAGGTAAACAAAATCAGGGTTAGTGAAGCCAAGAAAGCGTGAAAAGAGGAGGCAGTGCAGACCCTGCTTGCCTCACAGCCGGGCAGCTCCCCAGGCCCTGAGCCGGCCACGGTCCTGAGCCCCATCCTGCCTCTGGGTCGTCAAGAGCAGGAGCCGCCAGGGCCACATCTCACGTGGTAAAGGTGGGCAGCATGTCTAAATGACGAGTTGGCATTCTACCAGGCTTTCATTCTACAGCAAAAGTTTGACACTGAGTAAGGTTTATTTGGTTTCCCAGATACATTACTGCTGTTGAAGACCTCTGGGCATCCTGGAAACTGGTACAGAAGGAAAATTCCCTTCCCCCTTCCCCCTCAGTATTTCCCTTATTATTAACATCTCACATTAGTGTGCTGTGTTCTTTACAGTTGATCAGTTAGACACTTGAGCATTGATACGTTAGGTCAGGGCCACAGTGTACGTGAGCGTCAACTCTGGTGTTGGTGTTCCTTGGGCTTTGACATGTATGTAACGTCATAGCATTGTGTCCTGTGTCTTCTGGGATGGCATCACGTGGAATAGTTCCACTACCGAAAAATCCCCTGAGCTGCCCCTCTTCCTCCCTTGCTCCCCCAACCCTGACAGCCGCTGGCTTGCTGTCTCTGTGGTTCCATGTGGCTGTATTTTAAAAAATAAACTGGACCTGAAGAACAGGACTAGCAACAGCTGGACAGTTGAGCCTTCCCAGCAGAAAGTGGGAAGTACCTGCTGGGGGCTCTTGGCCAGGTTTGAGTGGAGGGCCTCGTGGTTGGCAGGTATTTTTCGGCTGGATCGGGAGCCGGGAAGATACAGGGAGGACTTCCTCCCAGGTTGACTGCCCTTGCGCCAGTGCTCCGGCATATTATCACCTGGATCGTGAGCTTTAAATGTGCACATATGCATGCATACCTGTGTACCCACACATCCATGCATGCACCCACGTGCCCACCACCTACGTAACCCTGGGTCCATGCACCCATGTGCCTAGGTACCCATGTGCCCACGTGTCCAGTTACCCTTGCGCCCACATGCCCACTCACCTGCCTACCCATGTGCCCACGTACCCACACACATGCCCACGGAGGTGAGAAAGCTCCAGTGGGGTGCAGTGGTGCCCCAGGACTAGGAGAGGTGGGTCTCCAGAGCAGGGAGCTCTAAAGTGGATCCCGCCTGTGCCCTGGTTCCGAGGCTCCAGGCAGGAGGTGGGTAGCAGGGCAGCAAGCCCACAGCACCCAGTTGGCCTGGGCAAGCCACCCCCTGCTTAAAAATAAATTTGCATGAAAATGTTTTTCCCTGATTCAAAAATGACATGCTTGTGTGTATGTGTATATTTAGCTAAAGTTATTGGCATTAGTGTCAAAAATAACTTGATATTCAAAAAAAAAAAGCTGGGGCTTTCAGTTTATTTCAGGGCCAGCGTTTTATAGAACATATTCAGCTGGGTTATTGCCTTTCTGCTCTGGTTTTAGCAGTAGTTCATAAAACCATGTACCTTGCACTCTAGTGGGGGTGCTGTCAGTTTGGTGTAAGGAAGTGGGCTTTCCACAGGAGTTGTCACTCCTCGAGTCAGGAGTTTAAAAAAAGTTAACAGTTTACTAACAAATGAAGTTACACCTAAATATCTTTATGCTCAAGTCAACTGACCATCGAGAGGTAAATGGAAAAGTAGTTTCACATTTTCCACGTAAGGGACAAGCATACAGCAGCAGGATGAATAAGGGTGTGTGACACCATGTGCTTAAGATTCCCCACACTTATGCCAGTGCAGAGCACATGTGACACAGTGATGTTTTCTCCGCACTCACTGCCTGGTGACATCCTGGGCTGCTCTGCTGCTGCTCCTGGACCCTCCTAGGCGAGGTGGCAGGATGGAGCCTAGGTCTAACCTGGCGTCAGAAGCCAGTCATGGCTTCCTGTTGGGACAGGGGCGTGCCGAGGCCTGGGCTCTTGGATTCCTGTGGCTGAACCAGTTCTGGGAAGAGATGTTAGTCATGGGAGGTTGGGGTTGCCCTGGGCCACTGTGAGTGACGGGGGCAGACCTCTCACGTGCGAGCCTGTGATCACTGACTGTCGCAGTGGGGCTTGGGGGCCAGCTAGTGCGGCCTTGGCGACATGCTTGCCACTTAGTGGGTGCCGCGTCATTTACACCGTGACGCTCTTAATGTGGTGTGTGGCTTCATCTGCAGCAGAAGAGACTCACTCCTCAGGTGCCAAAAGGCGCTGGGGCACGGGCAGTGAGGCAGGCAGCAGAGGCCTTGTGCAGAAGGCGCCCACGGGACAGCATGGTGGCCCTGCACAGTGGGCGTGTTTGTTTCCACATAGCCCCCTTCCCAGTGACTTCTGTGTTTCTGGAAATATTAGTTTAAGCAAAAGCTTTAAGAAGTCATAATCTGTAAGCGATGGAGCTTTTCAAGAATCATTAGATCTTTCCAAAGCAGTGGCCACATTCTGTGGGTTCAGGGCATGGGTTCTGCTGAGGGGTTTGTCCAGATGGCGATGAGGCCATCGGCGGAGGGCGAGGCTGAGGAGCGCGTGCTGTGCGTGGGCTCAGCTGGCTTCAGAGGAAACCAGCTGAGGAAACGGCGCTTCCCTAGCGTACTCCCAAGCCGCGCTGAGGCACCGGCTCACTGACTGCTGCCCGCCCCACCACCTGCGAGGGTCGAGCTGTGCTTACCTGTTTCCCGCTTCACCGTGTGGGAGGCCCGTGCGTCAGCGGGTTCTGGGCGTGGGGCCCGCAGCTGGCCCAGCACGTGGCCCCGTTTGTCAGCAAACAGAGGCCGTTCGCTGCGCTGAAATCATGGAGTGGCCGGGCATGTTGGCTGACCTGACGTCTGCCTGGCGCTCCGCCTTGTCCAGGAGCAAGCCTCTGGTCTGCCAGCCTGTGGCGGCTAGGGATGCCTGCAGGGGAGAGGGGGCGCCCACCTCGGACGGCCTGCCCTCTCGGATTGTGTTCCAATTGAACAATCCTTTGGCCTCTGGAAATGGGGCCTGAGGGTGAGGTTGCGCCCCTGTGTCCACCCTGGTGGGCTGACCTGTGGGAGAGGTGCTGGGCTCATGAGGCGTCATCAGGTGGGGTGGCCCCTGGGAGCCTGTGTGGGACTCGGACCCTGCTGCTGACGGCCGGGAGCGGCTCAGAGGATGAGGTGACAGCTGCAGCGGACGGGAGAGGCCCTCGGAGCAGGGAGGCGCTGCGGGTTTTCTTCACAGGACCGCGTGGTGCCTGGCGGGTGGGAACCGCAGCCCCTGGCCCTGGCGGGCTGCCGTGATTGAGCGGACAGGTGATGGGCTTTGAGGCACATTTGGGCCTTGTGTTCCAGGCGCGGGCCTGCCCGGCACAGACACTGACTCTGCCTGTATGGTTTGCCCACTGGACGCGCTGTGTCTCCTTGTGTCTCTGAGTAGCCGGCTTGTCGGGTCAGCCTTGATGAGCGGGGCGCCTCCTGTCCAGGGCTCCACATTTGCTGCTGTAGGGCTTCCTAAGGTAAAATCTGGCTGAGCCAGTACACTGGAGGTGCTGTTTTAAATAAACTGTGAAGTGGAGGGAACAGGACAGTGATGCCCGTGTGCACAGTCACCCAGCTTCAGCAGTTACCCACCAGGACGCCCACCAAGACGGCTATGCTCACTTGCGCCCCACCCCACCATCCTGTTCCCCGCTGGCTCTGGGAGCTCGCGAAGCAGAACTCTGGCATGGGGTAATCGAGTCTGGAACGCGCCTGAGCAGGGCCCCAGGAGGTCATGTGACCCAGCGTCCACACACCTGGGAGTTAACATGGCTCCTTTAAGTTTCCTCTGTATAGGTGGTGGCAAACATTCTTAATCATGTCATATTTCAGAAATTGTACAGTTGGGCTCAGAATCCTAGTAAGTCCATGCATGGCAGTTGTTTTGATCTTTTTCTTGTAATCTTGAGGTCACTCACCCCCACTTCCCACCCCCAACACACACACATACACATGCACCCACACTAGTTCCTTTTCCTTCTTGGAACACACTTGTCAGGGGCCCTGGGTTCTGTTTGCTATGGGGTTGCCCACACCTGGACTCCCCAACTGCAGCCCAGTCGTGCTGTGTGCCTCTGGTCCCCAAGTGCGTACCGGGTCAGGGTCGGGTCCCGGGGTGCGTGGCGGGGTCAGGTCTAGTGCGGCTTGATGTGGGTCTTTGCTGAGCCTGCTGCGTGGATGGGGCTGGGTGCCTCTGTGTCAGCCGTGGTCGTGCTGTGACGGGTGAGCGCCTCCCAGTCAGCGAGTTCACATGACCGGAGGGATGGTGCGCTCTTAGTCTGACCAGCTGGAGCACCTGCATGAAGAGGACCTTTGGTCCCCAGAGGGAAGTTGGAGAAATGCTTCGGTCTTCCTCTCTATGGACTACTTTGAAAAATGAGCTGATTCACTGAAGTAAGGCATTTAATGCATTTAAAGTCTTTTTGAAGTCATGATTTAAGCGTATTTGTTAGGTTTCAGTCCTTTGCAGTTCTAATCCCACTGCCCCTCCGATTTACCATGTCCCATTGCTCCCATGGGGGGCGTGTGCTCATGTCGGCTGCCCTTTGGGCTCCCTGTGGTTGTGACAGTCTCTAGACTCGTTTCACACAGCACATCCTGGGTTGGTCTTTAACATTTCCTGCCCTGCACCTGAGCGAGCTGCCTGTCTGAGTCCCCATCTCTTCAGTGCGCAAGGGCAGTGAGACAGTGGGGGCTTTGGGCACTCACTGCCACTGTGAGTCCTTGCTTCTGACCTTTCCCAGCTGGTAGAGCTGGGGAAGTGTGCATATGTATATGTGCGTGTGTGCATGTGTGCAGAGGGAGGGAGGGAGGGATGGAGTGGGGGAGGAGAGCACCCAAGGAAGCATGTGAGCTGCATGTGGACCCCGTGAACCCAGGTGAGGCCCAGGAGAATTCTTTGTACCAGTCTAGTTCTTGCAACATTTCTGTAAGTTTAAACTTCTAACCAAAGGGAAGGTTAAATGTGTGCCTGTGTGTATTTCGTGAATTAAGGTTTGATGAAATGTTCTTGTGTTTTACCTGTCTATGTGAGTTTTTCCTTCTTGTTCCAGGTGAATGATAACTTCGCCATTGATTTGATAGCAGAGCAACCCGTGAGTGAAGTTGGCAGTCGGGTGATAGCGTGTGATGGTGGCGGGGGTGCTCTTGGCCACCCCAAAGTGTACATAAACTTGGTAACGTGCCCATCCTTTCGTCTGGTCCATACCTACAGCACACACAATGGGGCTGAACAGAGTGGCGTGTTCTGGGGTTGTATGACGCATAGCCGTGCACACTCACCGTCACACACAGGTGTCTGTCCCTGGAAGCACCGTTTGGTACCTGTGTCCACTGACAGGTGCACACACAGAGCTGTGGGGAGGAAGATATGGACCTTAGAGGAAGAAGGCTCGGGTGGAGCCCAGGCATGCACGGCGGTTAGGAAAACGTGCCCATGGACTTGAGGAAAGGCAAGGGGTCAGCGGGTCCCACCCTCACCCCTTCTGCTTGTGGCTTGGACCCCAGTCTCACTGGGGTTGGGCCTCAGCCCAGCAGCTCCCTTCCCTAGTCCGCAGAGTCTGTGCTCCTGGGCCGAGCCGAGGACTGGCAGTGGCGGCCGGCCTTTGAGATGACCACGTGCGCCAGGGCAGGGGCCTGCGGTGGGGCCAGTGTGAGCCCGGTCAGGCCCGGCCCATGGTGCCCCCCAGCTCCTGGTCCATGGCCACTGCAGACGCTCAGGGCGCTGCTCACTGCCACGTGTGCTTCCGTGTTCCATGTCTAAATGTGCTCAGATTTGAAGGAAGGAATGGGAACATGAGCTCTTTCTTTTTGAATTTTTTCAGGACAAAGAAACAAAGACGGGGACGTGCGGCTACTGTGGACTGCAGTTCAGGCAGCATCCTCACTAGCGTGCCTGTGCCCGTGGCCCCAGCCCCTGAGGGGCAGAGTGCCCGGCGTTAACATGAAATAGGCTAGGATCTCGTGCCAAATAAAGGCTGTTGTTATTCAAGATGGCTGTCCACATGTTTGTTTCTTTCACAGACGGCTTTGTAACGAAGGTCCACTTAGAAGTGTGGGCCATGGGGGTCAGTCCCCAGGGTGTGCCTGCTGCCTTGGGACCATGTCCTGTAATTCACGCAGCCACCCTGGGTGCAACGTGAGGGGAGACCGGAGAGAATGGCTTTTCTTTCTTTTGCAGAAAAGTGGAGGTTCAGAGAGCCCAGGGCTCCCACGGGGTCTGGTGGGTGTGGGCCTTGGCCCCAGCCAGAAATTGCTGCGTCTACGCCCATCCCCACCAGGTCGTTCTTTCCTTCTGTCCTGATCTTCAGGTAGCTGAGAGCTGTCGGGTCCGGGGCATAACTGGTGGATGGTCCTCCCGTCTGAGGGGAAGACACTGGGTCTGGGGAGGTCAGAGAGCCATTCCTGGGGCCACCCATCGGGGGGGAATGCTTCCCCCTGCGGTTGCTCTCCGGTCCTGGGGGTTGGATGGCAGTGTGGTAGGCCATGCAGTCGGTGTGAACAGGCTCACGCTGAGTGGGAGCTGCCCAAGTGAGTGGGGGCTCTTGGTCAGGCCCTTCCTGGAGAGGCTGCACACCCAGCAGTCAGGCGAAGCCTTGGGAAGGGGAAGGAGGCCAGGTGTCCTGGGGTCTCCAAGCAGGGCGGGTGGAAGCCGAGGGGCCTGAAGGTCTCAGTGTGGAGTGAGAGCAGGTAAACGCCCCGAGGAGAGAGCTGGAGAGAAGTGGGTTTGCACAGGGAGAGACGGGACCAGGGAGGCGGTATGGGGCTGTAGAGCAGACAAACGTGGGCAGCCCCGGCACTAGTGAGCGCCCAGAACCAGGGCTGGGCAGCAGGCAGGTGGGAGCTGCAGGTCGGGGACCTCTGCCTCACCTGCCAAGGTGGTAAACCCACGTGGTGTTGGGGCCCACCAAGTGCTTCTCCTTCGTGCGCTGGGACACCGTGCTTTCCGTTAAATACTGGGTATGGTGAGTGACACTGTCTTTTCCAGACTGAAGCCATTCCTTTCAGGAGAGGCTTCACCAGCTCTCGGTGCAGGACACACCCATATCTGTAGGCTCTGAAGGTCTGGGGTGGTTTGGGGCCTCCACGTCTCACTTCAAATGCCACCCAGCTGCCTGCTCTGGGGTCTTAGTGCCTGGGCTGTGCTCAGCTGGGGCTGGTTTGCTGTTCTTCAGAAGAGAGGGCACGAGGCTGGAATTGCTGTCCCTCGGTGGTGGACTTGGGGGACGTCCTCTGGGCCTGCATCCCTTGTGGGGAGGTAGATGCCTGCAGGTAGACTTCCCTGTTGTTGGAGGACGTGGGTGTTTCTTGAGGCAATTTTGGTAGGTTGGGTTCTTTTCTACAAATCTGACCATTTTACCTTGGTTTTCAGACAGACTTGAATGAAGCTGTTGGAGTGTTTGCTCGGGACCTCGCCACTGTTGTGGGCAGTGATTTCCCCTCCCAAGGGCTTCCTGTGTCTTTTGGGCTCTTGTTTTTCTGCACATCTCACGGGAGGCTGACAGACTGTGTTTGTGTTTCCAGCTGTCTTCAGTTACTGGCTGCTTGTGTTTTGGTCTGTCTGAGTGGCCACTGCCCGTGACCCCTTTCCATGTGCTTGCCTTCTATTTTGATGCCCTTTTTCCAAAGTCCAGAGGCACATACTTCCTTAGGTTGACTCTCGGCTTTTCATCAGCGTTTAATGCGGTAAGGCTCACACTCATCTCAGCTTTAGCCACAACCCCTAATTTTGATAGGTTGTGTGTCTTCAGTCTTCAGTTTTAAACATACTGGAAAAGTGTAGTTGTGATGGCTAAGCATAGGGGATATTTTGAAAGCTCAGTTGCATCGTGGTCTGAGGATGCTGTCTGTATGAGTTCAGTCACTGGAACTGCAGAGGCGTGCCGTGTGGCCACCGCATGGAGTTTGTGTGGCGTCCTGCATGTGCTGCAGGGACACAGCCTTTCAGGGTGTGTGTGCATGTGGCTGGCAGGTGGTGGTTCCCGACGTGGGTTTGTGTCTCTCCTCTAAGCTCCCCCATTTCCTGTGTAAAGAACTGCATCGGAGGCTCCACTGTTCTTCCTGCGGCCAAGGACGGCTTTGTCTGGCACTGAGTTGACCCTCTTGTATTATGAAGTGACTACTTTAATCCCTAATAAAAACATTTCACTTGCAGGCACGTTCTGTCTCATCGGAGGCACCAGCTCGCTCTCATTTGCCATGTGCAGCGTGCGTCTCGTGGGAACACGGTGCGTGTGCGTCTTGCTCCCAGCAGAGAGCTCTGTCTGACTGAGGTTTTATTCCGTCTCTCTTTAACACAATGGCCGCCATGCATGGGCTTGGGCCTGTTGTGCCCGGTCCTACCAGCCCAGCTGTGCCAGGCTTCCGTTTCTTCTTTTCTTGAAAGAATCAATTTTTTGTTCTCTCTTTTCTCTCCCATACAAGTTAGTTTTTCTTCAAACCAGAAAAGTCAGATGAAAATAGGGAAGTATTTGCAGCTCAAATGATAAAAAGAACCTTAAATACCAGAATACAGGACAGTATAAAAAGGCACCCAACTTTGAGGGAACCCAGGAAAAGCCATCACAGGTACTTACAAAGGGCCAGCGAGCGTGTGTGCGCAGACAGCTCAGACCCGTGGTACACGAGCAGATCAGGGGCGGGCAGCGTGGGCCAGGGGGCGCACACACCTGAGGGGCAGGGACTGATCTCTGGGAATCAGTCCCCAAGAGCGACTGCCTGACGCGGGAAAGGCGCACTCAGGGACGTTGGTATTTGGCAAATTGTACAAAGTGCGGGCCTGACTAGGTTCTTTTTATTCTGTATAATTCAGTGAGGTGTTTGAAGCCATTAGAATGAATGATGTGGGTTCGGTATTTACTGACGTGGAGTATGTATATTTTGCTTTGAAGAGAGTGAATAGCAGGAGGAGCTGTAGGGTCCATGTATTTTGACGATGTGACCCATTTGAAGGAGCGTTGCCAGAACACAGGCCATTCTGGGAAAGAGCTGGGTGATTTCCACTATTCTTTGTGTACCTGTTACGATTTTTATAATGTGTCATGAATGACAAATGCCCTGTTTCCGTGCAGGTTCTCACAGGGAAGTAGTGTCTCATGGACATGGGGGACTGGGAGTTTCTGAGAAAACTTCTATCCCTTCGGCCTATGGTTTCAGCTTCCTGTTAGTTCCTAAACCCAGAGCTGCTGTGATCACCCCAAATACACACTCCAGCCTCTGTCCTGAGGTCTGGAACCAGCCTGTCCGGACACCCTGTCTAGTCCGGGAACAGGCCACAGCCTGCTCACATCAGGGACTGCGGTTGGGTTTCCCCAGTGCATGCGCCCTAGGCTTCACACTGAGCATGTCCAGTCCCCAAGGCTGTTAGGAAATCAGAAGGCATCTTCTGGGGGAACAGGCTCCAGGCCCTGCCCCCCATGTGTGCTTGGATAGCAGGAGTCGTGCTCTGTGGCCTGAAGGGGTCCCTGCTTGACCTCAGGGATCTGTCCCCAAGTCAGGCAGCTGCTGCAGCTGGGCCCTCTACCCTGGGGCATGTGGCCAGGCAGGGAAGATCTCCCGGCCCTTCCCCACCCAGTCCCAGGTGCGCTCGGCATGTGACTGGAGCGGGCCAGGGGTCAGGCCTGGCCTCGCAGAGGGCGCACATCACTGAAGGCCCGGACTGTGCTGCCCACTCTCCTTAGGCCCTGCAGCCGGCTCCAGCACCCACGGGGGGCCTTCCATGGTCCACACAGAGGCCCACAACCCGATGCTCACGGGGATCACTGGCCATCTGGGGGCCCCACTGGGGAGCCGTGCGGGTAGAGCCCCTGTGTTTTCACTTTGTCCGAGTCTGGCTGGTTGTGTGGCAGAACGTGCTGGGAACACACCTCCATCCCTGCCGGAGCTTGGTGATGTAGCAGGCCCCTCGTGTGGTTGTGCTGTCTCCGAGGGCCCTCCTGACAAACCGCCTCTTGATGAACTGGGTGCTTAAAACACAGGAATCTGTTCTCTCCCAGAGCCCAGAAGTCTGATGGCAAGGTGTCTGGGCCTCACAGGGCCTCACCCCACTGGAGGCACGGAGGCAGGATCCTGCCAGGCGCCTCCGGCATTGGGAGCTGGCAGCCCAGCGTCTGTCTCCATGGGCAGGTGTCCGCATCCTTGCTGTCAGTCCTGTAAGGACACCCTAACCCAGTACAACCTGGTCATAACTAATGGCAGCTGCCAAGGCCCGCTTTCCAGTAGGTTCCCCGCTGGGCAGATGGGTTTTGGGGGGCATGTCACCCTAGAATGGGGGACTGAGCACTCTTGCTTGTTACACTCATTCACCTTCCCCTGGACTTTCCCCAACTAGTGTTCTGAAATGTGTGGGGCAAGGCCAGGGTGGGTGGTTCTGCCGGGGAGGGCCTTGTGTCTGGGGGGGCCTCCATCGTGTGCAGGAAGGTGGGCTCCGGGGGCCTGGGCCGGGCTCCTCCCCAGACCAGTTGGGGTGCGGCTGAGGCTCAGATGGTTATCTCACCCACAGCCATGGTGCGGGGCTAGTGTTCCTTCGGCAAGGAGCCAAGAAGCCAGGGTTTTCTCCTTGTGAAAAAATGATTGAATAAGCATGCAAAGTTGAGTAGTTTGTGTGAGAAAGTAATAAAAGTTGCATTGCTGTCTACCAGTTAATCTTGAGACCTTAAAATGGAGACAACTATTTCTGAAGCTGAGTGGGAGCAAATGGAAACCTACTGAAACCTGAGGTTCGCATACGGAGAAGCTGGCGCCCTAGCCTCAGGCGACGGGCTCGCTTGGTGGTAGTTCCCACCTGCCTGCTTGGGAGTCATTTTTGATGAGAAACACAAGTTACTGCGTGGTTCACAGGCAGTCATGTGATGACACGGCTCTGAGGGGACAGGCGTGTCGCTAGGGACCTAACCTGCCATCGGCGCAGTGGGCTTGACTGTCCCTCCGTCTGGTCCGGGCCTGCCTGGAGCTGCCACCAGGGCCCCAGCCCCATGTGCGGGGAAACAGGAAGGCTGCCTCTGAGAACAGCCTTGCCTGATGCCTCATGACCACGGAGGGGTCCCTGGCCCTTGACCCAACCCCCACTAGATGCAGACTGACTTTCCTCTTTTACTGTCACTGAAAACACCTAAAGATCATAGTTTCTGTTACGGACAAGAAATGGGATGCCCGTGTCAGAAGTGACCAGGTCACCCGAGCAGATGTGCATGCCCACTCATGGGAGGCAACCCCGCTGTGTGGTCTCTGGAGAGCCCTGCAGTCAGTGACACTCAGTAGATGCCACAGGCGAGGTCTTGTGAGACAGCCTGTCCTTCTCAGACATGCCCCGCTCATGGCCTCCAGGCTGCAAACCGCAGCTGGTTCTGTGCCCAGCCACACGAAGTGAGGAGATTTGGCAGCTCCCCCGGCAGGACCTGGCCGCTGTCTGCCAGCAGCATCTGCGAGCACTTGGACTGGGTCTGGAGGAAGGAGTGGGATGCTGGGAAGGGAAACCGGCCCCCCCCGGGACTCTGACTCAGTCCCCACCAGGGCAGCAGGCTTGTGGGGGGTGGATGTGTGCTGGGCTGCAGGCAAGGAGGCGGGCTGCTAGGACGCCCTGCTGGAAGCGCCCACTGGACCATTCCCGGAGGGTATGGGCTGCCTGCCCTGCTGCGTCTTCCCTCTGTTGCTTGTGGAGTCTGGGTTTCCACTGCACCCAGTGGGAGGAAGAGCTGGCTGCCGGCTCTGCCTCCTGGAAGCAGAAGATCATGCCTCTCACAAGGGAGGGTCGCGTAGACTTAGGACTTCAGGACATGGCTGTGGGTGGGGCACTGGAAGAGGCAGGGTTGGATCACCTAGACAGTTCTGAGGAAGGCGGCCTGTGGGAGCCAGGACCTGTGTGTGGCCTGTTGTCCCACTGCCGCCCACTAGGGAGCAGGCAGGAGGCCCCAGCAGAGATGCCATCTGGGCGCAGTCCCTGGCCACCAAGCGTTTGCACAAGGGCGCCCTGGGCCCAGGGTCATGAGGGCAGTGATGAAGGCTTGCCTGGGGTTAATGGGGCACCTCCCACCAGGCCGGCCAGCTGAGACCAATGCTGGGCACTGGGGGTGGGACCCTCCCTAAAGGGGACCAGCAGGGCCTGGGGGCTCGATTACTTCAGGCTAGCCACCAGGTAAAGGGCCACATGTTCGGAACCAGTGCTTCTGGGCACTGATGGCGTCCTGTGCCGTTGTGACTTAACGGCCGGTAAAACAAGGTCAGTGGGCCCTCGGACTTCTTGGGGTGAAGGCTGGGGCCCCTGCCGGGCAATGATTCAGCACAGCTGAAGGGCAGGCAGTGGCCAAGGAGAACTGAGGGGGATTGGAGGGAGACCACTGTGCCGAACAGCCAGCCAGCCAGCCACCCACAGGGCCCCCTGACGCTGGCTCCGCTGTCTTCCTTGCCCTGGACCCCGTGGGGCTAGTGGGGCTGGGGCCGCCTCACCTGCAGCTTCCCTCCTGCTCCCGGCCAACTCCAGCCTTGGATCCCCCAGGCCTTCGCGGTGCTGGCGGCACCTCACCTGGGTGAGTGAGGCTGTGGGATGCCAGGGCCTGCACCGTCCTAGGGAAGCCATCCACAGTCACCTGCTCATGCACGTGCAGCCACCCCAGAGGGTGGGCCCAGGGGCCCAGAGCCTCCAGGCTCCTCAGAAGGGCCTTGGGGACCAGCACAGCTACCCAACACTGCCCCTCTCTCCTCCATCCCTTGGGCTGGCACCTAGGCTCTCAGCACCTCCCAGGAAAGGAGCCTTTGGCTGGACTTGGGGAGCCCATCTGAGGTGCCCGAACTGCCGACCACAGTCCTGGTGCAGCTACACAGGTAGAAACAGCCCCAAAGGAAAATGCCTGTGTCCCACGGCTCGCTGTCAGCGCAGAAGTGAGATGACAGAGATGGAGAGAGAGACCCTGCTGAGGAGCCATGCGGAAACGTGGGCACCCCCTGCCCGGGCTTTCCTGGCAGAGCGGTGAGGGTGTGATGGCCTGGGTCTCACGTTCCCTGGCTTCTACTAAAGCCCACGCAAGGCACCCCCCAGGGGGACTTTGGCCATTGGCTGTCAAAGCACCATTTTTAACATCAAGTTCTCTTAACAAAGTCAGTCTCCTTCCCACCTCATTTTGATTTTCTCCAAGAAGCCAATAAATAATGCTCAGGAGGCAGAAGGAGAGAGATGCCATTACCAAGTGGATTAACAGGCCGATGATGGGCCATCGCTTCCCCTTGGTGTCCAGACAGACACTCGTGGTTCTCAGATTTTTGGATTTCAAAGACCAGTGTGGGGAGTGGAGGCGTTTACTCATGGCTGCCCACTTCTGATGCCAGGGCAGAGCCACTGTCTGAGGTGTGCAGCATGTTGAGTGAAAACAAGCATCTCCAGCAGGACTGGAGTACTTTCCAGGCAGTGGTGGGCAGTTCGCCATCCCACACTGAGTGCACGGGTCCAGTAAGTCTCAGTTTCCCACAGCAGCATGTGGCGAGCAGGACAAGGCCTCAGAGGCTCTGTGCACCCCAGCCAACCCACCCAGGGCCATGGGCCACGTCTCCTTGGGCTCCGGGCCCAGGTCCCACCACATATCCAAGCCTGGCCTGGTGGCCTTGGCCTCAGAAACTGGGAGACGTGACCCCAACTTCCTCTCATCTCTCCTTAGGGGTCAAAGTGTTGATGTCGCCAAGGCCCGTGGATGGATGGGCTGTGGAAGCCAAGTAGTCCATGAATAGGGACGGACGTGAGGTGATTGGTGTGCAGAGGAAAGGCCTGACCAAGGCTGTCCCATTCCCGCCAGGACACACCCATCTCTCACCTCTGCAGGGAGTACGGACCTGCCCTAGGCAGGTGGGGGCACTTGCACTGGAGTCACCCCCGAGGGCCAGGGACAAAGGCCACTGAAGCAGTTCGGGGACAGAGACAGGAGAGCATGAAGGGAGGAAGGGCACCCTGGGAGGAGCAGTGTTGGTGGGACTTGGGTGGGTGGGTGGGTGGGAGGGACTGAGGGGCTGGGGGCTGGGGACTCCCTTTCCCTGGGCAAACCCTGGTCAGGGCATAGGGTTGCAGCGTGGAAGCCTGGCCCCAGGTGTCTACAACCCTGTCAGGGCACCTGCTCTGGTGGGGTGCCCCGACATCACCCGGCGGAGCTCCCCTCCCATGTCCTCTTGTTCATGGCCCAGAAGCGAGGACAGCCAGAAACAATGGTGTTTTTTCAGACTGAAGATGTGTAGGGGGGGAAACCCTTCAGCTCCAGGGCTGTACTTGTGTGCCTTCCATGCCCCGAAAGCTGGATTGTGGGAAACTCTGCCTTGCGCTATCATCTTGGAGAGTTTTATTTGAAATGGATAGTGATTTCATTGTAATAACAAACAAAAACCATTGTGGTGTAATGGTTTCTAGGAGGGTGAAGAAAGAACCTAAGGCTAGCAGAGAAGCCATGTGCCTTGGGGGCGGTGCTGCGTTTGCAGGGGCTCCAGCTGCCACAGGAATGGGAAGCCTGGTGCTCTGGTAGGAAGCATTCTCTGACGACTGGGGGGAGGAGTGAAGTTCACCCACCTCAGGGGCTGCTCATGTGAGTAGCGCCCACCTCAGTGGGGTCCCACTGCTCAGGGTCCCGGGGGCACCCCACCCACCCCCACCCGCTCAGCAGTTTTATAAATGCCTGTCGGGGGCTCTGGTGGACAGAGAGAGAGAGGGATGCAAAACCATCCCTCCCCCTGTGCCGCTGGCTGCACAGGTCCTAGGATGGAGTGTGGGCTCTGTGAGCCCTCCCATCAGCCATGAGCCCCGACCTGTCCACCAGAGGGCAGTGGCGCATAGCCCTGACCGTGGGTCCCAGGTGGTGAGAGCCCACCATCCCAGCTGTGTCTGACAGGGAGGCCAAGGCCAGACAGAGCTGGCCTGACCCTGGCCCTGTTGGGGAGACACGACTTGTGGAGGCCGGCTCCGTTCTGTGGGTAGAAGAGCTGAAGGCCACTGTCCCTCGGGGCCCCTCCTCTGAGTTTGGACACCCCACCCAGAGACGCTTGCCCTCACCCACCCCAACCCATGGAGGTTTCCTCTGCAGCCTATCCACAGCTTGTGGGCAGGGCGGGAGGGTGATGGCAGGCCTGGCAGGCCGCTGCTCCCTACCAGGCCCACGGGCTCTGTGGCCACCAGGGCTCTGGGTTTACACGGGGCCACGGCCTCCGGCAGAGGGCGTATCTCATGGAAGCACCTGCTCGTGGGGCTGAGGGGCTCACCTGCCCTGACTTTCCTGAGACCCAGCATCTTCATTTCTCCAAAAGCTAGCCACAGAGGAGTGCCAGGGGGTCTGGCTGCAAGGGGCGGAGCTGGGCTCGGAGGGTGGAGTCTGGGGTGGCTGGGTCCCAGGTGACCCGATCCACCCGTGTTAGCAGCTCGATTCCTCAGAGGCTCCATTAGGATTACAGCACTAACCTATTAGATGTGGCGAAATTGTAAATTTCATTTTTATGCAGTTAATTAAAAATTTTAAATGATAATGTCTAACCCAATCACCCTCCAAATGCACACAGTCTTACAAAATATGAATTAGGAGTCTTAGGAACTCTTACGACAACTTAATTGCCATGTAGGTGATCTGCTTTGGGATTGCCACGTCACAAAGCAGACCTTAACAGATGACAAAGAGGGACAGAAGCCAGGCAGGTCCAAGACTGAAATCATCCCAACTGTCTGATAAAAGTTCTGGGACTATTTCATGCATGTGGGTTCCTTCCTGGTGTGAAATAATTATGTTTTTCCTATCTGACCTTTCTCTTTGGGGATTTCTGGAATTTTCATAATTTAGGGACTCCAGCAAAGGAAGCCTGTTTTCAGCCCTGTGAAGTTGGAACGTCCCTGGATGCCTTTAGGGTCAGCCAGCCCATGCCTGCGCCTCCTCTGTGGCAGTTGTGTGGTGCATGGCCACTGGCCTGATTCTGTGTGTGCTGGAGTCTACATGCCACGGCTGGTGAATGCACGATGGCCCGTGTCCTTTTCTGGGAACACTCATGTGGCTTCTAGGCTCAATGGCCTGAAAACCCATCAGCTGGGCGCCACCCTGACTCTCGATGGCACGGCTCTGTGGCAGAGCTTGGCCCTTACGGTCAGTCCTAGCTGGATTCAAACCCTGGCTTGCTAGTGACCAGTTGTGAGAGTCACTATCTGAGCGAATCCGTTTCCTCCTCTGGGACATGCAGGGTACTCAAGCCTCCTCAGGGTGGCCATAGGCATTAAATCACGCCTGGAAGCTCAGCCCAGTGGCTGGCACAGCGGTCAGCCCAGCCGGTGTGATGGGGCCCCACCCTTGCCTGCAGAGGGCCGGACATGGGGACCTTTCTCACAGCGTCTGCAGACAGGTGGCCTGCACCAGGTTGGGATGTGGGGAGGCCAATTAAGGTAGGTTACCCGGTGGGCAATAGGGATAATCTCAGCTGCACAAACAGCGGAGTCAGGGATAGGAGTAGTTGGCCCACTTGCTCCAGCCGGTGATTTGACCAAAATACTCTAGGAA
Source organism: Smutsia gigantea (assembly GCA_032199065.1). NCBI lineage: Eukaryota > Metazoa > Chordata > Mammalia > Pholidota > Manidae > Smutsia > Smutsia gigantea. The sequence continues at coordinate 2,603 of JAVSCE010003962.1, read as the reverse complement.
TTTGCGATCAGCAAAAGGTTTAGGGGAGTTAGTTGTGTCTCAGGTGTGTGCCAGCCCAGAGAAAGCCGTGGAAGGGCCACATGTGGTGGGCAGTGCCATCCTGGGTTCAGGGTGAGGCAGCCTTTCTTTGGGGCCTTTATGTGGTGGCTTGTTTGGGGAACCAGCTGGCAGTGTAGTCGGCGTTTGGCTGCTGTTCAGTGGCTCCGCGATGTCGGGGGTCCCTCTGGGTCGTTGGGTTCCTCAGAGGAAACTGGTCAGGTTGGGCTGGAGCAGAGGGTGAGAGGCGGGTGCCCAGGCCTGGGGCACCTGTGTTCACTCTGTAAGAGCTGTGTGTAGCAGGTGCCCAAGGCCTCCCAGGTGTGGCACTTCATCCATGGGGAGCTGCCACCTCCCCTGCCCAGTGGCCTGGGCAGTCTGGGTGAACCAGTCCCCGCCCAGCATCCTAGCTCCTTGGGGTCTCCTCGACTTTGGCGGCTACCAAAGGCGTCACCAAAAGGGGGGTCTGAGCCCCATGCACAGACTGAATTGCTTGGTAAGAGACAGTTTCACTGCTCAAAGGACATCGTAAAGCTGTGTTTTGGTTTTCATTTTGTATTTATTATTTATAAAAACTGCACAGAGAAATTGTTGATACTGGTGAGTCAGAAGGACTCTGGAACTCAACCTTCAGAAGAAGGAGGAGATGAACCTGAGCAAAATGGATGGGGCGTCATTTCCACTGGTCTCCAGACAACAGGATAGCATTGATGGTTAACTCACCTGCGTCCACACCTGCCGTGGCGCAGGGCCCTGGAGCACGTGGGGGGCACCTGCCGGGGATGCCATCAGGGAGGCGAGCAGAGGTTGGGTGGGTCTGTCAGAGACAGACGTCTGTAAATCAGAGCACTGGGCATCTCCTTCAGCTGGGGGGGGGTCACACAGGCCTTGCTGGGAGGGGACATCGCAGAGCCTGTGGGAGGAGGACCAGGGGAAGGAGGTTCCTGAGAAGACCAGGATGTGGGGGGTCCTAAGTAGGAGGGCCTCGGGGGAGTGACCCTGGAGGGCCGCACGGGCACATTGTCCTGAGCACAGTGGGAATGCTGTACGTAGTGAGAGGATGTGTGGCATACTTTCAGAGGTCCTCCTGCCTCTGGGGGGCAGGGGCACGTTGAAGCAATCAGGCCAGCAGGACACACAGATGACTGGCCTGAAGTGGGGTGCATTTCCCTTTAGCACCTTGGGGATGTGCCTGTATGCACACCACATACCCGGCAGATTCAGGCCTGGCCCGACCTGGGCCTTCTTTGGTACTCACGCCCTTCTTCTCTATCCTGAAGGCAGTGTCACTGTGTTCTGCTCAGCCCTCAGCCTGCTGGTGTCCAGTTGCTGAGGGCCAGGTCCTGCAGAAAACTCCCAGCCTGCATTTCCTGGCTCCACTGCTGGCTGGGTCCTTTGAATGAGTCCCCGAGTTTTCCCTCCACCACCTCACAGACGATCCTGAAAAATGAAACCAGCCCCCGTGGTGGGGGTGGGAATGTGACTGTGGGAGGCACAGTGTGGCAGGTGACACAGGGCACACCCTTCTGGGCCTGAGCGGGGGACATTGGGCAGAAGGCTAAACACCCACATGGGTGCGGCCAGGGCCCAGACAGAAGGGTGGAAAGAGCTCAGGGGCCATCGAAGGCCTGGGTGGCAACAGTGAGTCCTGGGGAGGGCCTCCCCAGTGAGGAGCAGAGGCAGGGGAGCCTGCGGGCTGGCTCTTGTACCCCAAGCTTCTGACCTCTCCTGCCTGTACAACTCCTGGGACAAGCTGCAGCAGAAGGCAGTGCGAGTACCCCTGAGCCGGCGGGAAGCAGGTGTGAGGGCCCCGCAACCAGCGGGAAGGGGGTGTAAAGGCCCCTCACCCAGCGGGAAGCGGGTGTGAGGGCCCCTGAGCCGGCGGGAAGCAGGTGTGAGGGTCCCTGAGCCGGCGGGAAACGGGTGTGAGGGCCCCTGAGCCGGCGGGAAGGGGGTGTGAGGGCCCCTGAGCCGGCGGGAAGGGGGTGTGGGGGCCCCTGAGCCGGCGGGAAGTGGGTGTGGGGGTCCCTGAGCCGGCGGGAAGCGGGTGTGGGGGCCCCTCACCCGGCGGGAAGCGGGTGTGAGGGTCCCTGAGCCGGCGGGAAGTGGGTGTGAGGGCCCCTCACCCAGCAGGAAGCTGGTGTGAGCACCCCTCACAGGCAGGAAGCGGTGTGAGGGCCCTTGAGCCGGCAGGAAGCGGGTGTGAGGGCCCCTGAGCCGGCGGGAAGCGGGTGTGAGGGCCCCTCACCCGGCGGGAAGCGGGTGTGAGGGTCCCTGAGACGGCAGGAAGCAGGTGTGAGGGCCCCTCACCCAGCAGGAAGCGGGTGTGAACACCCCTCACAGACAGGAAGCGGGTGTAAGGGCCCCTGAGCCGGCAGGAAGCGGGTGTGAGGGCCCCTCACCCGGCAGGAAGCGGGTGTGAGCACCCCTCACAGGCAGGAAGTGGGTGTGAGGGCCCCTGAGCCGGCGGGAAGGGGGTGTGTGGGCCCCTGAGACGGCGGGAAGCGGGTGTGAGGGTCCCTGAGCCGGCGGGAAACGGGTGTGAGGGCCCCTGAGCCGGCGGGAAG